>OZ024905.1:67522244-67692244 GCA_964017125.1 Flabesymbios commensalis | reverse complement strand
ATATTGAACGCATATGAACGCATAAATGACCACGCCAGAAGAACGCCAGAAACACGCAGGACGCGCTAGAACAGCGTCATATAAACGCTAAATACGTTTGGTTTGTATCACATGGCTGCCCGTTGAGGGTGCCGGGCAGTCACGGGCAACGCGCCTGCCCTACGCTGCATGGTCGGTGCATGGGCGCTCAAAGCAGGCGCTGGGAACACGCCGCCAGTTCCGCCACCGCTCGAGTAACAGGCTGTGACTATGTTATTTCCACAGCTTACCCCTTAGAGCTCTGAAGAACGGCACTTTATTTTTAATCATTTGATACACGGCTTCAAGTGCAGAATTTGTTTTTAATTTGTCGAAATTTAGTCCAAACATATTATGTTATCTTAAATTTAGGACACATTTTTTGTCTTAAAAATGGTTACATATGTACAAAACAAACTGATAAAAGTTACTTTTATCGTCGACATTATCATTGTAGGGTTTAATGTGCACTGTATGCGTCCAACGCGTTAGCAAAGCGCTGTTTATTCGCACTTTGCGTTGGAAGCACGCTGTGCATTTGCTACCAGCTTGCGACGTTTTTTACATTCAAATTGCCTTTTAATTTTTTTTATGGGTGGACTGTGCGTCGTTTATGTGTGACTGGGACAAACCTTGGTCAGCGAAAACACAACGTATTTAGGGTGTGTGCTCTACTTGTACCTAACGTTAGACTGGAACTGGTCTGACGTTTTTCTGGCGTCTACACTCACACGTGGAAAGACGCTCACATTTTTGAGCTTGCAGGAAATGTGCGCAGAGGTTGACGCACACAAAAAGGAATGACGTTCATCAGGCGTTCTCGTCAAATCGTCAACGAATTCTGACGCACGCCCAACGAATCACAACGCACTGACCAAAATTCTTCATTTTTTGTGCGCTGAACGTGCGTGATGGTATGTGTGACTGGGCCTCTACTCACTAGGTATGTCTCCAAGCAGGAAGTAAAAATTTAGCGTGGCTACTGAACCCAGCTTTACAATTGTTTAAAAAATAAACATAATGCAGTATTTTGCAGATTTCGATAAATAATTATGCAACTTTATGCTAATTTATGCTAATTAGATTGTCATAACATTGATGGAAAACATGGGCGTAGAAACAGTGCAACTTTGCAGGTGTTTTGGCCCGACAATATCAGCGTTTTACAACTCTCAAAGTAAATTAGCGTATACAAATTGCCGTGGTTAGTTTTTTCTTTAATAATTATGCTCATTTATGCTTATTTTGTCTCACGGCGGCACCTGGTGAGTATGAGGTACGGCATAGACAAGCGAGATCCGGGTAATTTTTGTAGCCTGCGACTGTGAGATTTGTTTTCACCACCCAACCTCAAATTTTAACAAGATGCATCCTATACAAAATTTAAGGTAATAATCTAAGGAATATGATATTGAGGATGCCAATACGGTAAATTTTGACAAAATTGGAGAGCTAAGCCTTTCTGTCCCATGATAAAACAATAAATAATTTGAAAAACATATGGGCAGTGTATCATGTGTATTAAGGTCTATAATTTCTATGTGGATATTTTATTTTTTAGAATGATAGATTATGTTTATGCCACCTAGCATTTTTTAGTTATCACCCCTTTGAGTAACAGATCTATATATTTTGAATTAAATGAACAAAAATTATGATGGGAGTGTTCTTTTTCCCACAATATATGTTTTATTATTCGGTTATGTACTTTTTATAATATGTATATGAAAGGTTGATAGTATTTTGTTCAACTATTAACCTTTAAAGTGCTACATACTAGCATTTGTAAAGAATTGGAATGAAAAATAACAACAAAAGGAACACAACAACATTTATAATGGAAGCATTATTTTCCTTATATTTTATATATTTTGATACAGCTATGCAATTTTAAAATATTATGATATGTTTATCATTTTTTGTTTAAGTATTATTCTTTCAAGTCATACATACAATATATTTTGTATATAATTCAAATAAATAAAAATTAGATGTTTTCTTAATCAACAATACGAAGCCCCAGAAGTGACATTTAGGTTTTTAATTATTTTTAAAACTCAATATATTGCGCTTACAACTCGATAATTATATTGAGTAAATATCTCTATATATTTAATTAAGAACTCGATATATTGAGTTTTTATTCTTGATATATTGAGTTGATACCTGATATTTTGAGTTCACCACTCAATGTATTGAGTTGACAACAAGATATATTGGGTTCACGACTCAATATATCCAGTTCTTAACTAAACATATCGAGTTCCCAACTCAATATTTCGAGTTATTAACTTAATATATCGAGTTGTAAACTCAATATATTGAGTTTAAAAAAAAATAATAAAACACCAAATGTCGCTTCTCGAGCTTCGTACAGTACAGTGTTCACTTTCAGTGTTGGGTGATAAACAAAACAGCTATGAAATTGTCTTTTATCAATTAGCTGCACTGAACTTCACCGTTATTAACATGTATTTTCTAAATCATTCAGTACTATTACTAAAACGGTTCGGCATCGCTATCACCATTACACTATTATCATTACACTGAACTACACAAATTCACATACGTGGTTATTTAGTTGAGATACAGATACCCCTCGGTCTTTCTGTAACTAAATTGAACTGGATCAGAGAAATATATCATATAAATATGGACTTGCTTTCAAATGAAGAGCTGACAGTTTGCCAATAATGTGTCGGTTTTTTGAGCTGTAAATATTTTACATCTAGCCCATGGTCTACTATACAACACCATTTACACCACTCCTCCGCATATTATTATGCAATAATACACCAAAGACCTAAGTATTTATATTTGTCCACTATTTCTAGAGCATTTTCGCCCAGTGTGAAGGAAAATGAATGCTTGGCATATATTTGGTACAATTTTTGTTTTAGCAATGCTTATTATTAGATTCCAAATCTCACAGTACTTATAAAATAATTCAATTTGTGCCTGTAGGTTCTCTGCAAATTCTGAAAAGAGGACTATGTCGGCTGCAAATAGTAGATACGCAAGGTATACGTCTCCTATCTTAAGACCATATATGGGATATTTGGTATATATGCATCTAGTCAAAATTCGGTTTCTGGACTTAGAACTAATCATTGTTACTGTTGATTATGGAAGCATTGGAAGGGTTATTTTATTTATATTCACATAATCAAAAATACAAAACAAAATATTAAAACTATCCTAGCCACCAATTTTTTTATTTATTCTGTCTCCTTGGATCTAAACGGTCGCTGATTTTGGTTTATTTATTTTTTTATAAAAATCATGATAATGGCATAACAATAAGCATTTATTGCGAAAATAATAATACTCATATAATGTATATCATTCTCTAACGAACTGCCCGTGATAGCTTTTTATCATGTTTAAATATCTCACCATGGTAAATAAAGGGTTAGCTCACAAATTTTGTCAAATTTCGCGCAACGGCATTTCCGATATTCATGTTCCTGAGATGAATACCTTCAATTTGGTATTGGTATTGGGAATTTCGGTCATGAAACTATAGTATTCAAGTGGTTAATTATTCAATCAAAATACATACTGACTCCCAAATTAAAAAAAATAATTGTTATTTGTTTTTTTATTGCTTAAGAAAAATAGAGTGGCAAAGTCATGTCGCACAGGTTAAACAAACCGTCGTTTGCTAGCAGCAAACGACTGGTAAAGCCACCAAAACACGCCCTCTCCCTCACACCGAACTGACACAGAAGCTCCACCTAGCGAATAAAATATACTAATAATGAGAAGCTATCAATTCCACATTTTAGCCAATATATCGGTCACATCAGAAATGCATATTTTGTTTAGCTTTAGAAATCAAATATAGATTATTACTGTAGCATTTGGTTGTGAATTTTTTTTTATTGTTTATGGTGTTATAGCTACTAGAATTTATGTTGCACCTATAATCAAATGATTCATAATAGTCGGTGGGCTGTATTTCAGAAAGAAAGAATGAATGAATGAATGAATGAATGATAGAATGATAGAATGAATAAAATCTTATATAGCGCATGTATCCAGCCGGAGTTGTTCAGAGCTGAACATCGAGAGTAACTTAGCAAGGTCTGTTATCATTCAACTGCCAGCTCAGTCTCCTGGGAGATATACAGCTGAGCTGCCATTAAGGCGCATCAAGCTATTTTTCATTCTAAGCAAATTCGCCTTGTGTGCCAAGTACTCACACATTTTGTGGATTTTCTGGGGTCTCGCTGGATGGGAACTGCGCCTACGTCCATTGAGGTTATTTTACGTCCAATTCTAGGTCAGTCAGACGAGCCATCTGATTTACGTTCTCTGAGCCCCACGACACGACATCGCTGCACGCATGTCCTAGTGTATACAACACCTGGTAGAACAGGCGGTCACCCTTCCAATTATGGACCGGGCCCGGTGATGCTTAACTTCAATGATCGAGTCGACACCGATGAGCTAACGCCGTATTCCATATAGAAAATGCCAAAATAACAAAGTTATTCCAGCATAATTATGTCATTCTTCGAAATTATATTGCCAATTTTTTAGTATTATTCTGTCATATCCTCTTATAAAAATGGCATATCCTGACTTGAGATCTGATAGCATATATTGAAAATATTGTGCCGCATCCTGACATTACCGTCCATGCAACGTCCTGAAATGACAACTAGTCCGGTCCCTGTGATACAGACCTGCATACATTTGTATGTCCCCGAAATTTCTCAGCGGATTTGACTAAAGTGACAGATGGCCTTAAAAAAATTGTTGGTAGACATGTGGCCAGCGGGGCAAAACTCCGCTAGGGGACAAATTCAAAAAATCCTTAAAAGTCTAACTTCTGACCAAATGCTCATAAAATTTCGTCTAATACCTCTTTTTATGGGCGAGGAATTCATTTCTGAGATTATATCTTTATTTATTGGGGATGCTGATGATATATTTCCAGTGTGGCGACAACTGTGATCATGGTTATAGCTTTGCAAACAAAGGAAATGTGTTTTGAATAAATAAACTTTAATATCACTTTTGACATCACGATCGACAGTAGAATATATTTATGTAATACAAAAAGCAAGAGAACAACATTTCAAACCAATAAAATATATTATATTAAATGCAGAACAATCACCACATTTTGACAAGAGCAGATCAATTAATTTGCTTTCGAAGCAAAACAGACCATCGTCAAATTATTTGTTGCTACTTAGACCCCTTTTCTTGTCACAAAACAAAACACAATTGAATCCATTTAATTTGCATTCGCACTTTATCGTGTCACATTTACCACCACATTGACAGATAACAAGAAGTTTTAGGAACTAAAACTCATATTGCATTGGCCAAAGTTTATGGTTTTCTAGCAGCGTGATAGCCTTTCTTACAACATAGAAAGATCGTTGGATGTGTCCGTAGATAGATGTGGATGTAGGGGGCAACTCATTCAAAGGTTTGCCATTCAGATATAAATGATGTCCTTTTTAGTCAAATGTGGAGTGGAGCTGGAACGTAAATAAAAATGAAATGAATCGGGCTTTAGGCCACCTTTGTGCACATATAGGCTAAACTGGGCCAGGAGAACCTCCTGAGGATGGTGAGATGATTGAGATGACACTGTCCTCCAGACACAGGATTCAAAATTCGAGCCCTGGCGGTCTGAGGCCGATCACGCTACCTCTCGGTCACGGAGGCTCCCCACAATACTAACTTTCACACGTGGATGGGGAAGAAACAATTTTGTTTCTTTCAAACCGCCGAGACCGGGAGCTGGAACGTACGCCTGTCCATAATTTTACAAGATAATGTTCATTGACACTGATGTCCGTCTCAGTCAAGGAATCATTTTCAGCAAATGTGTTTAAAGAAAGTGGGTCACATGTGATCGCTGCATACTTTGTGCCAATTTTACTAACTACGTCATTACCAGACAGGGCATGAGCTTTAAGTAAGATATTGCAAAAGTTTTTCCCCGGCTTGGCATGCAGACAATGCAATGGTATCTTACGCCGATGCTCTCCTGTGCCAAATTCAACCTACGTTTCTTGCAGACCCTTTTTGAAAAAGGCAGTGATGTGGCGCAAAATTAGCACAACAGTATCAGTATCATTGTATCAAACAATTATTCGTTCACACCATTTCTCTACACTCAAGTCAATGTGAGACAGCAACCTGCTATCTGCCTCCTATTCCGAGGTGGAAAGAAGAGATACATGTATTTCAAGATGTAGTTCAACAACATTAACTTGTATTTCTACAGGTCTAACTTGCATTGCGACAACTATAACTTGTATTTCCACAGCGTCTAACTTGTATTTGTGGTGGCCCTAAAAAAACACCGTAAGATTACGGTCCACCATTGACACAGATGTTTATTTATACATGTGACTCTGAATGACAGGCAAGGAAACACGAGATATACGCGCAACGCTGGTCCAGCGCTGGGCAAGATGGTGAGGCAACTGTTGGACCAGCATCGCGACCATGTCTCGCGTCTCTAGGGATTCTTATAAACATGATAAAAGAATGGTTATATAATTTAAATTACAATAGGTTTGATTTGAGGTGCAAAAATCCCTTCGCTCTCAGGGTCATATCTAGCCATTGACCGTATCGCCCAAACTGTTATGTGGGCCACACAAGCAAAGTGCTAACGCACTAGATACTGACCCCGAGAGCTTTTGTGACCTCACCAATGTTATGAACAAGCAATTCCTCGTTTTGGTGAGGTCACAAAAAAGGCATCACATCTAAATATATTGCTACTCACATCCATGTCATGTGCTTAACGTAGCTATATCACACCATGGTGAATGTGAGCAGAATCAACGTATAACTTAAGTTAAATTGTGTCCTTGTGATATGCACATATAAATTATAGCTACAATGGCTATCCCTCTTATCGGGGTAAAATGACAAATAAATTAGAATTAATTTCGGTAGTTTTATCCACTGTATGTACTTTATTCACTTTATATACATGATATATTGTTATACATTATGCTATATAATTTTTCCGGCTAATAAGTACTATTAATATTTGCTTGCAACTACCTTTATACAATATGTTATATATTTATTATTTTGTTGTTTGTACTATATATTATATATTTTATCTTCTATACAATAGCTAACATTATAGCAGAACATTGTTTTTATAATATAGTTTAATTTTGTTAATGTTAATGTTGATTTTACCTCTTCATATTATATAGGACAGCTTTGAACTGGTTATTTTCTGTATATGTTAAAATAAAAATAGCTATATATTACACTTTTGACGATGTAGAATCTGGAGCGTTTAAACCGTAACTGTGAACTAGGTGCAAGCATTTTTTTTAACACTAGCTACGTCGTATTCACCAATCGCACAGACATTGATAAAATGTATGCTGTTCTCAATCCGCTGTTATCACTCCTGAGATTTGTGCGATTTTTATTAAAAACCATTGGTCTTTTCAATTTACTTGATACTTTATACACATTTCTCAACCAAACCGCCTAACTGTTTCCTGGTACTTCTATGCTTTGAATATTTGCTATTTTTTCATTTATTTTAGAAATAGATGGGATACAGTTAGTCATAATAATTTTATCATCCTTCTTATGTAATGGAATTACTTTAGCTAGTTTGAGTTTATCTGAAAAAAATACCGATTATTACACATTGATTGACAATACAAGTGGGTGGTTCGCCCTCTTTAATTAATATAAGTAATTTGGTAGAAATTCCATGAAAACCTCAACTAGTTATTGTTATTCTTTGATATGAACGAAACAAAATATGGGTGGACCACTTGACCAAACAATAACGACCCAGTTTTTCTTGGTCAATAAATTGGGGTCGGTTGTACTAGTAAGTTCAAAAAGATGAATTCACTATAATTGAAAAAAATATCGTTTAATCTAGTTTTAATCATATATTTGAATACATTAAGACTTACATTTAATGTTTGATTATACCAGATACACAAATAACCACATTCTTTCATTGCGTTTTCAAAAACATCAATCCGATCATATACTAATTAAAATTAACATAAGATTTATCAAGTCCATGTCAGACACGCACATCACAAAACACACCTATTACCATATATATTTTGATTATTATTTGATATTTGTGTGATAAGAAACAGTGCATACCGTTATGTGCAGTATCAAAATTTATTAAAACAAAATAAGTAAACTGATTCTTCAGATATGTCATAATGCTCATACATATTAATGCAGTGTAGACGTATGGGTGGACCATATGTCCAAACAATAACGACCCGTTTTTTTACATACCTACTCCATTACAACTTTCAATTAACAGTTATAAATTGATATACTATTTTTTTTAGTCAAAAACTTATATTTTTAAATAAGTCAAATACTTCTAAATACTTTGAACTATTTTAAATTTGCTATTTATTGTCTCAAATGATTTATTGTCCAATTTTGTTTGATTTTGAAATATCACGTGACCTTCACCACGAATGATCTCAAAAGTATGATGTCATTCGATCATCTATGCATTAACAAAATAATAAAAATTAAGCTAATAAAAATCGATCCATAAGTTCTTGAGATACTATTTTTTCCTGCTTTTACCCTGATTTATGTATACTAATTAGATGGCAATTTTGTGTTAATCGTGTCACTTTTGACTGCCCTATATCAGGAGCGAAATAGTACATGTGCTACTGATCATCTGGGCAAAATTTCTTCCAACAAAACACTGTGAAACCCCAGCCCGAACTATTTCCTGGAGTGATATGTTAAGATATTATTACGCTTAATACATATACATGTATGACCATTTAATAGGGAGCCTATGAGATTTTGTGACATAAGTATAATCAAATGAGGCGAGATCCGACTTTATAATCGCGATGTGCTATAATAACCCTTTGCCTGCTAATCGTGACAATGGTCGTTTTTAATTCGCATTATTAGACGATTATTGTTATTGGAGTGAAATGACTATTTAAACATCAAGATTTGTACATGTTTGGTCTCCAATTAAACAAATATAAGTAATTTTCAACCACTTGAGGCTGTGGATCGCGTTAGCGAGACACAACCTCAGGTGGTTGAAAACCTAAATAAAATAATTTAGCAGGATAAGGGTTAAAATGGTCTGGTATGATAGACTAGTCGGCATATTTTCGTGAGATTGGGCATACCAGTGTTGAAATGGGAGAGTATTATATAGCACTGGCCTAATTATATTGCGGAACAATGTCGGGACACAGCACTATAATCACATAGGCCATCTACTATATAATTATAAAATAACATCATAATGCCAGGACAATACATTCGCATGTTGGGAAGGACATTTCCCTGATAGTCTTGTATGATGTGAGAGATATAATGGTAGGCCATATATATATGAGCATATGGCATACTGGTGACATGATATGTCTTTATATCGTCTGGATATCAAATGATAATGTTCAATTGTTTTATTTCAGCAACTTGTTCACGATCGGTAGTCTCTATACAATGTGATTTTGTGCACATTTAAAGATATTTTTCACAATCAAACATTTTACAACAGACAGTGTATGTTCATCAGTCTGGGGTACGTGGAGATCAGTCTACCTTAAAGGTGTGCAGTAGAATCGTCTGGAGTGCACACTCTCAGGCCTGTCAACTCGGGGAGGAGGAAGTGGTTGAGAGCTCCCAAGGAATACAAGAAGCTATACTGCTCGTTTAATTGACCTGAAATAAAGCAGCATTGGATCAACGTCTAGTGTTTTCTGGGCACCCCGTACATATTGTTTGTTTCACAGCACCGACATAGCAGGAAAAGTTAACACTACTGGTGGATCATATTCATGCTAATGCATGCTGAAGTACTTTAGACATGCACCCCGACAAACACTAAGCTGCTATGCCTAGATGCGTAAATTAATGCTCCCAATCTACACCTTACACTGCGGTATAGAATTATATAGGTGTGTATATATACACTGATATATGCCATGTGTAAAGACAATGCTGGCAGCAGCTCGTGCTCAGGATGATGGATGACAAATGAAGAGGCTTCTCCTTGAAGGTTGAATCATTGTCTGTTTGACCACTTAACAGAAATGCGACGGGGCTACTGCGTACCGTAAGTAATTATTTCAGCCTGAAGCATTGAATAGAGATCAATAGATGTGACCCCGTATACAGTGACAATTATTATCCCACGAGCGCTAACTGGAAAACTTTGATCCCCAGTAAAAGCTGCATGTCGCTGTATCAACAGCTATTTTCACCATCTTGATGTTGTGTATGGCTGACGCGACCCATAACTTTAGTGGTTAATTTGTTTATCAAAACATTTATTTCTTAGAATAGAGACATCTTGCTGACCGAACTCTTTATCTCGTAGTGGTATGATATGCTGATAAACCCTCTAAGCGCCACTCCCGACTATAATCGTTTACCCCTTTAACCGCCGGTGCCGCATCTATTCGGGTTTTCATTTTTTATTAGCTCATTAAGTACCCCCTTTTGAACATGTTAAAGATAAAATGTGACATCAATCAGCAATATTTGAAAACAGTTCACCTCCATGTTGGCAAATCTGAATAATTTTCACTCACTTGAAGTTGTGGATCGCTTCAGCGAAACACAACTTCAAAGGGGTGAAAATTCAGATTAAATAATTTGGCGGTTAAAGGGTTGAAATCCATTTGATCAGCCGATTGAATCAATGTTATTGGGAATAAATCGGATTTTTCAATATCAACATTTACATTTGTGGTCTAAAATTAATGGATTATGACCAATTTCAACTCCCTTGAAGCGCTTAAAAAGATACTTTAGTAGGTAATGGGTTAAGCATGAATATGGTCGTGATGCTAACGTAATAAAAAACATGAATAAAACATTTATTTAGCTGATAATTTGTCCGAGAATAGCTCCACAACACCTCAATCTTGGCAGCGGATGCTCGCAATGTACGGTTTTCATGACTTTTACAATTTCACAGGCAATATCTATCCTAGCCTGTTTTTTGTGATCAGTACAAAAATAAAGGTACTTTATTGTAAATAAACAGTGTGACGTCGTGTCGTCTATAATTGTGCCATCTAACCCTTTAACCGCCGGTGTCGCATATATTCGGGTTTATATTTTTTATTAGCACATTAGCTACCACCTTTTAAACATGTTAAAAATAAAATGTGACATCAATAAATATTTGAAAACAGTTGACATCCATTTTGTCAAATCTGAATAATTTTCACTCACTTGAAGTTGTGGATCGCGTCAGCGATACACAATTTCAAGTGGGTGAAAATTCAAATTGAATAATTTGGCGGTTAAAGGGTTAAATCACTCTTTATTAGACTCATTTGTTTGAAATGAAATATTATTTATGTTTATTTGACTTCCAGTTAAAAACATGCAAAAATGGTACATTATAATTATTATTATCATTTTTTGAACATGTTATTACCTTTGGTTGACGGGAACAGGTCGAGACGACCTCTACAATGCCTGTCAACCATATAAGTGAATTAAAAATTATAGAATAAAATAATATCCATTGTTTAAAATAGCAATAGCAATTTAAAAATGTACATAGTATAGATTATAAAGTTTACGATTTGTACACATAAAATAAAATAACCGACAATTTTCTGTCATCTGTTTCCCGCACCAAAACCAGAGATAAAATAGCTACACTGTGCTCTACACCGTGTAGCAAAAAAGGACACTCTGGAAAGCGTAGAAACCTAATTAAAACCTCTAATTGCTTTAGTTGTCTATTATATCAAAGGACATACAACTAGGATATGTGAAATGGAAAAACAGTAAAAACTTATGGCACTCTTAATTTTAACATAGGCCTACATACATCCCTAAATAAAAGTAATACTATAAACCTAGAATACATCTACTGACGTCAGCTCATATAGCCGTCGCACAGCCGAAATATGCTGAGTAGTACCACATATGCAATATTAGACTGGAGGAAAAACAATCCCAAACTCAAGAAGTAAATCAGTTGATTAGAGATCTTTGAAATTCAGCATAAGGACCCACCTGGACTGGAAACAAAGGCTACTGAAAAATCACTAAACCTAAAAATAAAACAGAAAAAAAATAAATAATAATTTTGAGGGGAACAGCCATCCATGCCATGTGGTAATACTCTAAGTCAGATCATGACAAGAAATGAAGGCCGGGGTCTCACCTGTGAATCATGACACCCTACCATCCCCTAAAACAAAAACATCCCAAGTAAAACAAGGCAACGACTTATCCGTAGTACTCCTAAATGCCAGGAGTGTCAAAACTGTGAAGCAATCTGTGAACAAAGTTAGAGATCTCCAAAACCTTGTATATAGTGCAGATTGTGATGTTTTAGCCATACCAGAGACATGGCTTACATCCAATGTCTCAAACAGTGAACTGATAACACAAGGGTATACTATACACAGGATGGACAGACCTGGTGACAAAATAGGAGGCGGAGTCCTGATTGCTGTTAAGAATTCACTGTCATCATCAACTTGTAAAACACCAGTGACAGACGAAATCCTGGCAGTTAACGTCACACTGAACCAGAACTGTAACATAACTTTTATTTGTACATATAAACCGCCAAATGCAAATAATTCATTATTTAACACAAATCTGCAAGCTGTTTTATCATCTGCAACAAAAAATAATTCTAAAATATGTTTACTAGGTGACTTTAACTTCCCCCATATTAGATGGAAAAACGATGGAATGGGTGAACCTAAATCACACGATGACACTATATTTTGTGAGACTCTTGAAGACTTCTCGTTCCAACAAATGAATATTTTACCGTCAACACGCCATGGAAATGTTTTAGACCTTATTCTAACAAATTTCACTGAACATTTTCGAATTAAAACAGATTACGACGACGAGTTCAGAACTGATCATAGAATTTTAAATTTTAACCTGCCTGTCCCGTCAAAGCCCAAGCGCTTGTGTACCACACGCTGTATTTACAATTATAAGAATGTAAATTGGTCTGACATTGAAATGAAAATCAACACTTCTAACCTTGAAGATAGAGTAATTGAAGCCACGAATATTGATGAAGCTTTGTCTATATGGATGAATACTTTAAGTAAATCAATCGAAGAGTTTGTTCCTAAAGTAAGAGTTAATAATTCAAAATCAGTCACGTGGTTCGATAAAGAATGTGCTAAACTACGAAATAAAAGAAATCGTTTAAAGAAAAGAGCACTAAATTCTGATAACATAGAACACTGGAACACTTATAAGAAAATTAGAAATAAAATGAAAAATACATTACGTAGAAAGCACAAAGACTTCATCAATAATCTTGGTGAACTTACAAAGAAAAACCCTAAAAGATTTTGGTCATACATAAAATGCCGTAAAAAAGGTAATGTCATTCCTGATTTGATGCATTTTAATCGTAAGACTGGTGAGACAAACCAGGATATTGCTAACATGTTCAATAGCTTTTTCCAGTCTGTCTTTAACAAGAGAGATATAAATAATAAATGTCCAGATGTCGAAAAATGTAAGTTGCCCTCTTTAGGAAATTTCCAAATTACAATTGAAGAAGTACACACTATTTTGAAATCTTTGGATAAAAATAAATCTTCTGGTCCAGACGAAATTCCACCCATCGTTCTAAGTCAGTGTGCAAATTCTCTTGCACCATCACTTTGTGCTTTAATAAACAAATCATTAGAATTAGGTCAATTTCCTGAAAATTGGCAGAGTGCAAATATTTGTCCCATTTATAAATCAGGTGACAAATCTGACATAACTAACTATAGACCAATTTCGTTATTGTCCGTGGCAAGTAAAGTAGCCGAACGTTGTATCTTCAACAGAATATATCCATTATTACATGACCAAATATATACTCTACAGCATGGATTTATGAAAGGGCATTTGATAAAGTCCCTCATGACCTACTGATTGAAAAATTACAAAGTTTCGGCATATATGGAAATCTGTTAAAATGGCAAAATTCATATCTCACAAACAGACAGCAACGTGTAGTCTTGGAGGGTAAAAGTTCCTCATGGCTAAAAGTGACTAGTGGTGTACCTCAGGGCTCAATTCTGGGCCCACTACTGTTTATTTTGTACATAAATGACATGCCCCTCAAATTGAGGCATTCTACGATAGCATTGTTTGCAGACGACAGCAAGTGTTACCGTAGAATAACAAAAGTTCAAAATTGTCAAGAACTTCAAGACGATATAAATCACCTCTTCAAATGGTCTGTAGAATGGGGAATGTCATTTAAAATTGAAAAGTGTTTTGTACTATCCATCAATCAGTCAAATCAACATCAACTTTTCAAGTACACTATGAATGATGTCACCCTTAGTACTGTAAATGAAGTTAAAGACCTTGGTATATTTCTTGATACAAAATTATCGTGGGATAAACACATCAGATACACCACAGCAAACGCTAGAAAGTTGACAGGTTTAATCAAACGGACTGTAAGTCACTCAGCACCTGTAAGTGTCTTACAACAACTTTACAGTTCTATTGTTATGCCCCAACTTGAATATGCTACACCAGTATGGAACTCCCTTTCGAAATCTCAGATACAGACATTGGAACGAATTCAGAGATCTTATACTAAATTTATGTTCGGTTATGAATCCCCACTTACCTACCCGGATCGCCTCGATAGACTTAATATGCTTCCTTTATCATACAGACGAGATATTTCAGACCTGTGTCAGTTATACAAATTTATTCAAGATCCTCGCTCATTACCTCCAGACAGTGTACATTTTAGAAATGACCAGCGATGTACTAGACAATCTGAATCATAAAATTTTCCAATACCACGATGTAAAACTGAGCAATCTAGAAAATTTTATTTTAACAGAGTTGTATATAGCTGGAACAAGCTTCCAGAGAGTGTTAAAAGTGCAAGCACATTACTTGGTTTTAAGAAAAGCTTAACTACATATTTTAAGGGTATTTTAGAATCTAATTTTAATGTAAACAACACCTGCACATGGGTTCATATCTGTAAGTGTGCATTATGTAGACAATGCTCGTAATGTCAAAACTAACAGGGGTGGAATTACTGGGTATATACTGCCTATCCCACTTCCTAGCATGCAAAATTATTATACACACAAATACTTTTATACTTTTATGCAATTTTATTAATTTTATATTATATGTGTATTTTATTGTACATATTGTAACTGTATTTTTTTGCATGCAAATAAATAAATAAATAATAATGTAGAGTGATGTCGGTCTGCTCCGAACAGTATCAGAGACTGTCTCCGGCCTGAATTCGAGCCAGGCAGACAACACAATGCAACATTCGCAGATTGTGTACGATAAGTTCAATGCACCCAAACGGCTGCAGGACTGTTATACGTATGCTCTCCGTTGAGTTGAAATGGCACACGAATGAACAGGTCCAGTGACTAGGAGGTAAGATGTAAAGTCGGATGATAGGTCTTCAGACTTCATATCAGACA
Organism: Flabesymbios commensalis; assembly: GCA_964017125.1. NCBI lineage: Eukaryota > Metazoa > Annelida > Polychaeta > Terebellida > Flabelligeridae > Flabesymbios > Flabesymbios commensalis. Next base: position 67,676,762 of record OZ024905.1, on the reverse strand, counting down.
AAAGCCTGCACCTTTACCTTTATCTTTTATTGTTGCAATAACTTTGTCCTTTTAGGATTATTAGGAATCTAATAATCAAGCTTGTCATATAATTATACACCTATACAAGTATATCCAAAACGGAAATAATGACTTGTGCTGTATTTAGAATTGACTAAAACAGTTACGTCTTGTTGATTATCATTAATTCACAACAACATAACTTGAAAGAGATAGACCACAATTCATAATACGCGGGACAAGGGGTACCCACAAAGCACCGCGCCAAAGATATCATAATCTACAGTTGATAATCTGAGTAATTTCCCAAGGTATCATGTATATAAACAGTTTCTAGAAAATTTATTACCATCTTGTAAGCTATACAATTTGTGACTATAATTTACACAGGTATGTACATGTATATTTATGACAAAGTGTAAAGAAAAGAAAACACAAATGTCCCCGCAACAAACCTCCTACAAAAACCTACACAAATAGGACAAAACGTTAAGACATGTACAGCGATATCACTTTTACAACCCAACCAGAATTGAATAATTTTCACTTAAAGATGATTTATATAAAGAATTATTACACCTGGGCTGCTGTAGAGTAGTACTTGCTGCATTACGTGTTGAAACAGTATGATATTCAGAAACAGAGGAAAAAAGATCAGATAAGTGATAACGGGGCTAGATTATTTAGAGATGTATAAGTGAGATACCATGATAAAAAACAATATCTTTTTTTGACATTCTGCCACCCTAGATCCCTTACAATATCTATACCGCGAATTTTCCAGTCAACGTTTTATGCAAGAAATCGTGCTGCTCTATTTTGTATTTTTTTGTTTTCTACATATATATTTTTGTGGGAATGTGTAATGAAAGAATGAGATTGTAAATATTCTCTCAATTGAGAGTCAACTAACTTTTCAAGTAATTTTGGGATATGCCCAATTACAGAAATTGGTCAAAAGTTGTTGGGATCCTGTTTAGACCCTTTGTTTGTGTAAACTGGAATAACTCGACCTTTCTTCCATTCTTATGTGGCATATTAAATGGATGGCATCATGCACAAGTGGTCTAACCCCTATTTTGACGATTTTTAGAAAAAAATCGCGCTGCAACATGAATTACAGGATAAAACCAGTAAATTCAAATTAACACAAAAAGGTAACAAAATCAGTGACCAAACTCGTATATTGATCAAGTTGTTGCTATCAAAAACATATATTTTCATTGTCTTTTTAATGTGGGCTAGCCCACTTGTGGATGATGACGTCCAAATAAGATTGTTAGACTACTACAGATAATCTCAATGCTAAGTTTGAGAATAAAATAATCTATTGAACGACGACCAAATCCTTTTCATTTGCAATCGTGCAGCTAAGTATCTACTTATCAATCACAAGTAATTCTGCAGAGCGGTTCTTGATTCAAATGACCGTCATTTTATGACAATTACTAAAGTGCGATCAAAACGACTGGTAAAACAGGTAAACAATGTGTACATAGATAAAAATCACCTCAGATTGGCGATTTGCTAGATATTGCGTTCGAAATTTTAATAAAAAAGGAGCACAATTTCATAAAAATTGCTGAACTGCAATAAAAATCCTTTTATTTCGCGTTCATCATAATTACATGTTATTTGGTTGAGTGGCTACCGACATGTTGTGTTCACAAATCTGTGTGACAGCGACGGCGCATCGACAATCTACCGAGCACATGCATGCACGAATCCCGGAACTTATCGATGTTAAAAAACCTATGACTATATAATCGTTATAAAAGAGTTGCTCAGCTATGGAGCTCATCATATCCAACCCAAGCCCAGAAACAAATAATTCAGAAAATAATTCAACTCTCACAGATTGAATAAATAGCCTAAATTTTTACCAGGTTGTTTTCACCATAGTCAATTAAAAACACAACTCATATAATATTAGATAGCATATTATACATATTACCGGATAATGACTAGGCTATTATTTTAAATAACGATGGTAAAAATCAGGCAAATCTGTGAAGAAGGGTTTGTGTTGTGGAAGATTATGTCAAAACGGAAAATCATTAAAACTGCATTCTACCGCTAAAATAGACCACAAAAGGGTATGTTAAACAAAACATATAAAATACATGAAAAGATAAATTTCAGCTTGTGGTGACACCTCAATATGGTACCTAGGAATGCTAAATATAGTATTTAAAGTGGTCAAATGCTGAATATAGTATTTAAAGTGGTCTCTCGCTTGTACTAAAAATGTTTCGCGACATCATAGTTTCCTATAATGCTTGTCACCTTTTTAACTCGTGAGTAATTGATGACCTTTCACGACGACCCCAGCTATGTCTACATCTGACACAACAATGGTAGGATAGAGCAAATTATAGCTCAGACATTGATTGATGTGTAAGATTGTACGTAAAATGGGTGAAATGTATTGAATCTACTGAAAACAAAGGGTCCATTTTCAAAAATTTAAATGGTGTGATTTGCTATCAATCTATCCCACGATATGCCTGAATGTTTTGATTTCACACTTGAACAAATCTGCAAACTTAATACTGTCCAATCAAGGACGTTATAGAACGTCCTTGGTCCAATGGTCAACTGTGTATTCGTGTACAGTCGTATGAGCGTTTACCTAGCGCTCGATATGTAAATTGAGCTGTGTGTATTTGACCAGGTGATGTTTGCTATCCGAGAAACGTATAACCAACAGCATGGGCCATGAAACAAGGCAAGTAGTTGTTAAAGTTTACTTAATAATCATACTGTTCTAGTTTACCTGTCTTATCCTCGGATTTATTTTTTTAACTTTTTCATTGCTAATCAAGATTTTCAAATGTTTAGTCTGGAAATAAGCAGATTAGTTGTTACCGACTTGAAGCTGTGGGTCGCAGTACCTTAGCGTGAAACAATTTCACGTTGGTGACAATTTAATTTAAAGAACTTTCCAATGTGGTTCATTGAAAAGACGTGCATCCAGTTGCGGCATTAAAAACAAGGAGAGGTGGTAAGATAAGTCGTAGTACCCAGCAAACACAAAACATTTGAATAACATTTGTACAACGTCGGCCCAGCGTCTTCGATGTTGGTCCAACATTGTACACTACAAAAAAATGTTTGAAGTCTTCTCAAACAAGTAGGACTTAATCCCGACGTTGTGCTGTCGAAGAAAAAAAGAAAGCCAGAACGTGCGAGGCACTTTAATTCTCTCACTGGAAGTCGATTTACCAAAATTCATAAATATTTTTATATCTTTTTTTTCCAAAACCAATTATAATTTATTTTTTATTCCGAAATATTTTACGTTTCTACAGAAAAATGTTTCAATAGCAATATATACATTCTAGTATATCATTTTATTTTTTGGCAATTAAATATTACGAAAATTTCTGCAAAAAAAGGACGGTCAACATAAAAATGTGCTTTGTTAAAAAGACGGTTAACGTGAAAAACGTAGTGCTTATTTAAAAGGAGAATTAATTATCTCGTCTGTGCCACTGTTGTGATCCGGACTACGGTGATTTAAGATCAATTAAATGTCTCAGTAATAGGGTGCATAAATTATACGGCATACAACCTCAGGTCTAGAATAAATATACAGTATGAAAGCACGATTAACAGGTGGGCATACGCTGTACATTTCACCGTAATATCACTGTAACATCACGTATTTTGAGGTTACATGTATGCATCCCTTCCATGATTGAATTCCAAAATTGTTATCAATAGTGGTATAAGTTCCCAAAGTCCAAAAATGAATGAGCAATTTAAATTATTCTGGTGTCAGGTGTCTATATAAAAATCATTCTGTACAAACATTCTTTAACATATCATCCAATTCGTCATGCGAGAATTCGTAATTGTCACAATTTTCCCGCATTGTCATTAGATCTATTATATTACCTGCAGCTTTTCTGCTTTCATCTTTTACATTCGACTCAGAAACATTAATTATTTTATTTTTTATAGTTATCCATGAGTCATAATTATTTACTTGAAATTTACTTAAACCATATATTGACATAATGTGATTGATACTCTTACATGTGAGCGATTTGCTGCCTGACATACATAATTGTGTAGATAACCGTACAAGTGAGTTGGTACTTTTAGGGTTGGACATTACATATTTCATTATCCGTAGGTGTAATTGAACATCTACTGATTGGTCTTTAGAAATGAGATGCAACAAATTACTGTGTGTTCTATAAGGTAATTGATACAATTGTCGCAAACATTTTCTCCAAGAAATATAAAACTTATTGATCGACTTTGCTGACATATCCCAGAGTAAAAACCCATACAAAGAAGAACAGAATGACTTGAATAATTGATACTTAATTGAGTAAGGTGCTAACTTAAATTGTGACATTACTGTATTCGCTCTTCTAATAAAATCATTTGTTGTTACTTTGATCCGTATTTCGTTACTACACTCTCCGACAATATTACCTAGGTGGACATCTTTAGAGATTCTCTGATTTTTTTCACCATCAAAAGGTACATAAATATTTTCGGTGGTAGCACAATTAAAAGCTATAAGTTTACTTTTTATAGGATTAATGTAAGGTCGCGCGTTCACACTAGTCCTATGACGCAATACCTGATGACGGCTTGTACTTTGTGGTCATTGATTGTGATGCTTACATACTCAATTGATGTTAATTCTAAATCTTAATTGGAGAGGACAGGGGTGGTAAATGTATATCCGGTTGTGTTGTGTTCAGGATTATAGGTGTCCCGTAATTCAAATAATAACTTTGTATATTTACCTATCACGGTATATCCGGGCAAACACGAGTCATTGAACCAATGCTGGTTTAAAGTTGACCCAGCGTTGCAGACGGTTGGCCAACATTAAAACAAGATTGGTTTAATGTCTAGTGTTTCCTGGCGAAATTACATCCGATCTGGGCGTCAGGGAAGGGGGGAAAATGTAGTTATGGAAATCTAAAAATATATCGGCAAAAAATCCGAAGATTTGACCTAATTAAAAAATCAGCCCGTAGAAAAAATCCGTAAAAAACCTCGTAGAATGGGCAATCATGTAATAGAAATTGGCATAACAAGATTTGTTTAATTTTCACTCAAATACAAAGTGTGATACATCATTGGAAAGGTATGAGCAAGAAGAGCACAGAAATAATGTTAAAAAGTGTTGAATGTCAATCTGATAGCTGCTATGACAGTTTGAAAGCATGGCCAATGATTGTGACAGAAAACAATTCTTACATTTTAAATTTAACTGTTTGATGCCTTTACTTTCACTACACGTTGCGCTAAAATGCGCTAGATCTTTCTTGTGCGAAATACATTTTATTGTTGTTTAGACGAATTATTTATATAATAAGCTCGGTTTGAAGTTGTTTTAACATGCTTGTCAACACAAAGTAAACATTTGAAAACATGCCCATTTACAAAAACTGATAATTACATGAAGTAATGCGACGATTTTTTTTTTCAAAAAAAAATCTATTCGGGGATATAGATTGTTGAAAGATTATTTCTGGGAGTCTACGATTGTTTGTAAATAGCCCCCCCCTTTTTCAACTACCGCTAGAATGGTTTATTTAATATGTCATTTAATCGCAATTATTTTATTATATTATCGAAGACAAATCGTCGCCTCGGAGCTAAAGGATCCTATCTGACACTCGTCAGAGTGGCAGATAGGATCCTTTAGCTCCGAGGCGACGAAATGTATTATCGCAAACAGGTGCAAAACACAATAGACAGTTGGTAGAGTCAATTCGAATATTTTTTAATAACCACCCAAATACATTATGGCAGAATAGTTCAACGCTTCTGACCTTGAAGCATGCTGATAATGTAAAGCTATCTTACCGATCTAGGCATAGGAAAATTCGCATCACTAGCGTATCGATACGTGTATAAGTATGATTGATAGGTATGTAGATAGCCGACCTTCAAACCCTAAATATTTAGTATTATATTACATTCATATGTAGCTATTTGGGGGTGCTCAGTGATTGAAAAGCAGCAATCAAGTATTGGTAAAACACGTACAGCACTGAAATAAACAGTTAACTTGTTAACATGTTTAAATGACAGGTTGGGTTTTAGATTTTTGTGAGCATTTTCACATTAATATGTTATAGTTACAGCTATGACTTCGGTCATTATTGGGCTCAATGACAGTGTGTTAAAATGCGTAAACATGTTCAAATTGGTTGTATGAGCAGCTCGGCGCCCACCTAAAAAGTCGTCGGAGGGCAGTTTTTACATTTCATATATCCTCCAGTTTTGTTCAGGGGGGCGACAACACTACGTGGGTTAACTCACAGCTTCATGATTATGACTTTGCAATTTGTAAAATTTCAAATTTGAATTGCCGTATCATGGACTCTCAAAGGTTGGTGAATGGAAGATAATGATTGTGATCACAGGTTCGAATACCCAGTTTATCAGTAGCTTTCCACACAAACAAATCTGAGATCAAGGAATTTGTAAACACACGTTTGACGCGCGCTCCCCTCCCCGTCTATTTAGCTGTGTTAGCTGTATAATACAAACATGACATGCTTCGCTACCCATCGAATACGATAGATTCAGCCAATCTTGGGTTAATGTTGGGCTGCGACGCTGCCCCAACATTAACCCAACATTGGCTGAATGTACCGTGTTTGCTGGGTAGCACCCCACCCCAGATTGTCACGTATGTTCACATATTTAGGTATAAAGGGTAAGAGTTTAACTGTGATGCCAGTCAATGCTCGGGGCTGATATACATCCGAACAAGACGTATCCCTCTGACATAGTAGAAGTTTAAAGGTGAGAATCTTTTATTGACAAGTTAACAACAGGAAATTTTGTAACAAATTATGATTCCAGAAATAAATAATTTCAGTGGATAATAGGCCAGATATTTTATTGACAATGCTAACTTGTTGTAAAGTAAGTAGCGCATATAAGACCATACAGCTAGTGCTTATAGTCACCTTTCGAAATGGGTTGGTCATACATTTGACCTTGTAGTACATAAAAATTAGTGAAATATGTAGATGGGCATAGGTTTTTATTGTTAGTTGTCAGCATCCACCCGAAAAGGAATTCTGAGCATACCGAGGAGATTTGATCACAAACGTGCACAGACCGTCAGAACATAAACATATACGTATATATGAAAAGTAAAAAATGCTTACCAGTGACATTTTTTTGTGTATCAATCTGCTCATACAACCACTTATAATATGTTTAACATGATCGATAATGCTTAATTTGTGTTTAGCATGATCGGTAATGTTTAGCGTATATAATGTACATCGTTTTATAGATGACGATATCATGATAAAGAAGACCAGAAGCAATGAGTCTGATGAAAGTACCGTGTGATCGACGAACATTCAACTAAAAGGACACCCTTTCTAAAACAATATTTGAAAAGGTTGACAAGATGGCGGACAGCACATTTCACTGGGCGGACTACTTGGTGTTTGGTCTGTCTCTGGCACTATCACTCGGTATTGGTGTGTTCTTCTCCTTCAAGCAAACCACTGTTGCTGAGTTTCACACTGGTGGTAGACACATCCACTTTATACCCGTGGCCCTCAGTCTCCTGGCATCCACGCTCAACGCCGTGTTTATCATCGGAGGTCCTGCCGAAATCTACTACTTCGGCCCCGTCTACTCTCTGGTGGTGGTGGCCTGGATATTCACTGCCATCATTGTCACCGTATTCTTTCTGCCCACCTTTCACAACTTTAAAATCACAAGCGCTTACGAGGTAAGTTTTGGGATTGAGCACACTACTGGCTTAGTCTGATTGAGCAGGATTAATGATCTCCACAGTAAACACGAAACTATTTGTGTTCACTGGGTCTGGATGAAGACTGAGGGGACTATATCTATTATAGAATATAACATCTCAAAAATATAGTAACACCTCAAACTATACCAACACATTTTGTTTGTAAAATCCCTATTGGGTCGCCTTAACCCTTTAACCGCCGGTGCCGCATATATTCGGGTTTTCATTTTTTATTACCACATTAAGTACCACATTTTAAATATGTTAAAGATAATATGTGACATCAACCAGCAAGATTTGAAAAGAGTTGACCTACATTTTGTCAAATCTGAATAGTTTTCACTCACTTGTAGTTTGTGGATCGCGTCAGCGAGACACAACTTCAAGTGGGTGAAAGTTCAAATTGAATAATTTGGCGGTTAAAAGGTCAAAACAATTCTTGCGATTTTTGGTTAAGTGGTTAACAAATTGCAAAGGGTTCAAGGGTGGCTCAAAAAGATAATGTGGATCAAACACTTAGCAAATAAATTAAATACAGTTTAGCCACCTCATAGTAAGCCTAAAATTTAAAAGTAACTCGGGATGGCTCTATGCTTTATCATACTTGTTTATTGTATCGTTGCAAATGTTTCTATAATTTTTATTACTTTTTCATGACAGCAAAACAAGTATTGATATACCCTATTTATTTTGCAGTACCTGGAAAAAAGATATACATCACAAGTGTTACGGATGGCAGCATCTGCCATATTTTCTTTGGCTGTAGTAAGTGACATTTTAGCATTCTATTACGGAAAAAAAATGTAATCATGGTAATATCAGTAACGTGAATACATATCAGCGTATCTGAGGTATATTTTCTTTGGCTGTAGTAAGTGACATTTTAGCATTCTATTACGGAACAAAAATGTAATCATGGTAATATCAGTAACGTGAATACATATCAGCGTATCTGAGGTATATTTTCTTTGGCTGTAGTAAGTGATATTTTAGCATTCTATTACGGAACAAAAATGTAATCATGGTAATATCAGTAACGTGAATACATATCAGCGTATCTGAGGTATATTTTCTTTGGCTGTAGTAAGTGACATTTTAGCATTCTATTACGGAACAAAAATGTAATCATGGTAATATCAGTAACGTGAATACATATCAGCGTATCTGAGGTATATTTTCTTTGGCTGTAGTAAGTGACATTTTAGCATTCTATTACGGAACAAAAATGTAATCATGGTAATATCAGTAACGTGAATACATATCAGCGTATCTGAGGTATATTCTATGTTATAAATATAGAGTTGAAATGTGACGGGTCTGGTGTAGTTAGTATTAAATCATCAGTCCCGTTATAGTCTGAGAACCCGTTCCCTGTTATCGGTACACTCAAATTGCAGTGGTACACTATCCAGCGCTACTGAGCGCAGTAGAAACACTGCTTGGAGTGTATGTTATCGGTAGCCCATTCAGGTTTTACCCTCACCACGCTGATATATTTTGTAAAAACCATGGATATTAAAGTTTTTTTCTATTTGAAATTATCATAAATGTCTTAGTTAGGTCTTCCCGATTCATTTAAACACCTATGTTATGGGTCTACGACCATTATAAATATTTTATTTTTTTCAGTGCGGGGACCCGTCTTTACACGTCAGAATCTGACGTCTACAGACGTCAGATTCTGACGTATAAAGACGGTCCCCACGCTGGAAGGGTTATAGTGCTACTCTCGTCTATGGTCGTTTTCAACATTTTTCTTTGTCTTCAAACAAGATAATTATTTTGAAGGAGGAATGACCATTAACCCTTACAACGCTGAATTTTTTATGAAAACCTTGCAGACCAAAGGGTTTTTTTCAAGTTGAAATCATCATAAATGTCTTAGCTAGCTCTTTCTGATTCATTTGAATACCTATGTTATGAGTCTACCGGCATTATAAATATCTTAATTCCTACAGTGCGGGAATCGACTTTAGGCGTCAGATTCTGACGTATGAAGTCTTATCCCCGCTCTGTAAGGGTTAAATTTGCAAAATTGTCATTTATTTCGATTCAAATAATACAACTAATTTTATGTGCAATTTTTACTCACTTGAAGTAACTGTTGTGAGACTCCGTAGCGAGACACAGCTTCAAGTGTGTAAAAAAAATATTTTTTTATAAGGTAGCGCTGTAAGGGTTAACCCTTAAAGTGCTGAATTATTACTGTTTAAACCATGGAGACTTAAGGGTTTTTTTTTCAAGTTCAAATTATCATAAATGTCTTAGTTATCTCTTTCTGATTCATTTGAATACCTATGTTATGGGTCTAAGACCATTAGAAATATTTTTACTCTTACAGTGCGGGGATCGACTTTAGTCGTCAGAATCTGACGTCTACAGACGTCAGATTCTGACGACTAAAGTCTATCCCCGCGCTGTAAGGGTTTGATACTATTTATAAAACGATTACCTATATGATCACCTATAACTACCTATATAATTATATACCTATAAGTCAGTGTGAGCTGTCAGTTGTTGTCTTAAATTCCGCCTCAAATTCACGGAAAATTATAGGTCTACGACTATTAGAAATATTTTAATTCTTTCAGCGCGGGAACCGTCTTTATACGTCTACAGACGTCAGATTCTGACATATAAAGACGGTCCCCGCACTGAAAGGGTTGAATGAGCATAATGTTTTGTTCCCACCCACTCGTAGAGATTCGATATTGTTGGGAGCCCCCTGTATGGCCGGGTGGTAGCGAGCTCGACTGCAGATTTATATATAAGAGACAACAAAAAAGTTACTCTTGTAACTGTGCATGAACTAAAAAAATGAAAGAGGTTCATAAACTACACAGTCTGTTTCACCAGATCCTGGGGGTAGCCTTTTTTTAATTTACTCAGGCGCTGTTTAAAATTTTTAAATAATATTTTTCTCGGATCATTTTTTTATATTCCCCTAACATCGCTGAAAATTTGATGTAATTTTTTTGTGCATTTTGTAAGTTAAACCATTTGGCATGTAATAGAATTCTTGTTTCACGTTAATGGTGTTAAAGAGAGTTGTAATTTTGAAAAATGTACTACACGCCAAATGGCCTAACTTCGATAATACACAAAAAAATCCTCCAAATTTTTAGGGATGTTGAAGGAAGGTGAAAAAATGATCTGAGAAAAATGTTGGTAACATTTTTTTAAAAAGCGATCGAGCAAATTAAAAAAAGGCTACTCCCAGGTTCTGGTGAAACAGACTGTAGTCCAAATTTATATATTCATGAATCTGCCGTATTTGCTTATGACATCATGCAAATCATCTCACAAGGCTATAAGTAATTTTGTATGTGATGTTTTTTTACTTTTTTTTTATTGTTTTGTTTTTAAATGATCATATCTTTTTATCAAACACATATTTTAATATAATTTTACGTTAGCCATTTTTCAATGGCTGAATTACTTTTGAATCTTTAATTTCAGGTCTTATTCCTGAGTGTGGTGATTTATACCCCGGCGTTTGCCTTTGCTGAAGGTTAGTACTTATGTTTACATACCTATTATGCATAGCTGAATGGATTTCTGAATAAGCATGTGATTCAGATCAAGAAATCTGATTTTTCATATATCATATATAGAAAAATCACACTGTTTCAGTGAAAATGCTTATCAGGTTTACGTGGAACATTTTATAACCAAACAAGCGCGAAAACTCCAGTATTACGTCAGCGATCCACATACACATATTAACCATTGTGCTGCTAGGGCCGTATAAATTCGGTTTCAAGCATGTTTTAGATCAATAAAACTATCACTAATTTTGATAAAATAGTCCTTGGTAAACTCTTACTTAATCCAATAATTCAATATTGGACATGTCTATTTTTTATAAATAGTAATATTTTTCATTCATTTGAAGCTGGAAATTGCGTTCAAAAAATTAAGCAGCACAGGGATTTGATTGTCAACAATGTCTGAGAAATATGCTAAAATAAAAACTAGATCACTTACGTATGTGTTGAACGCATATAGATATAAATATATAAATTGTTTTTTCAAAATCTACCAGTGGTTTGCAATTAGATTGATAGGCCTAATATGAAATAAGAATAACAAGGGCTTTATTTCATTCGATAGCTAAACAATTGTTTACTAGGTGCATATACATGTAAAGCACCTATACAATGTGCCACTACCTTATAGTCAATTGTGGTATGATATAATACGATGTTTTTAAGCAGGCTGTTTTTTTTTCAGTGACAAAATTCCCCCTGGAGGCCTCCATTGTTGTATGTGGAGTAGTGTGCACAATATACACCTGTATTGTAAGTTGAGGTCACTGGATCATGTTTTCACACTTGTATAGATATCACCAAACGTAATTTCGTTGTCATTTCCATTTCGGTATATTTGCAGCTTTTAAGATATTCCATTAAACAAGGGGCTTAGCCCATATACCCCTGCATGGTTCAAATCGTCTCAAAAACATCAAATTCTGACCACGTATGGCCAAGGCCATTCATTTTTCTTTTTTCACGGGAGCCAAGCTGGACTTCCGCCGTGGACGCCATTTTGACAAATCTAAGATGGCTGCCTTTAAAATAACGTGTAAACTGATAGACGTAGAGACGTAAAATATACTACATGCTACCTGTTTAAAAGTGACGCAGTTTTTCTATCAATCATTTTATCAACAACACAATAATATGTGTCAGGCATTGACAATGACCTATCCATAAGATTTCGGGGTTTCCTGTGTATCAGTACTGATCGTACTAGAAGTAAAAAAAAATTTCGTCAGACGTCCAAATTAAGAGCTTATTATTCAATTTGTTTGTACGAACAAGTCTCCAGCCACGAAGAACATATTTTAAAAATCAAAATAATAAGGTGTAAACTTTGAAAAGGGCAGAATCAAGTAAAGTAACATTTTGTTATTCATTTTATCATGGGTAATCCATTTATAATTAGTCTACATGTAATATTACAGTCACATAATATGTACCATGTATACAAATATTTTTAATATGCAACTGTTTCAAATCTGATTCAAATCTGTTTATATAATAACAATCCCAGCCCTTCAAGCCAATATTGAATGAATTATGTCACAAAATAGCTTGAAATGTTTGTATGCTACACAATACATTTTATATTACACAAGCAAAATGAACCATCCGACTTAAATATGATATTTGGTATATGTTCCAAAAAATAAAAACGACCCAATCTTTGAGTAGCTTACCTACCAGATCCATGTTTGTGTGCTACACAATACATTGTATGTTGCACAAGCAAAATGAACCATCCGACTTAAATAATATATTTGGTATATGTTCAAAACAATAAAAACTAGCCAATATTTGAGTAGCTTACCTACCAGTTTCATGGGTCTCACAATGCATATCTATATTATTAAAGCTTAAACAATATAATTTGTGTTAGAATACACTAATTATGTAAACATCGATTCAACATTGAAGCAGATCAGCCGCTTGTTTGTAATTTCTAATATAATAATAATTGTGACTAGCAACAACATAATTCGATCTTCATATCACTAACTTATATTTTACCCAACACAGCTAAACTTTTACTGTTTCATCACTGCTAATACAACCACACTCATACTTGACAGCTTTGTGGATCTGACACAAGGCATGCAGGATTTACAGTTTCTTTTATACAGCCACGGTGTAAGAGGATGCATGATTGTGTCGCTGTATACCAACACAACAATTTGCTTATTGGGTTCAATATGAACACATTCCAGAGTCCAACATTGTGGATCTTCAGTAAGGGTAATTAATGTCTCAATCAGGCCTGGAGTGTTTTGCAATGTAGTCCGGGAAGTCTTCTTGTTACAGGTCAGAATGTAGGAGGTTGCATCACAATGATCCGTTAGGAGATGAAAATACGATGACACCATTGACTAATATAAGCCTAGCTGCTGCTTAACCCTTTGGACCCGAACCTCCTGGGGATAACTGCCTCTCCCACTGAGCCTCTTGGAGCAGCAGACCCTATTGGTGATATTTTTATTGACCATATTTTCAAATAAAGGCTCTACACAATTATCTTGACGGAATTCACAAAGTAACACTCCATTAATGTTATTATAATGCTGTGGCTTGTTCAGACAGTAAATTATGACGTCATAATTTTATTAATATTTTGTGTTCTATTGTGTTTTTCAACTTGGTTCATTACACAATATTTAGACCTGAAATGGTTAATTGCATACCGATATATCGGTACTTCGGTATATATGACGTCACAAAAATACCAATATATCGGTACATTGGGTCCAAAGCGTTAAGATTATATCCCTAATGCTGTCGCCAATACTAAACCATATACATTACTCTGAAAGCTTATTTTTTTCAAATAAAACTGAAAGCTAGAACATTTATATCACTTTTGATCATTCATACAAATGTTTCGATATGTTGCATGGCTCAGGTGCAGAAATATACATGTATCTGCCCTGTGTGGTTGTAGTATTCTCACATTTAAACATTTAATGCTCAGTTTGTCTGCACCATATCTTGATTAACTTAATTAATGAAAATAGAACACGTTATAATATGATGGTCACTTAGGGTGGAATGAGCACACCCAGACAAGAGTACATCCGCTTGAGATACGCAGAATCGTTCACATAATCAGTTGATACATCTATTTAATAAGAAGGCTCGAAGCTGCATCACAAATGTATCGTCTGAATATTTCTGAATATTGCCAATGAAGCTTTTTGCATATGTTCACGGGCACGCTTATAAAATATCAATCTGATCATTAGGTTTAACATATTTTTCGTCCATACACTGTGAATTAAAACCACCCATGTGATTACACCGTTTGTATCTATTTCACATCTCTCCAACACTGTTGCGACATCGGAAATCCATGCTTCATCTTTCACACTACTATCATGACTATGGGATGATCTGACTGCATCTTGTTCGCTTATAGGCACACATACATCATGGCCGTTCATTGCAATAGGTGGAACAATTGCAAGTAGCTTGGGCTTCAGTTCGTCATGTTGATCGATGTGGTCAACAATATGGTCATTTTGATCAATATGGTCCACTATAAATGGATCAGGGATGCAAACAAGTCACCACAATATTGTGAAAATTGATAAGATAATGCGTGAAATATTTGTCAAATAAAACAATGCGCTTGGAATCTCTTGCCAAAAATTATTTATTTTATCTTGATATTTTAAACGTTAATCTAGAATCATCCAACAATATAAAAAATATTTTATTCATCTTGTTATTTGAATTAGGCATTATGAATACAAAACTAATTCCTAATTTTTTAATAATATTGATTTGCCGACTCAAAATAAAAGGTATCTAAGTTATCCTCTTTTATCTTATCGAGTTCTATTGGAGTTTCAAAGATTATATGTTAAGATTTATGTATACCATTGTCCAAATTACTTTTAAAATTAATACTATAAGGTGGTTTAAATATATATATGGTAAATTACATCAGAAATATGCAGTTGGACTTGCTCACACGAAACATTTTGACAAGTTTCTCGGCTTGCTACATTTAGAAATTGTCCAATAGGTCTATGGCTGATACACAGGGTCCCTAAATACTAGCTCTGATACAAAATCTTATGGATAAGTCATTGTTAATACCTGGGATGAAAGTGTTGCTGATAAAAAGATTTATAGAAAATGTGCGTCATTTAAATCGCTAGCATATTGAAAAGGTCCTATTTTCTCATAAAAATACAATTGATGTGCATGTGTGTGCCTTAAACTATTCCCAAATCAATTTCAAAACATCCAAAAACATATCTACATATCCGAGAACCATAGAAAAGTGGTATTACATGCGTTTCCATGTCTACGTCTCTACAAGCTATGACATGAACCTAATTTGAGTGGCGTCCATCATGGATTTCTACGGTATGGCGCCGGAGCTCATCTTGGCTCCCGCAACAAATCAAAAGTATATGACCTTAGCTATAATTGGTCTGATTTGGTGTTTTTAAAACGATTTGAACAATTTTATGATTAACCGTTACAGCGCGGGCATGGACTTTAAACGTTTAAATCTGACGCAGATTCTGACGTCTAAAGTCGATCCCGCAATGTAAGAATTCAAATAATATAATGGCCGTAGACCGATAACATAGGTATTCATATGAAGCGGAAAGACCTAACCAAGACATTTATGATGATTTCAAATTGGTCTCCATGGTTTATACAAAAAAATAGTAATTCAGCGTTGTAAGGGTTATAAACCACAGCTGAACACTCCAATTATTATAAAGTAGCCCTTACGTTTGAGCTCGCCTGAGTGATGGTTGAGTTCAGCGATAACCCTCATCTTTGAACTCCTCGGAGCTACGTGTAGGCCCATGGTTGAGTTCTACGTTCGGTAAAAAATCGGTTGAATACTGAGGAATGTCTCGAGCTTACAATAATTTTGTTAATCTCAGGTATTCGAGATAAGGAAAAGTTAGGGGCCTAACGTCGTCCCGACAGAAAGGCTTGACACCTTGAGGCCGTCAGGCCAAGGCCTCGAGGTCAAGCCTTGCTATCAGGAAGATGGGGGCCTACATGCATGGTAAAAAATCTAAGCAATCGATTGAATCGTGAAGAGTGTGCCATGATCACCTGCTTATGTGAAATATTAATGTGCGCATCGTGCTTACAAAATCATAGTCTGACACACGTTCACCCAAACGAATACTAATTCTCTAGCCCTTCTTATATTATGTTTGTACTAGGGTGGCATGAGAGCCGTAGTATGGACGGACGCTGTTCAAATGATTATTATCGTGGTTGGACTTTTCACTCTGCTCGTGAAAGGCATAATCTCACACGACGGTGACTCCAGCGTTATGGACATCGTTAAAGACGGCAACAGATTCAACTGGGACATGTAAGTCTGCTAATGTACATGATGTCGACACATCAGAACCAATCTTGACTATGTCTGATCATATCTAGACCGCAATTCACCTGAATGTGTAATACACCAGGAAACATGAGACGTTGGATCAACGTAGGTTTACTGTTGACACACCGTCTACGATTTTGTCCCAAAAGTAAACCAACGTTGGGCCAACGTCTCATGTTTGCTGGGACTCTCAGCTGCAATACCTTAGTAAATTACTTCATTTATTTCAAATTCTGTACACTCCTCAACAGTGACATCTGTCCATGTGTGAGAGGGTTGTCTTTCAGACTACAAAATCTGCTGCAAATCATCTAACCATATACTTTTAAAGAAAAGATTATTGAAGGAGTTTGCCGAATGGTAAAATAGAGCTCTTCTTCGTTTTATCCACATGTAATGAATGTAAGCGATGCATAGACGTAACACGTGTCTAACATTAACAGGGCACTCAAGTATTTTGATTCCAGCTATGTCCCCGATTCTGATTATCTGAATAGGATAATACTTATTGTGTCCCAATACCCACGCTATTGCAATTTGCAAAAATATTTATATGTGTTATTTTCAAGTCAAAACATATCAACCTCCGTCGTACATCAACAATCTTCATTTGATTTACAAATAAAGATGTGTAAACAACCTAAAACGGAATTAGAAGGCCAATGTACCCGAGTTGAAAAGTTATATTGTACTACAATAATTATCATATTCAACAATGCTAAATATAATGTATTCTATTGAATAAAATTGCCTTGTTTGTTGCAGCCTTTCTATCGACCCACGCGCTAGACATACGGTGTGGACACAGACCATTGGTAACACGGTCATTTGGACTGCTTTCTTTGGTTCAAATCAGATGGCAATACAACGCTATCTCAGCATCAAAAGTGTCAACAGAGCCGCAGGGTATGCAGTTTGCATGCTACTGTTTAGTATATTTAGTAGTATAAAATGCAAAAAAAAAGAGGAAGATGAAGAGAGAAATTGTAGTTAACAAATAAAGACCACAAATGCAGAATAAGTCACGGCATAGTCAGGGTTGACCTGCATAAAAAATACATACCAGTAGTATTAACATTAAAGTAATGCTCAACTCACTATTTTTGCCATTTAAGTAACTTCGTAATACGTTAAAAACATTGCAATCCGTCAATGATGGACTACAGATGATGACGTGAGGGGGGGGGGGTGATATATAGGGCATAGTGGGTTATTCAGTATTTCTTGCCCGATAAGGTGTTCTGATTTACCCCCTGACATCCCCAAAAGATTTTTAAATGTGCAATTTACTGCTGAAACACCGTGGCTTTTCGAACAGCTCCGCTATCTTTGGGTCGGATAGCTCACAATTGTTGACTGTAACTCCATTTTACCCAAGTGTGAGCCCTAATATCAAACACTGTCTAAATACCCTGCCGTGGCCACATCAGTGCCTGAGTACCAATGCGACATAATTATGTATTAGCTTTGCTGTTGAGCAGAAGAACCAGGGTATTCTACACACCAATTATATACAAATTTGGTGTCATACACAACTCCAAATTAATTAAAGGCACAATGAATTAGGCCTAAGGAAGGGATGAAGTATTAGGAAGAAGAAAGGAGAGTGGTGCTTGAGAAATATTATCATGGAGGAAGGATTGAATAATAAAGTTATTAAGGTGATACAATTACAAGTGGAATGGGAGGCGGAACTGAGATTTGTTAGATTATCTAGCACTGTAATTTACCCGAAACTGAATGATGATAATCTATCCCATCATAAGACGTTCTGAACTAATTGGATCCTCTGAACATAGGAGCTTCTGAACAAAAAATTTCTGAACATAGGCCCTTCTGAACGTATGACCTTCTGAGCAGGGCAGTATATATTTTATAGCAAAATTGCATCCAGTCGATTCCTCAATATCCTTATATACAAAAGTACTGTCTTTGTTATCCACAGAGCCTTGGTAGGAGCTATCATAGTGGCCACAGTGATTCTGATGATGGTTGTTGGTTTGGCTTTTGTCATGTACGCCCATTACAGAGACTGTGATCCGGTGTTCGGCAGACAGATCAGTAGAGGAGATCAGGTCAGTATTATATAGCTATACAAGTCAGAACCGGGATTCACAGAGCGACTGATCCAAGGCCCCAACCACTCAATTTTCACTGATTGTCTGACACTGCATGTGTTTTATTTAAGTCAGTTGTTAAAACCGCGCCACCCCCTAGTAAGAACAAAACATTCGTATGACATTTATGCAATGTTGGACCAACGTCGAAGACGTTAGCCGACTTTGTATAAATGTTGCAAGGTGATTCACTTGGTTGTTGTGGTGACGGCTCCCTGTCACCCTTATCGCCACGATAATAATAGGGAGGACGTGGATGTCTTCAAGCCTTCCATATCCGATAATGACGTCACAGTGTAAAATAATAACTATGGCTGGGGATCCCCAGTTATGACGGATCTGGTAATAAGAGGGTCAATTTCAAATACTTACACAATATGATGTCATAATTTTGAAATAATTTCGCACCGAAAGAGTTAATGTAAAATTACATTTACTAAATGTTGAAAATGTTTGTTCAGACTATAAGTGAATCAAATGTCATGAATATAACAAAGTTATCAGGCCATGTATTTAGAGTATTTGAGATATTATACTGTTACCATAACATTTTCACCGCGCTATATTTGTTGTGCTGTTACAAATACTTGCACCTATTATATAATATATAAGTATCAGCAGTGAAAAGGTTACGAAATAGTATGTACTTTTACATATTCCTATATAAGAAGCATGTATAAGTATTTAGATTTTCAATTTTCAATTTTATATTTTGTTGATAATTATTTATTTAACAATATTTTTTTTGGCGCGGGAAACTCATAGTATTATGTATATTACTTTTTTATACGTTTATGCTTAGACTTTTTGTACATAGATGAATATAAATATAGTTGCTACCTAGCTTGCAGAGGCTTCTATAAGCCTGTTCTAGCGCAGCACGACCAATGTTGTATATACTATTTTAATGATATATTGTGTATATTTTTTTTGTAGTTGTTTTTAAATATATATATATGTATCGGTCAAAAGCTAGATAATAATAAAAAAAAAAAATTATAATAATAAAAAATTACCACTTGCATGCACTGATTAACGTTATATATCCCCACACATATACGTGTACCGGTACCATTCGTGTTTCTAAAAGTTGTATCAGTGTTATAATTGACAAGCTGTAACGAAAATCTCAACAATGTCAAATAAATGATTTTAGTTTAGTTGAATTCAGCGCTTTTGTTTCCTATTTTTCAGTTGGTGCCTTATTTTTTGATGGATATGTTGGGAGATCTTCACGGCTTACCTGGTCTGTTCTCGGCTGCTGTTTTTGCCGCAGCTCTCAGGTATGTTAACCCTTTAACCGCCAAATTATTCAATTTGAATTTTCACCCACTATAAATTGTGTCTCGCTGACGCGATCCACAACTTCAAGTGAGTGAAAATTATTCAGATTATTCAGAGGTCAACTCTTTTCAAATCTTGCTGATTGATGATGTCACTTTTTATCTTTAACATGTTTAAAACATGGTACTTAATGTGCCAATAAAAAATGAAAACCCGGATATATGCGGCACAGGC
Source organism: Flabesymbios commensalis (assembly GCA_964017125.1). Lineage (NCBI taxonomy): Eukaryota > Metazoa > Annelida > Polychaeta > Terebellida > Flabelligeridae > Flabesymbios > Flabesymbios commensalis. The sequence goes on along the minus strand of OZ024905.1, from coordinate 67,656,452 downwards.
GGTCAAAGGGTTAACCTTTGCAATGCTGAATTATTTGTATATAAACCATGGAGACCAAAGGGTTTTTTAATTTGAAATCATCATAAATGTCTTAGTTACCTCTTCCCGCTTCATTTGAATACCTCGGTAATGGGTCTACGGCCATTTGAAATATTTTAATTCTTTCAGTACGGTGATCGTCTTTATACGTCAGAATCTGACGTCTAAAAATGAAATGAAATGAAATGAATCGGGCTTTAGGCCACCTTTGGGCACATATAGGCTAAACTGGGCCATGAGAACCTCCTGGGGATGGTGAGATGATTGAGATGACACTGTCCTCCAGACACAGGATTCGAAATTCGAGCCCTGGCGGTCTGAAGCCGAGCACGCTACCTCTCGGTCACGGAGGCTCCCCACAATACTAACTTTCACACGTGGATGGGGAAGAAACATTCCTTGTTTCTTTCAAACCGCCGAGACCGGGAACCGAACCCCGAACTCTGGCGTGAAAGGCAGCGGTGCTGACCACTACCCTAGGGCCCCCGCCTAATCTGACGTCTACAGACGGCAGATTCTGCCGTATAAAGACGATCCCCGCACTGAAAGGTTTAATATGCTGGCACTCTCAAGACGTCGGTCCAACTTCGTTCGTACGTTATTGTATACGCGTCTGTCTGTCCGTCTGTCTGTATGACTGTCTGTCATTTTTTGTTTGTTTGCTAGCTAGCTCGCTTTTTAGCTTGCTTGGCTGATTGCTGTTTGTCATGTTTGTTTACTTGGTTTTTTTTTCTTGCTTACTCACTATTGCTTGTTTGTGTGTTTGTTTGTGTAATATTCGATATGGTAGTATACATGTTATATGTCGCGGTTGTACGTGTCTTTTATTCTGTATACCATTTCGTATTGCACACGAAGGCAATAATAATGTCAATAATATATTATTCCATTTATGTGATCCACAGTTCTGTTAGTTCAGCACTCAACTCATTGTCCGCTGTCATTCTGGAAGATTTTATCAAACCTATACGACACAGACTAGAACTCGGTGAGCTTGGGGAAAGAAGCGCGATCTGGACATCAAAAATTTTAGGTAAAATGCCATCTTTAAATTACATATTTTTATTATGACTGATTAATATGAATTCTTATATAAACTACGACTATGTATCAGTCATATCTAGTATTATTATTACATGAAGCTGATTCAAGCAAATATTGTGCATCAATTATTTGTAGGTTCTGCTAATTGTCAAGACATTCAAGACACTTTCAATGTAAGGTGCCAATACAAAACTATAATTTAACTTTACCCATCAGATTCAGTGACGGCTGTTAAATAAGAAAAATCATCGAATTAATCATGTTGGTTCATAAACCTGTACATGGTCTCCTAGGATTCATATATACATGTACTAGAATTTCCACAGAGAAAGCATACGAGTGGGTATTACCAAAGAGTCGAGAACAATCTAGAGACTCTTTGGTATTACCCTATACTGTCACGTGGTCGCAATATACCTGCACTAATTTGTCCCTTTAATTAGTAATCAATTTATTTATTCAGTTCTGATTTTCGGAGGCATCACAATCGGCCTGTCCTTCGCGGCTCAGCACATGGGAGAGCAGATAATAGAGGTACCCACCACTATATGGGGGGTCACAGCACCCCCACTACTGGGCATCTTTATCATGGGATTCTTTCTGCCCTTCACAACGGCCACCGTGAGTACATGCACAACAATTTTCTTTAACCATGGAGACAAAAGGTTTTTTTTCAATTTGAGACCATCAGAAATTTCTTAGCTAGCTCTTTCCGCTTGACTTGAATACATACGTTATGAGTCTACGACCATTGTAAATATTTTTAATTTTTCTGTGCGAAGACCGTCTTTATACGTCATAATCTGACGTCTACAGACGTCAGATTGTGACGTATAATGACGGACCCCGCGCTGAAAGGGTTGAAGTTACTAAGTAACTGTACCGTTTTAATCTAACTGTAAATTAAAACCAGTTTAAATGAAGCTTTAATTTCACATCGCCCCAATCAATATGAGTGTATGGAAATGAAAAGTATACTAAATGTAGAATGTTTCTCTTGTTGTTCTGCTAAGGGTGCTATGCTAGGCCTCCTGACAAGTATTACAATTACATTTTGGATGAGCATAGGTGGGATTTATCATGGTGCCCCCAGAAGTCTTCTCATGCCTCTTGGTACCTGTAATATTACACTGCCCAGACCAGCACCCACTGAGCCACCAGAGTAAGGCAAATCTGAGACATACCAGCAGACACAACATGGTTAATCTATGTTGGTTGAACGTTGCTCCAACGTCAAGCAACATTGAACCGATATTGATTTAACTTATTTTGTCTGCTGGGATTCATTGATAAAATATTATCTGTTTAAAATGGATTGGCTATTCTGTGAAACACATTGACGTCACTCGGTGAAAACAAGGTTTTATAACACCCCCTCCCCCATACTTAATTCTGTGAAACACAGTGATGTCACTCGGAGAAAACAAGGTTCTATAACACCCCCTCCCCCATACTTAATTCTATGAAACGCAGTGACGTCACTCGGTGAAAATAAGGTTTTATAACACCCCTCCCCCATACTTCATTCTGTGAAACGAAGTGACGTCACTCGGTGAAAGCAAGGTTAAGAAACCTCTCCCATATTTCATTGTATTAGCAAGTTCGGTGAAAACAAAGGAGGTCGAGGTCATTGAGTTTCACAGAATACAATCATATATACTATTTATATGTCTGGATATGGTGCTACTCAAGCTACACAATCAGCCAGATATACATACTAATATATGTATTGTCTATAAAAACGACTGGCTAAAAATATGTAGTGTTATTTACATTGAATGACACCTGATTTGAAGAGATCAACGAGGAGAAAGACGTCTATAATTAGTTGTGTGTAATAATTTCAGAAAATATGTATTTGTACTGATTATTATAATTACGTCCTTGGTAAATGAAACGAAATGGATCGGGCTTTACACATGATTTGAAATTTAAACCCTGGAGGTCTGAGGCCGAGCACGCTACCTGTCGCTCCCCACAATACTGATTTTTACGAGTGGATGGGGAAGAAACATTTCGTTTCTTTCTAACCGCTGAGACCGAACCACGAGCCCCGAACTCTAGCGTGAATGGCAGAGGTGCTAGCCACTACCCTAGGGCCTCCGCCCCACGTCCTTGGTACATACATAGATCGCATAAGAGATAATACGCATACATATTAAACGGGTTATCTCTCCAGCAATCATATTATAACCTTGTAAAGGAAATAAATCATTTTGAATACTATTATATTATTTAATCATGGGTTAACACTTTAACCGCCAAATAATTCAATTGTAATTTTCACCCACTTGAAGTTGTGTCTCGCTGACGCGATCCACAACTTCAAATGAGTGAAAATTATTCAGATTTGACAAAATGGAGGTCAACTCTTTTTAAACCGTGCTGATTGATGTCACATTATAGCTTTACCATGCTTAAAATGCGGTACTGAATGTGATTATAATTGAGTGAAAAACAAATATTTGCGGCACCGGCTATTAAAGGGAAATGCTGATATTGATTACGTGGTAATCGCATCACTGGCATTCTATTCAGACACTTCATTTTAGCATTGGGTTTCCCTTCTACAGTGGCTGTAAATACTATTTCGTGGGAACGACATACTATTTCGTTAGCACGAAATACTATTTCGTATTTCGTGGGCACGACATGCTATTGCGTGCGCACGAAATAAAACAAACAAAACAATAACATAGCATGGTCTTAAACCAGCCACCTATGACCCCCTTTTTTTCATGTCTTTCAATGTGAAATGTGTATTTACAAAAACATGATTGATCAGACAAAATGACCTAATCAATATTAACCCTTTCTATTCTGAATTTACCATAGTCATCATCATCCACTACAAGCCGCGAACTGCTGCCGCAATTCTCGACTTGTAGTGAATGAAGATGACTTGATGTGGTTTAAAAATTAAAGAAAATTACCACGTATTGTTAAACAAGTTTCATGGAAATTTTCGGTCTAAAACTCTCAGTTTTAGGAAAATTAAGTATGTTTTCAGGATGTAAAATGATGCTTTAATGCATCGTGGGGGCTCAAAGGGTTAAGTCCTCTAAAACCATTACAATGTTTGATCTCCTAACATTCATACACTTAATAGATCTTACTATTTCTCTATTCTGATATTTGATGATTTCATATGTTCTTTCTCTTTAGCAACGAGATTTTACAATATATATTTATGACATATCATACGTATGGATCGCCTTGATAGGACTCGTTGTATGTCTATTAGTGGGCAGTTTAGCCAGTCTCATGGATACAGGTAATTCCCAGGCTTTTAATGTTGGGCCGACGTCAAAGACGGCGGGCCAACATTAAAACAACATTGAGCCAATGCCTCATGTTTGCTGCGAACAATAAAGAACAGTTAGTCGTTGTTGATTTATCTTATCATTAGCCTTATCATTTTCAAACAAATAATATGAAGTAAGGATCTAAGTTACTATGATAGTGATCAACTATTTTTAATCATGGTTGCTGCAAAATATATTTGACAGGTGCGTTCACAGTTGTTGAAATAAATTTATATTGTTAACCCTTGTGCTGCTAAGACCGTATATATAAACGTTTTAAACAAATTTTAAACTAAATAGAATACCACTAGAATGCGTAGTATATCTTGTAATAGCTGCTCAGTGGATCAAGTAATTCAATATGGGAGATATTTTTCATAAATTATTTATTTCTCATTCATTTAAAGCTGCAATTTGTGTTAAATGATGACAAATACTCACAAACAATTCAGCAGTACAATGGGTAACCATTTAAGCGCCAATCGCGAATATAGTCGTTTTCATGGCGGATTTGTCCCTTTTTGTATCCACTTTACAATTATTTTCTTCAACATAGCATAACATCCATTGTATGAATGCCGTATCATTAAATGTAAGTTACGTGAGACATAATTCATATTGTTAAATTTGATCGGTAATGTAACAATATCTTTTCAGAATCACCCCCACAGTTTGACTTGGATTATACCAGCAAACATAAACTGTGACTTTACAAATTTAACATTCAAATACAAACAGCGGTAGCTGCTGACTTGAATAGTCAACAGTTACTGCTGTTGCTTTCTCATGTTAATTTTACTTGTATTGTTGTGTAGCGCTGTGTGGCGAGAATGATTTACCAGATCCGGATTATATGCACAAATGGGTTGGCGATTATGTCAGAAAACGACAGCCAAGTTACACTGTTGCTGTGGTAAGATTTTTGTCATATCTAAAACTTGACAGTCATATTACAGTATACTATACAATTAAATGATGCGGCTGAAATAATATTTGTTTCATTGGGACATATATGACCCGAACTGGCAAAATGTGTTGTAAGTCGCATATTTAAATATCGGAGATAATAACAGATGCTGAATATACACAACATGACCTTTAAATTGGTATATCACAGCATGGTTAACTCTGAAAATATGATTCGGTCAACTCATAAAAATTTGAAGTGTGATATTGAATTATTTTGAGAAAAAGGCCTTTGAAATTCAAAAAGCATTTTGTACACTTTTTGAAAAGCACACACATTTGGATTGTAATTAAAGAAATAAAATAAATATTTATTTCGACCCCATTTTTTTTTAAATAAACGTATAGCTCTAACATTTAGAAAATTAAAAGTGAATGTCAGAAAATATCATTGTCAGTCTTTTTACAATATATCAATATTTTGCACTTATTAACGACTGATTCCATGGTAACATGCAAATAGAAACAAATATCACTGATCTGAGTTAATTGAGCCTGACATTCAAATAGCAGAAATATATTTCCAATATTCTCAACATAAACATTCTATGCCACATAATTTAAGGATTCGAAATTAATCACACGAAAGGAAAATCTTATTTAAAAATTGAAAATACGTCAAATCAAGGTCATTTAGCTTTTAAATGCCCTAGCATCGTTAAAAGTGCGACTTACTACTCATTTTGCCAGATCGGGTCACATATGGAGCTGTTATGGTCTTATCAACAACTTTGATTAATACAGTCAACAAATTTGAATATTCTTGAGCAATGACTCACTAAATGTTGGCCTACTCGCCAGTTCTTCTAATTATTTTATAATGTATTTTTAGGATTCTAAAGGCAAGTCTGTGAATACGGAAATTGACAACAAAGCATTTGAATTAAACAAGATTTGACGGATAGGAAACTAAACCTCCGCATGATCATGTTTGGTGCTCAAATAAGACTGTTATCATATACTTCATCAGTTATTTTATTCTATGACTATCGCACATTTTCATGTTTTTATGATTAATTATTTTGAAATGCTAAACTAGGAAAGCGCTCTAATTCCCGCGGGACGTCGCGTGGGACGCACGCGACGTCCCGCGGGCAATCGCATTGGTGTACGTGTACCACGCTTTAGTCGTCAGTCCCGTTTAAATTAGTTTTTATTATTACTAAATACAATATTTTGACCATGTTGAAGATAAAATGTGACATAACTCAACAAGATTTAAAAATCGTTCACCTCCATTTTGTCAAATCTGAATCATGTTCACTCAATCGCGTCAACGAGACACAGCTTCAAGTGGGTCAAAATGTCGATACATCATTTGGCGTTTAAATTCTCATGCTAAGATATCTCGTGTTCCGATTCTGCTGAATGTGGAAAAATACCAAGCGAACACGAGCAGTAGGCCCAATGTTAGCTTAATGTTAAGTACGGGGAAGGCACTTATTTTGCAGGTTCAAAGAGTATACTTTGCTTATAAAATGCTATTTGGCCACTGTATCACATAAGCGCCACCTGTTGAATATCTACAAACATAAACACATCTCTCTCTGGCAGTGATTGGCTGCCTTCACCCGCGCGGAGCTTTCTGTGTATAACCATAACCTGATATTGATGCACCTCCTTTAATAAATTATACTATGTTATATCACGTAACAGAACTAGCTAATTGCAGCCCGTCATTTTGCTGTTATTTAAATTGTGAAGAGTAAAATATTTGGTTCAAAATTATGCAGGTCGCATTTTTATTTCTTAAAAAAGGGATTTGTTCCACCGATAAAGTTGTATTTTCAGATAGTGAAGGGCAAGTAGCTTAGGAGTTTCCTAAATTCCGATAAAAAAATTCTCATAGAATATGACTGTGAATGAAGCTTTAACACGAGCCATCGACCCAACGCTGGTTTAGTGTCGGTTCACCGTCTACCACGCTGGCCCAACAAAGCAGCGTTGAATTAAGTGTGGTTTATGCGTATTTGTCAAAACAGGGACTTGAGTATATTATTTGTTGATATATAATACTCTTACGACGATGTATCAGGTTTTGTACTTTTTAGGTTTTGTTAAGCATTTTTCCCATTTTTAAATTTTTACATCATTTATATGCAATAATTTTATAATGCAATTTTAATAAATGTATATAAAAAAAAATAAACACATTTATCAAACCAATTGTTTGTTAATTTCTACTGTTCCGTCCTGCAATGTGTCATCACGGTCATAACTTTTCATATTATTGAGTGTCTATCTTATGGGGTATCTCCACTTAAAGGGATATGCCCAGTTCTACAAACATAAAAAAATCGGTGATTATATTTTAGCTTATTAATATGACCATATGATGTAAACATGTCCATAGACTAGAACTGCAAAAGTTTTTAAATTTTGTGCTGCGCACTTATCAGTTAGGCTAGATATAGAAACGAAATTCATGTATTTCTTATTTTTGACATGGTTGTCAATAATTAGAAATCAGGAATTTCGTCTCTATATCTAGCCTAACTGGTGAATGCGCAGTTCTAGTCTATGGACATGTTTACATCATATGGTCATATTAATAAGCCAAAATAAAATCACCGATTTTTTTTATGATTGTAGACCTGGGCATGTCCCATTTAAGTGGAGATACCCCATAAGACACTCAATAATAGCCTGGGCATGTCCCTTTAAAAAATGGCATGCGATATAACATTACAGATTCGGACATTGTCGTTAAGTGCTGGAATATCATCATGTGAACCAAAGTAATAACTTAATGATTAATGGTTTTACGTGATTTATTTATCGGAGAATTATATTATAATTTGTAAAAATTATTATACGTAATGTGCTAAGATTTGTTGTTCTATTCGCTCGGCTTTATTGTATTGATATACAGGGAAACTTTTTCAACCATGATATTAGAAAAAACGTTTCCGTCATTTCTAAACAAACGCGTAAATGTAACTTTCAAACATATATAAATTGTAAGTATTATATGTAATAATACTAATTAACGTATTCCGGTATTAGTGGCATATTAGTCCATCATCCTGCAACATATCCCATCACTTAACTGCTGTTATATTCCATTACAAGTCGTTACTATATTCTCGGAAATACCAAGCGTCGTATTGGTATATTTTGGGAATAAAAGCATTCGCCTACTGGTGCCTGCTCTACGAAATGAATCCCTGTAGATTTATATGTGATATGTGGCTTCAGAATGTATTTTCATTTTATGTTTCGTAATACAGGACTAGATCAACGAATGACAATTTATATTGCACTTGATCCACAGACCTATATAATAAACAAATTTATTGGTATTCAAATGAAGCGGAAAGAGCTAAGTAAGACATGTATAATTATTTCAATTTAGAAAAAACATGTGGTCTCCATGGTTTAGAAAACAATATTTCTGCGCTTTATGGGTGGATGTCGTGATTGTTAGTTATTCTACGAGTAATTTTACAAGAAACAATTCTCACAAAATCATATTTATTTTGACTGAACAAACACAATTACGATCAACATACAATATAAACAAATAACTATTTTTATTTCCAAAAACTATATATCCACTTTAAAAGAATAGTATATCTTAGTGCATTGTGTATCTCGCCCTCTTCATGTCTGCTTCGATTAGTTTTTATGTCTGTGTTTTTGTTACATGTGTAACGTGCTTTACTCACAATTGACCATGCTTTGTTTATGTACAGGCATTGACAGAGCAAATTATAAACTAAAACTCGTTTAATTTAAAATATACCCAGAGCACAGTGGTTTAAAGCGCTGATAAAGTCACTATTTACAATGTGGACTGATAATGTTAAAATCAGACATAATGTCAATCTGATAAATTCCTTAGATTATAATATTCGACATCACCAACGAGACAGCATTGATGGATGAATTGATACATTCCAGATCATGTTAACTCTTTTCCTTCTAAAATGTTTTATTTAACCTGTCACCCACTTAAAGTTGTGGGTCGCGGTAGCGAGACACAACTTTGAGTGGGTGACAATTACTCATGCTTATTTAATTTGCTACCAAATTAATATTTGCAAATCTTGGTGTTTAAACACACATTTCGCTACCAATAACAAAAATGATTTAATCGACTAAAAAAAAACGAATTAAAAACGACAATAGTCGTGCTGAGCGCTCGTTGGGTTAATGGTAAGTTAAAAAAATGCTAAAAATAGATTCCGTACATGCCGAATCACAGAATAATTAGCATTGTTAAAACACGTAGCATACATGTATATCCAGATCAATAAATGTGAATTTCAAATGATGTCTCACTCTTAACCTAAGAATAAATAGAAAGAAGAACAACACGCATATTTCATGAAACAGTAACATATTTAAATATTAAAATACTCCACAAATACTGGCCTAATATCGTATTTTGACGTAATTTTAATATAAAATAGTACAAATAATAAAGACAAAATAGATTAAAATGGTCACAGCGTAATGGTCCCTATATAATGTCATATAATTAAAACACCACCTTGTGATTATATGGTCGCGTTTGGTATTTTAAAGCAGATATGAACCTTTAATTCTAAGGTACGTTTGCCATTTTTTTAATATTACAATATTATTGCTAATATCCTGGTTAGTTTGATCTTGCCACAGGCAGAACTCACAACTTAATTACAGTCAGTGTAACACATGGAGCGTTACCTACTGGGCGTACGACGTTGTTGCGACGTTGAATCAACGTCAATGACGTTGATTCAACGTCTCAACAACGTCGTGTGCCAAGTTGGTAGTCACATTCAAGTGTACGCATGCGTAACCCTGCAAACACGGAGCGTTCAACATATATTGGTTTAATTTTGGGCCGTAGTCGCAGATTGTGGGCCAACACTAAACCGACATTGGTTGGGCGTTTCGTGTTTGCTACGAGTCATCGTACAAGCTCGTTCTCATTTAACGTGTGGGTTATCTGGTTATATTTCTAATATACCACGATGCAGCTGTTCTACCATTGAAAAAAATATATACAATATATGTAGCGACTCAGTGTCAGAAATTTACTATTATCAATGCTCATGCATGAATAAAATACTGAAAATACTCTCTAAGTGTGTATCAATATAATATGATATTATCATTATACTAAAAATGTAGGTGACAATATATATGAGGATAGGCATTGTCTAACCCTTTTCACGCTAGGTTATTTTAATTAAATTTTCACCCACTTTAAGTTGCGGATCGCTACCGCGATCCACAACTTCAAGGGGGTGAAAATTACGCATATTTGATTAAATTGAGACACAACTTAAGCAAATATTGGCGTTTAAACACGCATTTCATGCCTAATGATATTGATTTGATCGTCTAATCAAACGGACTGAACACGATTATAGACGTGTTTTAGCGGTCAAAGGGCTAAACGCTGGTGCTGCGTATCATGAAATTGCGATATATCGTAGGCTTCGGATTGGTCGAGATGGCCATCTCGGCCTATCCGAAGCCTACGATGTATATTGTAACTTTTACGAGAATAAGAGCCCGGAGCTGCAGTAATGCCTTTCTCACTTCATTTGTCGATTCGGAAATACAAGCTGGGCATTCTATTGTGGGCTCTTGAAACAATGGACATAGAAATAGGACACAAAATACTCCCAAAATGATGACAGCCGCCATGGAATGCTGGGCACTGTGCGGTGGCACGCAGTAATAGCACTCAAAAGGAACACGGCAAAATGTGTACGGTTTGCTGGCAGTAAGGGGATGCTCAAAAACCACTGTGAATATCTGAAAGTAACAGAATAATATGACGGAACAAACAATCGTCTGTGATTGATTCTTTACTCATTTTATTGCTTATTTAGTAGCATTTTAAATAGTAGATTTTAAACATCATGTAGTTAAGGTGAAACCATTCCTCAATCCGAGATATTAAAAAATCATTGGATTTCATTTTGCAGAATCTAAAATTAATTTTCACCCAATTGAAGTTGACGCGATCCACAACTTCAAATGAGTGAAAATTATTGGGGATAAAGGTCAAGAGCTGTAATTAAATTCATTCCGGGCTATTTTCAGCTTCAACCGTAATAAATCCAAATAGTGCAGCATTAGAAAAAAATGCACAGAAACCTACAAAAAATGGAGAAAGCTGACTTTTTCAGACGTGATAGCTAGAAGAATATCCTCTAAATGAATAGTTAAAATCCCTAGGAATCCCCGTGTTGACTTTTAGTTATTTCAAGATGGCCGACATACTAGAATATGATATTATTTTCGGCATAGTTCAGTATAAAATGATCATTCTGGCTTACAAGTGGGCCATATATAACAAAGGGCTGTATGATATTTGTATATGTATTTAGTATAACATACGAAAATTAACCGTCCTTAACGAAAATAAAGCTACAAGCAATATATCTCAGAAACTAATCAACTTTGAATCTCGAATAAAGTGTGTACACCAAAGTTTTCGTGGTCACCGATTGCAAATAAGTATTTTATTAAGATCAGGATGACACATTAGCATGGAATATGTAAATTATCAGCAATTACTGTCAATTGTTGTTTCAATAAATATATTGAGAACAAGTTTTAAAACATAAATGTTATCATTCACTCATAGTTCTAAGGGCTAGAGATTCAAATAAAACTTACTTTATATAATTTATATACCAAGATTATGTATTAGAATACCAAGTCGACGCATTGCAATAAAAACATTTTTTTGGTAATTTATGAATTTCGAGTCAAACGTCTGCAATACAATGCTCGTTTTGGTGGTAACAGTTGCAATAAAATTAAATGCATACTGCTCAAAATAATCATTTAACATAGAATATGCAATTTAGCAATCATTGCTAGAAGAAACTGTATTTACATATTAGTTTTAAAACAATCATCAAACACACCCACGTGAGGTGTTCACACCATGTTTTCACGATCAATGATAGCAATAAAATCGGTTTATTCTCATAATAACATCTGAATAGAACATATACAATTAAATAATTTAAAAGTTCATGATTATCAACTAATGAGCATTTATTTACTAAGACCTTTATAATCTCTTTATAAAACACCTCAGATCTCTCTCATATCACACAAAAATTTCCCATAAATTTGTTTTTGCGAAATGGTCGTTTATCAGGATCTTAAAACTGCCACAAAACTTAAATATGCCACCCATATAATTCATTTTTTGGTCCACATCCAACAATGAATAATTATTACCCTGTGGGGTTTAAATGGACAGGTGAGCATAACAGACCAAAACATAGACTCTAATATGTATCTATTTTTATGTTATGTATAATGACATTAGATTATTATGTTCGCCACATCTTTAAGCATTTTATCAAACCTTTTTTTAACTGAGCCCTATCGTTGATTTTTATATTTTCAGTAATGTTTTTCAACCCGACATCTAATTTTATAATGTCAGGATATGACAAAACGATGTAAGGATATTGTACTGTATTCGCGGGAGTTAACGCGATGATAAGTCAACAGAATTCATGTTATGTCATTATAATAGCAAGTAATAGCCATTGATGTACTTCAAGATATGGTGAATATGAAAATAGATGATACGCTGTATCAGTGATCATTTTCTCTAGATGATTTCAGATGTACTTATATGGAGAGGAAATGAAATATTATGCTGCAGGGAGAGCCAGATGTTTTAATTAAAGGAACAGTGCCTTCAATGGTAACGATATCAAATGAGTTCCAAACTCCTCTCGAGCTGAGCCATGGCATTATTAACTCTTTTGCAATAATTGTTTTCTAATTTGCATATTTTATGCTAATGTGTCATCCTGATCTTAATAAAATATATTTCATCGCATTGATGACCATCAAAACTCTAGTGTAAACACTTTATTTGAGATTCAAAGTTGATTGGTGTCACGAAGAAGCTGATCACGTATATCAGATTGAAACCCCGCACAATTGTTTTGTCGTATTTATATTGCAATTCTAATTTTAATATTCTACTGTATTTAACGCCAAACCGCCCTCAACAGCAACACGTAAATGCTAGAAATACATTGGGTTTAATTTCTAAAAGCACTGAGATTAATATTGTGAACAAAACTCACGGAACGTATATGCTGAAGCATCTTCAATAATCATTGTTGTCACCAAAAAATGGAAAAGGTATATCTGCAATTATAAAAAAACAAAGATTGAAGCTTGCTTGTGAGACATTACACACAAATTTTGTAAGTGCAATCAAACATTCAATCGCCGCAACATCTCGTCTCCTTAAGATTCATAAGATTAAAGGGTCGTCCAACGTTCACTACTTGATGAAATGGCAAATTTGACATTTTAATCCCTGGGTGAATTTATTAAACGGTAAAATAAGGCTCACACGAGCGAGGTTAGTGGATTGAAAAAGGACGGATCATGCTCGGGTTATCAAGTTCATCTCCCATAATTACTCAATGTAGAGTTTTCTGCATATAGTCTCTGTAAATAAATCTCTTCGTGATCTATGTGTTACACTAACACCTCGTCCCATTTGATCTCTTGATTTGTACAATACAGGAGGCTTAATCTCACTGTGATCTCTGTTATACACCATGTCCCTCTTGATCTCGTCTAAATCTTACCATGATCTCTGCTATGCACCATGTCCCTCATGATCTAATCTAAATCTTACTATTATCTCTGTTATACACCATGTCTCTCATGATCTCGTCTAAATCTTACCATGATCTCTGTTATACATCGTGTCCCTCATGATCTGTAGATTTATATACAGTACAAGAGGCTGACTTATACCGTAGTCTCTGTTATACACCATGTCCCACGTGATCTCTTGATTTACTATAGGCTAACTTTTACCGTGATCTCTGTTATTCACCGTGTCCCTCGTGATCTCTTGATTTACTGTACCTGAGGCTGAGTTTTACCGTGAGCTCTGTTGTATACCTAGACCCTCATGATCTCTTGATTTACTGTACCTCAGGCTAAATCTTACCGTGATCTCTCTTATGCGCCGAGTGACTGAGGATCTCTTTGTTTTTAGACAACATTAACGCCTCTCGTCTCTTTTCCAGAAGCAGTGCCAGTCGACGTAAAACAGTTTCTTCTGCAAATACATATCAAAGTACTGATGTTTTCTAATACGACGATACTCTTATACTGCATCAACATAAAAAAATCCAGTACAACACATAGTGATGTATTGGGAAGCTTTTGCACGAATTTGACTATTTTGTCATTTAAGTGTCAGAATTTATAGCTAGCCACTGCTATATCCAGTCAGTCAGTCAGTCAGTCAGTCAGTCAGTCAGTCAGTCAGTCAGTCAGTCAGTCAGTCAGTCAGTCAGTCAGTCAGTCAGTCAGTCAGTCAGTCAGTCAGTCAGTCAGTCAGTCAGTCAGTCAGTCAGTCAGTCAGTCAGTCAGTCAGTCAGTCAGTCAGTCAGTCAGTCAGTCAGTCAGTCAGTCAGTCAGTCAGTCAGTCAGTCAGTCAGTCAGTCAGTCAGTCACTCAGTCACTCAGTCACTCAGTCACTCAGTCACTCAGTCACTCAGTCACTCAGTCACTCAGTCAGTCAGCTATCCTGGCAGTTAGTTAGTCAGCTAGTTGTTCAGCTAATTATTTAGATAGTTAGTTCACTGTTAGTTAGTTCACTGTTAGTTAGTTAGTTAGTTAGTTCACTGTTAAATAATTCCAGGGGAGTTAGTTCACTCTTTAGTTAGCTCATTGTTAGTTAGCTCGTTCATTGATAGTTATTTCACTGTTAGTTATTTCGCTTTTAGTCAATTAATCCTTAGTTAGATCAGTCTTAGTTACTACTCTTAACTAGTTAACTGTTAGTTAATTCATTTTTAGGTAGTTTATTCTTAATTGGGCTCACGCACATTTCTCTTTCTTTTCGTTTAAATTAAATCTTCAAATGCCTACGAATCAATGTACCTTTTCTGATGTGCAGATAAAGTTGCCTATATATACATATAAAACATAATTGTATGTGATTTAAGTGTATACTTTTAATTACTCGTTAAGCTATATGTTACTAATCAATAATAAAATACTGTTTGCAATATAGAGTATATTGGTGCTATTAGTGAACGAATATTGTAGTATTGATTATTTAAATGACAAAAAAAACAGAAAATATTATAACAAATTATTTTTCGTCATACTTGGGAACTAGAAAATGTTGAACGCACTGCAAACATATTATTCTGTGAATATTTTCAGCCAAAGCACCACACATCCAGAATATATCGTTCTACTAAAATTTCGTATTATTCATCCAATATAAACTCTATCTATCCACCACCGATGCCCAAAGTCAAGTAGTCACCCCTACAGTAGCGGAATATTAATAGTGTGCCAGTAGATCAGTTGAGGTGTTGAGGTGTGAAGCGAGATAAGCATTTAATTAAATTCATCCCAAGATCAACTATATAAACCCCAGTGTTAGTGATTATATCACAATTATGCTTTTATCATTTGAAACTGGATAATCAAGCGATTTCAGCTTAAAACGATTAAAGAATACTACGAATCCATATGGTTGAAATGTGGGGCATTTATCGTATGACCTTAGACAACAACTTAAAAATAGATACCACTTTTAACCAGCAGTTCTTTTAACTGACTGAATAACGCAATTTTCTTGACTTCTGATACTAGAAGCAGGTTAGACAATTCCGGCTGAGAATGGATATACATTTCATGTCTAGAATTTGAATTTGTATACACTGTTGTTCAGTTGTTTATAGTTTGAATCTGGAACTCTTCAATTGAATCCCCAATTGAATGAACATCATCAACCCTTAAAGCACTGAAATATGTTCATATAAAAAAGAGACCAAAGTGGTTTTTCAATTTGAAATCATCATGAATGCCTTAGTTAGCTCTTTCCCTTTCACTTGAATACATATGTTATGGGTCTACAGCCATAACAAATATTTCACTCTTTCAGTGCGGGGATCGACTTTAGACGTCAGAATATGACGTCTATAGACGTCAGATTCTGACGTCTGAGTTGGTCCAAGCGCTGAAAATAGATACATACATTGTTTTGTGTGTCGGGCCATGCGAATCGTATTCAGGCGCCTAAATCTACAGCTATTTTATTTCTATTAGCATCATTTGTTATCACCTGAAGTTAGGAATCGCGCCTGCAATTCCAGCTTCACATACAGCTCCACTAGAAACACCAAACAACGTGAGAGGATTAATCGTGTTATTATGCACTGTAGCTATGCTACTGAGGTGGTGTGCAAACTACCCAATCTTACCTAACTCATCATCTGCGTCATCGATCTTAGAATCTGCTGGCTCAGGCTGTGGGTCTGAAAGCCCCAGACTAGTTTAAAATTGAGGTTTTTAAAACAGTGCATGAGCTAATGAATCAAAGTGCTGCTTCCACTTCACAGTTTAGCTATTGGCAATCTATGCACGAGCAGCCATAATACTATGGTCGAATCACATAACTCTCCCAACACTGCTCAAATAATCAGGTTGAATTATCATTCATACTACTATTACGGTTTTTGGTATTGCGTTCAAAATTATGAATTTATACTTGATTGCAGCAGCACGTAATTATTCATAAATCAATTTAAATAAAAACTGTGTCGTTGCTCACAGTGGTCATAAACTTATTTAATGCTACATCATCTACTGTACTAGGCATGATATGTAAAAAAATAATTTGCTATATACAATTAATATTCGTAGAAAATGGTACAATGGTACATCTTATTTTTTTGCGTACTTTAAACAAGACAAATTGAATCAATTTTAATTATTGCATTTAAACTGAAGAATAATACCAATCAACACTCCAATTTACAAGAGCAGCATGCAACTGGTCTTGTATGTTGAATTTTACTTGGTTAAACTTTTCCCTTTAAACCGAGATTTAGGCGGCCACACATAATTTATTTGGTTTTTACTCTGAAAATTGGTTTCTATTGTAGTTTTCGTTATTTGCAGCTGGAATTGCTAACGCAATTTACAGCTTCAAATGACGGAAAATATTTATAGTTATCATGTTCATAGCGGTGTTATTTTACTAAAAAGCGTTGCTACATTCTACAATTAAATTACCTTGGATACTTAAATCATCGTCTATAGATTTAGGCTCAGGACCATCGTCACGTTTGTCTAATTCCTCCTCTAATCCTTCTAGGTCTTGAAAAAAAAGTGTTGTAGAAAGATTAATTTAAGAGCCACTTGATCATATTTATAAATAAAATGTATGATTTTTGTATGCATGTACGATAACAATTATCAGATTATAACGTAGCTGAAAACAAATGCTAAGTCTGTAAAAATTGTTATATTTATCAAAGTGTAAGATATTTTAATGATGGTTTGATACTTCATTACTACTTGCAATATATTTCCAGGTCTACTTATAAGACGACATGAAGTGGGAAATAACTAGATGTTTTTATATCAGCTGAACATAATAAGACGGAAAAGTGAACAACTTCCAGTAATAATGTCATGTCTAATTTTGTCAGGATAGAACGTTCGTGGCAGTGATTTTATTATTTAACATATATCTCGTTATTGTTTGGCAGAATCACTTGATATATTAATATATTGTCTATTCATTCATTGTGTACATTGATATTCTATGAAACTCAATGACCTTGATCTCCTTTGTTTTTCACCGAGCTGGCTAATACAATGAAGTATGGGGGAGGGGGTCTTATATAACCTTGTTTTCACCGAGTGACGTCACTGCGTTTCACAGAATTACTATGACCACGTACGTTATTGATACAGAATGAACAATGTCCTGCTCAATGATTTTTCTCACCAGGTGGGAGAGTGGCTTGAGCCACTCTCCCACCTGGTGAATAAATCAGTTAGCTATGTACAATAATACTTCTGTATTTATGTATTTATCATTTAAAATACATGCTTTGTAAAGTAGCATATACACATTTTCATATCCAAGGGGACGATAAAATGAAGACGATCTTGTCATGAGTCTTATGAAACTAAACTAATCTGCTCAAATCAGATGCTAATAAAGAATGTATTTTACCATGGTCGTAAGCCATTTGAACAAACAATACAAATAGCGTTCACCTTCTAAAAACTGTAATTTGCGTAAGCAATTCGAATATCAGATGAAGGCTAAGCGTGTTGACTATTAACCCTTTGCCTGCTAATCACGAAAAAGTCGTTTTTAATCAGTTTTATTAGCCAATTAAACCACTGTTATTGGGAATTAAATGAACGTTTAAACATCAAAATTTGTGAATGTTTGGTCCCATGAATGAGGTTGTGGATCGCGGTAGCGAGACACAAGTGATTGCAAATTTCAATGAGTTAACCCTTGTCATGCTGAATTGTTTCAATCGTATTTTCGTCATTTGAAGCTGGAATTGCTGACGCAATTTCCAGCTTCAAATGACGAAAAATATTTATATATTTGAAAATATGCATCCACTAAATTAAGTTATTTTTCTACCCGGGAATCTACCACAAACTGTATTATCCATTTTCAGTGACATTATTTGATTTATAATCTGCTTGAAACCGTATATATCCGGGCGTAGCAGGACAAGGGTTAACCTAGCAGGGCTAAATTGATAACAGTGTTTATTGACTAAACATTACCATTATTTATTATGAGTTATTGCTGGCCTACCTTCTTGTCTGTTCTGCCATGCTGATGTTTCAGCTTGTTCCACCATCGATTTTTTTGTCTCCTGCTTGCTATCTATATTAAACAATAATCTCAGTTACAATAAATTCAATGTATACACAATCTAAAATGTGTCACATGATTTTTTAATCCAATTAAAAATGAATACGCTGAAAAACGTACTATTTTTTTTAACAAATCTTTTGATGGGAAAAATATGAGCATACCTATGGACATGTTTGCCATTTATAATTAAGTATAAGTCTCAAAAAGGTAAACATTAAAAATCAAATATGAAAATTATGCAAAAAAGGGGGATAAAGAGTAAAGTAACATGTATCGTCATCAGTTAATGCTATGTATGTTAATAAATACCTGAAAGAACATGCTTAACATTTTGTCTGTTCTTTTAAACATGCCATGACGTGTAAATTTCACATGAAGCGTATGCTAATTGAGTTGGTCCTAAGTAATATGAACTTTTCTGATTGAAAGCATAGCTTACCTCCTTATTAAAAGTTAATGTTGAAACAATCTAGCATGATTAACTTAAGGCAAACTTTAGCAGAAATATGTTGTGTTAATTGCATGGGACTGCATATTTAAAATAATGCTCTAGTTTGAGTAGAGATAAACATGAATCATACAATCATCTTTTTACTTTAACAAAAGTATAAAAAGATAAAACATGAACACCACACTACAGTGAAATCGTGAATGTGTTTCAACAAAAAGACCCTCTGCTTTAATAATGTATCATATCGAATCATTATTTGATTTAAAGATGTAGTTGGAATAAATCATAAAACAGATGTAAAATAGTTCATCAGCTCTCCATAACGAGTCATTTTTTATAAAAGAATATTTTTATTACTCAGATTATATACCGATTTAGGCAGTATCGGTTGTGGTTAGTATTAGGTGAAATCATGAGTACAGCTACTTGCTGCATGGATCAGCTAATTTAGGCTCACTTACTAATTAAATCATCTATTGCTTCTCCAAGTAACGTGTGTGCTTGTCGCAATTTATTCAAAGTGGAGTCTTCTGAAAACAGAAAATAAAAATAAGAAAGGAAAATAAAAAAATGATTGTTTGTATTGTATGTTATGTTATTGTGTTCTTGATGTAGTGATAGTAGGGTAACATAACGATTGACAATATCGACTAATTTGTGTACGTGTTTATTTGTAATCATAGCTGGTTCATTAGTTTATATTCAAACATTTTGCCGAATGTCTCAAACTGTGATGGCGATATTATATAGCCCTAATATGTAACTTAAGTTGTAACTTAAAAATGTATGTAAATATAATTTTGATTGGGGACTGACAACGGATTTACAACTTTACATGTCATGTTTATGCGGACAAGTTGAATACATCGTTATCTGGTTATTAAGCAGATGTCGTGACATATATCTGTTCTATAATTGGCTGGAATTTTTCTTGCCCAAGACGTTGGCTCAGCGCTCAGCGAATGGCATTTTGCACATGGGATTTACATCTTTAAATTCGAATACTGTTTTCACCCCAATCTTATTCCATATGTGTGGTTTACTTTTATTTGATATCACAATGGAATTTTTTTTGTCAGTACACCAATACACATGCACTGGATTTCACATCCTTTCACATCAAGCTCTTTAACCCTTTATCCAGTAAACACAAAACATTTGTAGAACATTGATGAAATGTTGGACCAACGTCGAATACGTTGTACGTTGTATAATTGTCATACAAATGTTTTCTGTTTATCGGGACCCCCCGGTCACGTATATGCAACACATTGAATACTAGCTTTTGAGCATTTTAAATACGCAAAGGTGACATAAATCAGCAAACTTTGTAAATAGTTTACCTCCGCTTTGTAAAATCTGATTAATTTTCAAAAACGTTACTTAAAAGTTTTCCTCTATTTTGTCGTAAATCAATATGACCTTCAATAATTCGTCATAATGACAGGCTGGCGAGGGTGCGAAAAACATGATGAACGTAACTTTATATAGCCCTCGCTTCGTGAAATTTGAGCAAAAACACTGAGCTAAATTACAATATTTTAAAACATGAATGTTTATGAATAATTATAACTATTTAGTATAGGTCTGACTGACTTGACTTGATCAAGAAAGCTGTCACGAATCTTACAAAAAATAGGATAGTCTAAATGACCCCTGACGCATTTTGCACCCAGCTAGCACGAGGCGTTTGCACAAAGCTGATTTAATGCTGGTCCACCGTCGCAGACGTTGGGCCATCATTACATGAACATTGGGTGAACGTCTCGTGTTTGGTTGGCGCTCCAAGGGCAATGTGTCATCGCGGCGCACCCAAGTGTTTGTATTATCGCCCACGCAATGAGTTCCAGGTATATCGTTTGCTGGTCAGTCATGCGTGTCCATTTGATAATATAACTTCTCATGTGACAGATCCACAGAGCGTACCCAGTGTAATAAATAACTGACAGGAGCCGGATTTATCGTCCCCTTGGATATAAAAGGGTGTATCTGACACTTTACAAAGTGCAGATGCTCTCTGTTTTTTGTACATGTTTCCTAAAAAAAAATTGACGGGGGGGGGGGGTGATTGTCTGGTGTCTGGCCAATCCATTTTTTCTGAAACTAAAAAAAATCAACTTCACAAGACCCCGAAGCCCACCTCGACCAACATTAAATCAAAAGTGGTGGTACCTCTTGTGTTTGCTGGGATAAGTCAAAATATAGCCATGCATTCTGTATGTTAATGCACCGAACCTTTACCAGATTGACGAGTACATAACTGCCCACCGTAACGATCGAGTCTTAGGAAATATTCCCAAAATCTCTTGATTAAGCAGCGTCCCGTTAGACAACAATAAGTCGTGTATTTGCAGGGTAATCACCTTGAACATGGCGACCTTAACCCTTTAACCGCCGGTGCCGCACATATTCGGGTTTTCATTTTTTATTAGCACATTAAGTACCACATTTTAAATATATTCATGTTGAAGATAAAATGTGACATCAACCAGCAAGATTTGAAAAGAGTGGACTACCATTTTGTCAAATCTGAATAATTTTCTCTCACTTGAAGTTGTGGATCGCGTCAGCGAGACACAACTTCAAGTGGGTGAAAATTCAAACTGAATAATTTGGCGGTTGAAGGGTTAATGTACAAAGGCTTTTACTCTCTGGTCTGTGAAGATGACATCCAACGTCCTGTTAAACCAATGTTGTTTTAACATTAAAACAACATTGAGTTCTGTGTTTGCAGGGTAATTACCCTGAACATGGCTCCCTTCATGCAATGTGTTTTATTGACTAATCTGAGAAGATGACATCCAACAAGCGGATGTCCTGATTTCAGGAATCAATTACATTGATTATCTTTCGTTCATTTTAATAAGACTATAAAAATCTTAAAATTAAGATTATCTTAACTTTCTGTTATGTCCATTAAAAAAGATCAGATTTGTCTTAACTTCACTGATGAAAATACGAGAAAGTTGAAATGAAATATATTGGAGTTATTTGTTGATTTAAAAAAAATAATTACTAAGTTATACACGAATCATGCACAAATACTGGATAGGGGCCGACATATTGACATAGGCCCTATTCTAATAATAATTGGTAACATAACAATTATATAGCTATGGGATTGTAAAGATGTGTTATAGATATATGGTGAGTAAAGTCGCAACATTAGACAGTGTTAGACCACTTTTGTTTTTGGTCATTTTTACAATTTTAAGGTTGATGTATAAAACATGCAGAACAACCATATGCATCTTCGTGTGGAGATCACCATAACGTTCTTGGCTCCGTTTATCGGTTATTAAATGAAATGAAATGGAATGGGTGGGGTATTGTGCCACATTTTTGCACATCTCGGCTAAATTGAGCCAGGAGAGCCTCCTGAAGATGGTGAGATGAACGTGATGGCACTGCCCTCCAGACACAGGATTCGAAATTCGAGCCCTGGTGGTCTGAGGCCGAGCACGCTACCTCACCGTCATAGAGGCTCCCCACAATATTGCATCTTTACGAGTGAGCGGGGAAAACCATTTTGGTTTCTTTGAAATTTAAAGGCCTGATTGGGGTTTGAATCGCCCCGTTCTTGATTGATGAGTGTTGGTAATTTTACGATGCCTAAAGGCATTTTAGTGCAATAAACATGATAATGTGATGGCTTTGTACGAGAGTGTACAAGCGCTAAACCTGGTGGAAGATTGTCCGGTTATTTTCTAAAGTGGGCCATTTCACATCGGTTTAGTTCATAGTTCACCGATTTGTGATGAGGTCTGATTAAAGTATTTATAATTCATCAGATACACATAATAAAAACTATACACAGCTACAAATGTACCACTATAACTTGTTCAAAGAAATAATTCGTCGCCTCGGAGCTAAAGGATCCTATCTGACACTCGTTAGAGTGGCAGATATGATCCTTTAGCTCCGAGGCGACGAATTAGACAAGCATTACTGGTTAAATATCATGAATATACTGATCTCGTGTGCTAAGTGAGAAGATTTACCAAGCTCTGCACATACACACAGTCTGTGTCAATGTAGTCTAGTGTGTATAATTATCTTAGACATATGTCTATGATAATTATGAAACATGACACTAATTTGACAAATGGGCCTGGAGGCCATCCTGCTAAGAATCTTAAATTTAGGATTGAAACATGTTAATCTGCTTTTGTCGTCTCCAGCTGTAGGCAATTATAAACACGGAACATAATTCATTCATATTTAAACACTAAAAACAAACCGGGTTGCATGCATCTTTATAAATCACACGCTTATTTTATTTTACGCTGGACAAAAAACCCATTTATAGGGCATTTATACAATGTTGGATCAACGTCGAAGACGTTGGGCCGACGTTGTATCAATGTTATAGAAATGTTTTGTGTTTGCTGGGATCAGCCATCAGTTTGATTACAATGAATTGCATTGACCTCCTAATTTTTCATTTAAAAAGTTTCAAATAGACAATCGTACGAGAAAATAGATACCGCGTCACCACAACAAGCGCTCGTCTAAAGGTTCGGGCTTAGTGTGATGACTTGTGAGTGAGATTAGCCGATCATCAACTCTTGTTTGCTGGGACGCAAGCAGGTAAAGGTGGGAAAGTACTTGTAATGGTTATAAATAATACAATGTGAACTAGTTTGTGCAAAGCAACGTTTATATCTTAAAAAAGGTTACGTTCTTGAACGCGTTCTTGAACGTGTTTGGCAAGATAGTGTGACATCCGGTAATATACGTAACATATTGCCCGGACTAGCTTGTAAAATGCGTAATATTCATCCATATGTCACTTCCAAGATAGTCTTCCGTATATATTCAGATAATATAGTGTACTTGACTCGCTTGTGTCAATATATAAGTTTAGAATACGGCCCAGCTCGAGTGTCAGAGTCACATTGCTGATATATAACCCGTGGGTAAATACTACAGCCAATAGCGTCTGTCCTCAAGCCGGAAATACAATCGACCTATATCTGGACTTATTGACATACTCCGTCCCCTTGGATAGGAAAGGTTGTATCTATCACTTTGAAAAGTGGCAGATACACCCTTTCATATACAAGGGGACGACTTATAGTGATCGAATATCACGTCAGAGGGGCAATACCATCGTGCAAAGCCAACATTTATAACTGGTATCTAGAAAGCAATTACTGGCTTTTGTCTCACATAGGACACTGTACAGAAGGATGACTCAATCACATCAAGGAATCAGTTTGATTGAACCACACCATAATGCCTTGCAAAGTCGCTTAAGACTGGTGTTAAAATAAGCAGTCACTTTCTTTTGGATTTCATCGCATCATTGCAGCTGTGTTATTCAGTTAATCACATCTATTAGATTATTTCACTTGAGATATGTTCTTTATTGTATTTTTATAACTCGAATAGTATTTAAAATATAGAATAGTAGGCCTAAAATGTAGACCACACGGTACTATTTTACGCTGGCTTCCATCTTAACCCTTTAACCGCCAAATTGTACCAATTTTTTTATAATTCCTCATCAAATATACTTGAAAATATTTTTTTTATTGCGCGCGACCCACGTCAACCCAATGTTAGTTTATTGTTGGGCCATCGTCTGTGGCACTATTAACCCTTACAGCGCGGGGATCGACTTTAAATCTCATAATCTGACGTCTGTAGACGTCAAAGTCTCACGTCTAAAGTCGATCTCCGCACTGTAAGAATTAAAATATATTTTTAATATTATATTTGAATACCTTTGTTATGGTTGCACGGCCATTATAAATGTGCTAATTCTTTCAGTGCCGGGACCGTCTTTATACGTCAGAATCAGCCGTCTACAAACGGCAAATTCTGACGTACAAATCCGGTCCCTGCACTGAAAGGGTTGATGCCATGTACCTCTATGTATTAGATAATCATGGATAGTGGGTGAAGCAGTAGACATTATGAGAAATGAAGACCAAGATGCGTTATATGGCTATTTATGGATACCCATGTCAATTTTCGTCACGAGACTATTCTCAATGTCGGGTAAATTATTGGATACATCATGTTGTGAAAGAGGGGGGGGGGGGGGTAAGACGGAGGGGGTGGTGAGTCTGAGGGCATACCCCCAGAGAGTTTGAACTTTTCAGATGCTACATGAGCCTAGATAGATTGAAATCTGACGGGTAGGCCATGGAACATGTCACGAAAGGGACACACGTTACAAGTGTGAATGCAATTTCCAGCGCCAAAGTTTTGACATTAAAATTATTTTATTAATAATAATTTTTTTTTTAATTCTGCTGGGAAAAGGGAAGCGGATCCTGACCGCCCCCCCCCCCATAAATCTGTTATTACCAAGAAATATAGTTTTGACCTTAAATGACCTTAACTTGACTTGGTCGTGACCTTGGAAATGCATCCCGAGAAAGGGCACCCACAACCCATGTGATACCTAGCACCCAGTTTATAATAGGGTCACTCTCCCGGAATAAAAATCTAAGGCTATGTTCCAAATTTCTTCAATTTAGCCTACTTGTTTTGAGGCATAAATAAGCCTGTATCTGCTTGTAAGCCATAACTAATTTATTATGTGGTTATCACCCCTGCCCCTATTTATTACCCTGTTCTAGCTCTGATTTTTTTCTGGAGTTTCCCTATGTTGTTAAACAATTACTCCCAGTAACGTCTGTAACGCTTATCACGCCTTATGTCACTGAGATCCATCTGAAACTGTAACAAAACTTAACAAGACGTAGGTTGACGTGGGATTGTACTCTAAGAAAGGGCAACCCCGATCCATGTCAACCCTTACACCCAGTTTAGGGTCCCTTTCCTGCAATATAAGTCTAAGTCTATTTTACAAATGGCTTTGCCTGATTCCGGCCCAATTGGGCCAGTACTAGAGGGTATTTCGTGTCAGTAGTGAAAGGGTTAAAATGACCAAGCTATAGATATAAGAAGAATAATCAGGAGTTATGCGCCACAGCTGGCACAGTTAGCATCCTTGATTCAGATGAGTCCGGGACATGGTCTCCTGTGAATTTTTGAAATCTAATGCTTCAAACAGATCATTCTAGAGCATACTTCGCCTAATCCACTCTTGTTATTTAAATGTGTTTTTAGTTAAGTCAACTTGACTCTCACTTGTCCCATTTTAATGGTAGACTGCCTGTTTTTAAATGGGACAATGGCCACTGTTCCTTTACCCACGTATGACACACAACAAACATGATAGTCTCGTATTCCACGCTAATGTACACACAGTCAACGGATATGTGTTTTATACCCCTCTTGACAGACAAACCATATACACCTTAGAATCAACCAACAATATTATCTTTGTTATATCAAGGAAAATAGAATCAGATTCTATTTTCCTTGGTTATATCAGGTATATGCCTAATTTGAAGCCAAGAATAACTTCTGCGCAGAATTTTGCTAAGGCAGTGATCTAGGAGGCTACAATTGTGCTTAAGCATTTTAGGGATGATTCACAGCCCTTGGATGTGAACCAATGTTGTTTTGATGCTGGCCCACCGTCTGCGACATCATAACCGTCAGGGATAACATCAAAACCACATCTGTTCACACACTGAAGATAATGAACACCCTACTTCTGTATTATACTTATGATAAAGTCAGATCTAAAGAGTTGGATTATAAACAGATAAAGCATTTGTAAGTTTTTTAACACTTTGTGGTTATATCTCGTAACTAGTAACCACAAGAATGTTGTTGATCCACAACTACCATCCATTGATAAATGCCCAAGTAGAAGATGGAAAAATCACTGGAAATATGACTGAGGCTTGAATGTAATACACGTCATTTAATATAAAGTCCACATAGAATTATAGTGTCTTGGCGTCTGGAAAAAATACCATAAACTAGTTCAGATAAAATTGGTGCTTCAAGAGTTGAATGTCAAACATCCGGTGCTAAGCCTATCTTGTTAAACATAAGGACCATACTCATGTTTCTAATAAAGGTTGTTAAGAAAATATCAGGAACGTTAGCTTCATCCGCATACATGCACCGGTATCAAGAGCTGTTCACCGGGCAATGTTGTGAAATGTATGTTCAGAAACATAAAATAAGCATTTCAAATTTGAAAAACGTTCGGCTATGCCACCCCCTCCCCCACCTCAGATAACCTGGTCCGCTAGGTATTCATGTTGACCTAACATACTGAAACACAATGGTTCTGCCAACAATGAGCAACCTGAGATTATGCTGATAAAAAAACGGAATATCATGAAACGAGACCACCTACACATTATTTTCAGTGTAGCTTCTGAGATATTCATGTTGATCATAATATTATTTGATATCAAAACACCAGACACGTAATCACTACAGTGGTAGGTATTTTTGTCATAGTTGAACGCATAGAGGTCTATCTCTATGCTCAGTGTATGTCCGAAATCTAACACAAAATTTAATAAGGTTTCATTGACTTTTCATATATTCACAACAAGACCTTGCATTGTTAATATTCATATTAATGTCAGACCATTATCCGATCCTTATTTCATTTGTTAATGACGGTAGTTGCAGACGAGGGTATCAGATTCCATTTGTGTCAAATATCACACATTGGTATTTGAAATAGTACGAGTCTCTGTGAACATGGTGAACTGAGTATCCCCTGTGGTGGGCGCATCACATTACTGGTAGATTCGTGATGACGCACTTTTTAACATGCCGATGGCTCTATTAGCAAATTAAAAATTTCACTAACAGAAGAGTTCCAATCTTCTTCAAGATGTTGAGAGCGGCAGCGATCAAGATCTTGAAGAAGATTGGAACCAAGTATCTCATAGTCGAAAATGTGTATTTTAACAGAAATCATTTTGAAATACTATAAGGCTTTAACTGAAATTTCAGATTAGCATGCTCAAAGCTAACCATATTTAATTTCAAAGCATGGTTAATAATACAGCAACATGAGAAAATGTAATAATTCGGTGACGAACGGAAACACACACGAATTATCAAAACGGTATGTCGCCTTCAAAAATCCTGCCTGAAAACAGAGACGCTTGATCAGCAACATGATATCGTTGGCTTATGGTTTCATATGTTGTGTACTAGGTGGCTACGTGTTTACATCTATATTATATAGAAGCCTATTTCGATTCGTTTCAACAAAACATGATACATCTACATAATATCATCCAAGTGCTTCCAGATTAAATTGTTAAAGTACAAGGTGCTCATGGTGATGTCAATTGCATCACACCAATGGTATCTATTACATCAATACATTAACCCATACAACGCTGAAATAGTTTTGTATAAACCACCGAAACCAAAGGTTTTTTTCCAATGTCTCACTGTGTCTCACCTTTTCTGCTTCATTTGAATACCTATGTTATGGGTATATATACGGCAATTATACTTTGTTTATTCTTTCAGTGCGGGGATCGACTTTAGACGCCAGAATCCGACGTCGAATGACGGTCCCCGCGCTGGAAGGGTCAACGTCCGGGTGGAGTGAAATAATTAAAGTAAATGTGAAAACAACCTAAATTCTCATCAAATTGCAAATGCCGTAGACTCGTTTTCTTTCAGCCTCCACTCTCATTACCAATGTCTAAAGTCCGGTTCACATAATAGGATTTTGTCTCACCTATATGATTCCTATATGATTCCGTGTCATATAGGACACGTCCTATAGTATTCCGTGTCCTGGGACGGCGTGTTCAGACGTAGGTCTAATCTTATAAGATTTTATGTTTGGTGATGGAAAAAATGGCGGGGATATATTTGTATAGCAGCAGTAGGCCTATGTAGGTCAGGATAATGGGATCGTTTGTGAATGTCTCCTTTTTGCTGTTTATAGCAATTCTGTTTCTCGGCGGTTTGAAAGAAACAAAATTGTTTCTTCCCCATCCACGTGTGAAAGTTAGTATTGTGGGGAGCCTCCGTGACCGAGAGGTAGCGTGCTCGGCCTCAGACCGCCAGGGCTCGAATTTCGAATCCTGTGTCTGGAGGACAGTGTCATCTCAATCATCTCACCATCCTCAGGAGGTTCTCCTGGCCCAGTTTAGCCTATATGTGCACAAAGGTGGCCTAAAGCCCGATTCATTTCATTTATAGCAATTCTGTTCATCGATTTCGGGTCTGTCGTGAACTTTTGTCTTTGACAGACCACAAACATTCTTCTGTTTCATATGCTTCAATGAATTCAGTTGTTTAATCACCAGTTTGTGACATGTTGATCAGGCTCAAGAGATTTTACCCACACCTCGTGGATCCAGTATACAATACAGGATTATCCTACATCTGTACATGTATATAGTATCCGAGCCACGTGGTTGTGAAACACATTCTGATTGGCCAGACACCTTATCTATTTTATGGGCTTTAGATTTGTTCTAGCGAAGTAGAACATGTTCTATTTCCTGATTTCCCCAGGTCATCTTTTGGGTCATTAAAATCTGTCCTAAGTGACGTTCACACATAGGATTTATCCTATAGGACGCGTCCTATAGGACAAAATCCTACCGTGTGAACCGGGCTTTACCATGGGGATAGTACTCCATGCTCTCTAACTGATGATAGCTGATGATAGCTGAACCTTTATCCGCCGCCGGGACATACAGTACATGGCAGGCCCACCCAGTAAACACGACATGCTTAGTTAATGTTGGCTCAATGTTAGGGCAGCGTCGTAAATGGGGGCCAACATTAAACAAACACCGGATTTAATCTCGTGTTTATCCATACATCCCATCGCGCATCAGTGCCTCATATTCCTTAATGAATTGATAAGACATGCGATACAGTTGAACTCAATTTGTAGGCATCCAATGTCCAATCGTATAGGTAAACATAATGAATCGTGTAGGTTATGCTTGGCTATCGGTGGTCACGCTTTGGCTAAGTGTATTATTCATCCATCAAACCTCAAACAATTTTCTTATAATATAATATCTATCATAATAGTGTTTCAAGGACGATATCGCGCTGCACGCTCACTGTGTTTTGAAATCAACACAATAAAAGTAATATATCGGCAGTCACAGAAATCATTTTCGCACGAGATGAGAGTATGTGTTGTCTTGTGTCGAAAATAAATAACAAATCTACGCAGAAATAGAGGTTTTCTTTTCCAATTCGACATAGAAAAGATGGACACTGGTGATCATGCCGCTCGCATTATAAGCCATGCTCCAACTATACTATGCAATTAAAAAATGATTTGTTGTCGGCCTGATTTGTCAATGTCGAGTTTTCTCCATGCATGCTGTGAATTAGCGTGGCATGTGTTTGATATGCACGTATACATGATAGTGAAAAACATGGGTTACCAAATAAACTGATAATAGTAAAACTAAGATGTTTTCCTATTTTCTTGGCGTTTCGTGAATTTAAAACACAGCAGGGACATACACGCAGGCATACTAAAGGAAGCCCAGCGTACAAACCTCCCTCCCAAGCTGTAATATTTTTGCATAAACCATGGACACCAAAGGGTTTTTTCAATTTGAAATCATCATTAATATCTTATATATAGTTAGCTCTTTCCGCTTCATTTGAATACCAATGTTATGGGTCTACGGCCATTATAAATGTTTTAAAGCTTTCAGCGCGGGGACTTTCTCTATACGTCAGAATCTGACGACTATGAAGACGGTCCTGGCGCTGAAAGGGTTTAACAAAGTTGCACAGCAATAAAGCAACATTGGTTCAATGTATCGTGTTGGCTAGAATAATGACTTGATACACGACTACGTGTTAGCTATCTATACACGTAGTACTGAGGCTATTGAGCACTGTTAACGTTTGGCTGATTTCCTTAATGTATTTAATTCCTACAGGTACCGAAATTAATAGTCCAATTTAGTTCAATCTATGGTCCCACAGGGCTCACTACCATAACCTTTAAAGCGCTAAGAAATCATAAATACAATTTAAATTTTCACCCACTTGAAGTTGTGTCTCGCTACAGCGAGACACAACTTAAAGTGGGTGAAAATTTATCGTATGTGTTCAATTTGAGACGAAACATTTGCAAATCTTGATGCTTAGACTCTCATTTCATTCCCAATGACAGTGATTTGATCGGCCAATGAAACAAATCAAAAATGACTATAGTCTCGCTTAGCGTCTTAAGGGTTAACGTTACAATAATTATCCTCAACAGAGATAAAGATCCATCTGTTCGTCAATCAGCTCAACCATAACTTTGCATTTTGCGTGCTGACCATAATTGCAAAGTGATCGGCAATATTGAAACACGTAAATGTCTATTGCATTTTGGGCGGGAGCCCTGGTGCAGTGGTTAAAGCTGTCTGCTTGGACAGTCGCAGTTTGCGGGTTCGAACTCCACTCTGGCCTTACAACATGACCGAGAGGTAGCGTACTCGGCCTCAGACCGCCAGGACTCGAATTTCAAATACTGTGTCTAGAGGGCAGTATCATCTTATTAATCTCACCATTCTCATGTTGTTTTCCTGGCCCAGTTTAGCCTATATGTGCACAAAGGTAGCCTGACACCCCATTCATTTCATTTCACTTTTTATTTCATTTTATAACTTATAATCATTTTTCAAATTATCCAGAGGGCGATTTACATGATATAGGCCACCTATAGTAAGTAATGTTGGTTATATATATGTTGTCATGTACTATACGTCATGTAATCTTATTACGACCGCTTTGTCCAAAATGCAGCAATGTCGTTTTCGTCATGGAGGCAAAGTTTTTCAGATGTAATGTTCTTCCTAGGTTATTCGAGTGAACACAATAAAATGGCCTCATCGGACATTCTGAACCAATCGACGAACTCGTCTCCTTTCTAGCCTGAAAGTTAACCCTTAAAGCGCTGAATTATTTTTTATAAACCATGGAGACAAAATAGTTTTTTTTCGATTTGAAAAAAATAAAAAATGTTATGTTATCATGTTATCTCTTTCTGATTCATGTGATTACCTATGTTACGGGTCTAAGGCCATTAGAAATATTTTAATTCTTTCAGTGCGGGGTCGTTGTACATAAAAATCTGCCGTCTAGAGACGGCAGATTCTGACGTTTAAAGACGGACCCTTACTTAAAGAGTTACTGTCGGGGTGGACATCGCCCAGTGTTGCTGTAATGTTTGGCCAACGTCGTAAACGGTGGACCAGCATTGCCCCAGCATTGCTCAATGGCTCGTGTTTGCGGGGAGGGTATTTAAAATCATTGCAGTAACAAATTTGACCTTTAACCCTTTAACCGCCAAATTATTCAATCTGAATTTTCACCCACTTGAAGTTGTGTCTCGCTGACGCGATCCACAACTCCAAGTGAGTGAAAATTATTCAGATTTGACAAAATGGAGGTCAACTATTTTCAAATATTGCTGATTGTTGTCATATTTTATCTTTAACATGTTTAAAATGTGGTTCTTAATGTGCTAATAAAAAATGAAAAACCGAATATATGCGACACCGGCGGTTAAAGGGTTAAATAACACTTATAGGGTATTTATTGTTGCGGTGTGTGTGTGTGTGGGGGGGGGGGGGGTTGATCAGCAAGTTACACAGAAATCCAGTTACAAAAGAGGTTGTATTGTACTCACTTTGGAAAAAATTTACCACTTTCTATATGAAACTTGGAACCATGAATAATATATTCTCTACTAGAAATCATGTTGTTCTCTAAGATACATGCTGTAATTCGGAAAGAAATTGCACTTTAGTTTTTGTCAGTAATCACACCACATTTTTTAACATATTGTGTGGAGCCAGAGGGGCAGATAACATTTTTTAATAATAATAAATCATTGCTATACCAGGTTCCTTTTGTATGTTTGTATGTTACATTTACCGCACGCATGGCTTACAGACCGTATCACAACAAACACAAAACATTTGTATAACATTTGTACAACGGTGGCCCAACGTCTTCGACGTTGGGCCAAAATTGTATAAACAAATTAATGTTATACAAATGTTTTGTGTTTACTGTGATGGTGTTGCTGTAATACTGTCAGAGCTAGGGTTTTCGGGATGTCTCCTAGTGTGTCTTTGTGTTCCGGCTCAATATTTTTGAATTTGCGATTATCCCAGTAAACCCGAGCGTTGACCCAATGCTAGATTAATATTGGCCCAGCGTCGCAAACGATGGGCCAATATTAATCGAACAATAGGCTCGTGTTTACAGGGATGTTACGAGTGAGTTAAATAATTAGGTAAATCTGGGCAGGGACTCATTGAAGAGGTGACCCTTTTAAGGATAACTATATGTTGACGCAATTTCACCTCGACAAGAGCTCCTCTCGATCTATTCTTGTCGAGGAAGATGATCATGCCAATGAGATGTCAGAATGTCACTGATCATAGAATAGTTATTATTCCAGGGATAACTATGGTACCTTTTACCAAGTAAGTCAAGTAAGCCAATTTGATTTTCTTGTTAATAAAACAACAACAACAGGTCAGGTGTCTATTATTCCAGTGAGCTGTAATTCATGACAACCTGAAGATGTCACGCTATATGCTGGCACACCATATACAGAACCAATGTTTATTAACCCTTTAACCGCCGGTGTCGCATATATGCGGGTTTTCATTTTTTATTAGCACATTAAGTACCACCTTTTAAACATGTGACAAAGATAAAATGTGACATCAATCAGCAATATTTGAAAACAGTTGACCTCCATTTTGCCAAATCTGAATAATTTTCACCCACTTGAAGTTGTGTATCGCGTCAGCGAGACACAACTCTAAGTGGGTGAAAATTTAAATTGAATAATTTGGCGGTTAAAGGGTTAATGTTGTATCAGCGTCGCAGACGGTGGTCCAACATTAAACTAACATTGACTTAGCGTCTTCTCGTGCAATAGCGGGATATATCTTCGCCGGTGGTCAAGAACTGAAATATTTGCGTTTATTATTCCACCAAGATAATGATACCACTTATGGTGGGCGGTTGGTACTTGAACAGCAGCACGTCGGGTGTGTATACATGTGTTTCAAAATCCAGTTCTTTATCACGCACAGTTATAATTATGATAGTTCGTGGTCATGCATCATACACCTCTGTGTTCCTTTGAATAGATTCAATATGCATGCCCACCCCCGCCCGGGAATAGTATGGTGAACGGGTGCATGCATTGTTGGTTTACCAATACATTTATATCTATATGAGCTCAGTGGGTCTTCTAAGGAGGTTATTATCATATTTATTTGTCTACATATTATTTATGTACGGTTTCTCAAGTCTTGAATTTAGTGTTGTCATGGTAATAGGGGCTGGTATCTCATTTATTTATTTGCAGCATACCGATGTGTGCATTACATGCTATGGTGATGTGCCTCTGGAAGACTGAGGTATGCATTACATGCATTAATAGTGATGTACCTCTGGCATATAAAAACTGAGAGGTGCATTACATGCAATAATAGTGATGTACCTCTGGCATATAAAAACTGAGAGGTGCATTACATGCAATAATAGTGATGTACCTCTGGCATATAAAAACTGAGAGGTGCATTACATGCAATAATAGTGATGTGCCTCTAGAATATAAAGACTGAGGTATGCATCACATGCAATAATAGTGATGTGCCTCTGGCATAGAAAGACTGAGATGTACATTACATGTAATAATAGAGGTGTGCATCTGGCATATAAAGACTGAGGTATGCATTACATGCAATAATAGTGATGTGCCTCTGGCATAGAAAGACTGAGATGTACATTACATGTAATAATAGAGGTGTGCATCTGGCATATAAAGACTGAGATGTAAATTACATGTAATAATAGAGGTGTGCATCTGGCATATAAAGACTGAGGTATGCATTACATGCAATAATAGTGATGTGCCTCTGGCATAGAAAGACTGAGATGTAAATTACATGTAATAATAGAGGTGTGCATCTGGCATATAAAGACTGAGATGTAAATTACATGTAATAATAGAGGTGTACATCTGGCATATAAAGACTGAGATGTACATTACATGTAATAATAGAGGTGTGCATCTGGCATATAAAGACTGAGGTATGCATTACATGCAATAATAGTGATGTGCCTCTGGCATAGAAAGACTGAGATGTACATTACGTGTAATAATAGAGGTGTGCATCTGACATATAAAGACTGAGATGTAAATTACATGTAATAATAGAGGTGTGCATCTGGCATATAAAGACTGAGATGTACATTACATGTAATAATAGAGGTGTGCATCTGGCATATAAAGACTGAGGTATGCATTACATGCAATAATAGTGATGTGCCTCTGGCATAGAAAGACTGAGATGTAAATTACATGTAATAATAGAGGTGTGCATCTGGCATATAAAGACTGAGATGTACATTACATGTAATAATAGAGGTGTGCATCTGGCATATAAAGACTGAGGTATGCATTACATGCAATAATAGTGATGTGCCTCTGGCATATAAAAACTGAGAGGTGCATTACATGCAATAATAGTGATGTACCTCTGGCATATAAAAACTGAGAGGTGCATTACATGCAATAATAGTGATGTACCTCTGGCATATAAAAACTGAGAGGTGCATTACATGCAATAATAGTGATGTGCCTCTAGAATATAAAGACTGAGGTATGCATCACATGCAATAATAGTGATGTGCCTCTGGCATAGAAAGACTGAGATGTACATTACATGTAATAATAGAGGTGTGCATCTGGCATATAAAGACTGAGGTATGCATTACATGCAATAATAGTGATGTGCCTCTGGCATAGAAAGACTGAGATGTACATTACATGTAATAATAGAGGTGTGCATCTGGCATATAAAGACTGAGATGTAAATTACATGTAATAATAGAGGTGTGCATCTGGCATATAAAGACTGAGGTATGCATTACATGCAATAATAGTGATGTGCCTCTGGCATAGAAAGACTGAGATGTAAATTACATGTAATAATAGAGGTGTGCATCTGGCATATAAAGACTGAGATGTAAATTACATGTAATAATAGAGGTGTACATCTGGCATATAAAGACTGAGATGTACATTACATGTAATAATAGAGGTGTGCATCTGGCATATAAAGACTGAGGTATGCATTACATGCAATAATAGTGATGTGCCTCTGGCATAGAAAGACTGAGATGTACATTACGTGTAATAATAGAGGTGTGCATCTGACATATAAAGACTGAGATGTAAATTACATGTAATAATAGAGGTGTGCATCTGGCATATAAAGACTGAGATGTACATTACATGTAATAATAGAGGTGTGCATCTGGCATATAAAGACTGAGGTATGCATTACATGCAATAATAGTGATGTGCCTCTGGCATAGAAAGACTGAGATGTACATTACATGCAATAATAGTTATGTGCCTCTGGTATATAAAGACGGAGATGTACATTACATGTAATAATAGTGATGTGCATCTGGTATATAAAGACTGAGGTATGCATTACATGCAATAATAGTGATGTGCCTCTGGCATAGAAAGACTGAGATGTACATTACATGCAATAATAGTTATGTGCCTCTGGTATATAAAGACGGAGATGTACATTACATGTAATAATAGTGATGTGCCTCTGGTATATAAAGACTGAAATGTGCATTACATAATATATATGGTGATGTGCCTCTGGCATATAAAGACGGAGATGTACATTACATGCAATAATAGTTATGTGCCTCTGGTATATAAAGACGGAGATGTACATTACATGTAATAATAGTGATGTGCCTCTGGTATATAAAGACTGAAATGTGCATTACATAATATATATGGTGATGTGCCTCTGGCATATAAAGACGGAGATGTACATTACATGCAATAATAGTTATGTGCCTCTGGTATATAAAGACGGAGATGTACATTACATGTAATAATAGTGATGTGCATCTGGTATATAAAGACTGAGGTATGCATTACATGCAATAATAGTGATGTGCCTCTGGCATAGAAAGACTGAGATGTACATTACATGCAATAATAGTTATGTGCCTCTGGTATATAAAGACGGAGATGTACATTACATGTAATAATAGTGATGTGCCTCTGATATATAAAGACTGAGATGTGCATTACATAATATATATGGTGATGTGTCTCTGGCATATAAAGACGGAGATGTACATTACATGCAATAATAGAGATGTGCCTCTGGCATATAAAGACGGAGATGTACATTACATGCAATAATAGTGATGTGCCTCTAGAACATAAAGACTGAGGTAGGCATTACATAATATATATGGTGATGTACCACTGGCATATAAAGACTGAGATGTGCATTACATGCTAAATATGGTGATATGCCGCTAACATATAAAGACTGTAGAGTGCATTACGCTTTATATACATGTATGTTGATATGACACTGGCATATGAAGACTGTGGAGTGCATTACGTACTATTTGTATGCGCATCTGACAAATATACTATTTGTAGCTTTTGTCAAGTATTACGGTCTTCAATATATTTGCGTGTGCAGAACCGCGCATAAAACCCTAACAACTCACTCACTCTTTATTCTACATAGTTTGACTGTGGAGGATCAACACAGGCGCGCCGAGCTCGAATCTCAGAATATTGGAGCATTCAATATGCGCATAGTGGCATAGTAGTAGGCCTTCTATCTCTTCTGATATTGCGTGACACTGTGTCATACATGGGGTGGCCGTGACAAGAGAATCACGACACTTTCGTTGAACTGTTTACTTTTCACTTGATTACATCCTGTGAAAGTTTGTGGATTTGCGATGCGAGTCAAGTAGGCCTCTAGTACTCCGCCACAATTAGCCTCATATACTGATGGGAGCGTACTGAATATGCGCTCTCCATCTTCCCAATATAAGCAGATTCACGCTGAGTAAAAAGTGTATGATAAACATGGTTAACCCATTAACCGCCGGTGCCGAATTTATTCGGTTTTTCACCTGATAATTACCACATTCAGTACCGCCTTTTAAACATGTTAAAGCCATAATGTGACATCAATCAGCACGCTTTGAAAAGAGTTGATCTCCATTTTGTCAAATCTGCATAATTTTGACTCACTTGAAGTTGTGGATCGCGTCAGCGAGACACAACTTCAAGTGGGTGGAAATTCCAAGGGAATAATTCGGCGGTTAAAAGGTTAAGTAACAAAATCATGACACCACAGGGGATGAAATGCGTCAGCATTAAGTCGTCACTTGGGTTTTAGAAGGTCGTATCCGCCCCTTTGTGAAGTGGCAGATACGACCTTCTAACACAGAGGTGACGAATTGTGGAGGAGTAGAAAAATGTACTCGGAATTCTTGGATTGGACATGTACCTGGTTTATGTCAGTGTGGCTGTAAGACAAAAAGTTTACATGGGGGGGAGAGGGGTCAAATTTTAAATTGATAATACGAGCTTTAATTTATTTTATAAGTAAAATGTATGCAATTCAAGTTTTGTATAGATTGACATAGAATGCCGTGACTCATAGTCCTTGGGCCAGGGGCCGAATTTTTACGATTTAGTACCAATCGGGGTGACTAAACTTTGTTGTGATTTTTAGTTAGATACATATATGAGGGGTCTAAAAAAGTATGATGGCCCTTTCAGAACGGTAGCTTAAGGGCAGTATTCGCAGTTTTAAATAGAGGGGGGTCTCTGAACCAAAAAGTAAATATTAACTATATCTTTTCATCTACGTGTCCTACAAAAATCCATAATATATCGTTTCTGGCATAATTTGGGTCAAGGAATCCGTTTTTGATGTTTTGAAAATGATCTAACCAATATTTTGCCGACAAATCCAAGATGGCCGCCAATTTTAAGCTGTATTTCTTCGCTCTATGATATAACAAGTTTATTTACGTCAATGATGTTCGATTTTTTTGAAACAAAGGTTCTAGTTATGGGCAAGTAACCTAGCAATAAATTAAACTATTTTTTGTATATCTTGCAAATTTATGTAAATTCAGTTCAGTTATCCAACAGACGTGTACTTTATAACACTTAAGGATGTGAGGACCGAAAACGTATCTCTATGAAATGTGTAACAATAAGGCATACATGTCCAATGTTGGTCTATATTATCAATTCTTTTCTTGGTGGAATAAAATAATACATATCTCTATTTTTCCACAAATTAAAAAGAAACACTAATTATAAATAAATTAATGATAACAGGGTTCATTACTTTAGACGTTTCAGATTAGATATGTTGTAATCATGGTAATAGTGGTATTTCATATGATTGGGCCAAAATTTAATACCTTCCGGGGTAACTAGAAAAAAACTACTCTAGATAGCTTGGTATGCCTTAGACATGAACAAAAATGCATGATGACCTTTCTCAGAACGGTAGCTTAACCCTTAAAGCGCTGAAATATTATTGCATAAGCTATGGAAACTAAAGTGATTTTTCAATTTGAAATCATCATAAATGTCTTAGTTAACTCTTCCCGATTCATTTGAATATACCTATGCTGTGGGTCTACGGCCATTATAAAACAAAGTATTTCGTTCAGTGCGGGGACCGTTTCTATACGTCAGAATCTGTAGACGTCAGATTTTGAGGTATAAAGACGATCCCCGTGCTGAAAGGGTTAAGGAAGTTATGAGATATTTTTTTATGTCAGAGAAGAAATAACATACATATATGTACATTCGAAATCTCGATATTTTTGCCGCGCGTTCAAAAAGTAACATCAAATGTAACATTCAACGAAACTGTCACATATAAATGGCTTTAGCTTTACTAGGGGTGTATAGTGTAGATTAATAAAGGCTTTAAGTTAAAATGGCAGCACATATTTGGCCATTTTGTCTATTTAGACCGCGTTACGTCAGTCAAAACATCACTTTTTTAGGTCACTATCAACATTTCTTATGTAGGGTGTGGACCCAGGTTTATAGTTGGTAAAACTGTTTGATGCAGGTTCTTCACCCACTCTGACATCCATGTTTTGAAGAAAAAAATATTTCTTCCCCACTCGCTTGTAAGCAATCAGTATTGTGAGGATACTCCATCAAGGGACTTCATGAAAACACTATAAAAGAATGAGTAGAATTCTACATAATCTTTCATGTAGACTAAATATATGAGGGTATACAATTCTCAAATGATAAGACTTTCGGAAGAACACCCGAAAATTTACAAATATTTTACAGGTGGAGGCTTCAGCGTTGAAATTAGCAAAGAACCCCTCTTGGTCGAATACCTGTTGACGAAGCTATTGAAGAAACCACAAACAAGGATACCCCAAACTGCAGGTGGTACCAAAGGTTTCAGCATAAAACCATCTGCGGTGAGTAAATACTACCTCAATGCCGAATAGAGAAGTACAGCCATAAAGCAGCTGTGTTATTGAAATCGACTCTCCACATAATATTCTTTTAGATCTTCAGCCATCACGTGTTGAAAAAGATGAAACTGACATCCAGTCCGTTGTAGAGCTACTGCAAACCAGTTGGACAAATCTTTTATTAGCCTTGCATTTAGCACTAACATATAGTGTCATTTATATATGCAAAGTGGTACTAAAGTTCGACAGAGATTGATAGATATTACCTTATAGGTCTACATTTATAGTGTTACATTTATAGGGCTACATTGTTACACAGGATGCGACACCATAAGTTCCTTTTCGGGTCAAGGTATTAAGCTTGGTGCATGGACAGTAGTTTAAACAATCACATATTTAGAGATGCATTGGCAAATCTTGGTTGAAACTGGGCACTGTCACCAGATCTCTATGACGCACTCCAAGAGTTCACATGCCGGGATCGTCAGATCTATGTGACTGCATGTATTAACCCTTT
Source organism: Flabesymbios commensalis (assembly GCA_964017125.1). Lineage (NCBI taxonomy): Eukaryota > Metazoa > Annelida > Polychaeta > Terebellida > Flabelligeridae > Flabesymbios > Flabesymbios commensalis. The sequence continues at coordinate 67,615,260 of OZ024905.1, read as the reverse complement.
AACCGCCCGTGCCGCATATATTCGGGTTTTCATTTTTTATTAGCACATCAAGTACCCCATTTTATAGATGTTAAAGATAAAATGTGACATCAACCAGCAAGATTCAAAAAGATTTGACCTCCATTTTGTCAAATCTGAATAATTTTCACTCACTTGAAGTTGTGAATCGCGTCAGCGAGACACAACTTCAAGTGGGTGAAAATTCAAATTGAATAATTTGTCGGTTAAAGGGGTAATCCCGCCTTTCCAATAATCCGTTGTAAATCCCCATGCCCACCACGGGGGCCAGTGACGCGTGACCTCAACGTATGGCTACGTATGCTAATTATGATGGGGTCCGATCACGATTTGAACGCTCAAATGAAAAATGCCAATATTATCCTGTTCACCTGCCACGCGGTGATTAAAATCAATAGAATTATTATCTTTACGGGCTGAGAAGCAAAGAACCAGTGAGCGGTTACTGTATGGCCGAACTGGATCAATGTATAACCAATGTTTTAGAATGCTGGATAATCACTGTGCACACAATTCAAAGCCTGGGGATACTGGGGATGGCAGTGCAGATTTGAATAAAGGAGAATATCACATTATCTTTAGAAATCAAGAAATCACAAAATTATATCCGATTTTACAACCATACAAGAATAGTCTTTATTGGTTGTGTGTTGTATGTGCCGCTCATTCAAGTGAAGCATTTTGATTGCGATGGGAAGATGTGTTTGGGTGACGTATGCTATGTTCACTCACAGCACTTGAAGTGTCAAATATATATATATATATATATATATATTCGTTGTCAATAATGAACAGGGTATATTCTATACAGAATCAAAATGCTCAAAATATTTAGATTTTATCACAATATAAAAATTGCCAAGATTTTCTTCTTAGCCTTGCTGTTCAACGGGCTTGTGATACACAATCCGCAGTAGAAGGTGTGGTCTGTTACCTCTGACCATACTTAAATATTACCATATATCAAAAGAAAAATCGAGCATTTTAGTATTCTGAACAGGTTATCTCAGTGCTCCCGTTTGCTAAACCGCGCGGTAATTTTGCATCTCTCCCAAACGCGATACGTTGAGTCTGATGTCTAAAGACGATCCCGCACTGAAAGAATTAAAAATATATAATGGTCGTAGACCCATAACATAGGTATTCAAATGAAATGATTCAAATTGTTTAAACAAAAATATATCACGTGGTTGATACAAAAATATGTCAGCGCTGTCAGGGTTAACTCTTTAACAGCCAAATTATTCAATTAGAATTTTGGACTTCAAGTGAGTTAAAAATTATTCACATTTGACAAAATGGGGGTCAACAAATTTCAAATCTTGCTGATTAATGTCACTTTTTATCTCTAACAGGTTTAAAAACTAATATGTGATGTGCTAATAAAAAATGTAAAAAACGATTATGGACGGCACCGGCGATTAAAGGGTGTTCATAATGTTATCAGCACACTCGTGATAAAAGGTGCTGAACTTTTATCCTGAGACATGTGATAAGAGGTGATGGTTCACTCTGACCCTTGCTCTGACATACAACTAAGGTCAGGATGTGAAATCTCAACACAGTGTTGGTTTGATGTTGGGCCACCGTCTACGACGGTGGCCCAACATCAAACCAACATTGGGTCGACGTCTAGTTTATGCTGGGGATCGTGCCCCGAAGATCTTACAGTGAAACCAGGCAATTTCTTGCGTGGATTATTTTTGTAATCTAAATTTATTAAGAAATTAAAGAATAATTCCTAAATTTAAAGATGTCAATGGCTAATTCCCAGGAAACAACGTGTCTCATTGAGCTGGCAGCATAGTGGATCACGGGTACGGCGTTCGAGTCCACGCAATATAGGCAGTGTTTGCTCGGTGCTCAGATGTAAAATTATTCTGGTGTACAGAGCCATGAGAAAATAATAAGAAAGTCAACAGGGTTCAGAACATCAATATTATTAAAAAACGAAACAGTCAATGAAAGCCGACAATGATTTTTTGCGATATTGCCCCATATCTGGGGTCAGCATAAATAGAAACATTTGAGAAATTAGTTATATATTAAAAATAAGATCAGCCAACCAGGTGTCGTTTTCATACGACCCGATCTTGGCATAATATTATGTTTAAGATACCATTTACACCACCTACAATAACCATGATATTAAGCTATACACTATCATGACTATAGGCTCCCTTTGTATGGCAAATATTTACGGTGGCGGATTTGAATGGTGAATTATTCTGAACTGTCAAAAATGACTGTACTTTCTGTGTGAGGAGTAAAGTACTCATTATATTGCCCTGTTTGGTGGGGGTACTTATGAATCTCTCCCTTTATATATGGTAAACACCCCCTGACTAAGATACAAAGGCGATCAACAGTAACAGCTCACAGGAAATGTAAAATGTTACTGTTGTTTACATTTGCACAAAAGTATGCTGCTCTGCAAAGGCAACAGGCAGTATCTGCTTAGTTGTAAAGAATGCAGATACTGCCTTTTACCTTTGCACGGCGGTATGCCACACTCAGGTAAGTACTGTGACAACCACTTAGGGGGATTCTTCTGTACACAGGAAAGATTACTTGTTGTCGCCGTATGCTCTTGGGAAAAGTATGTCAGATAAATTATAATAGGAACACATGCTTGACGGATTCCCTGAAATGTATACATGCAACAGTTTGTTAGTTTGTGGAGCCTTTAGGCGAGTACCGCTTTTAATAATCTATGTTTTACCTTCATTGGGGGGGGGGGGCACGCTCCGCAGAAAATTCCATTTGAAATAATATAACTATTACGTCACCTTGGATATGAAAGAGTGTATCTGCCACTTCACAAAGTGGCAGATACACCCTTTCGTATCCAAGGTAACGATTAACAGAATAATACTTATGCAAAGATGAACCCGTTTCCGAGCTACAAAATGTGTACCGGCATTTAAGACAGCCTGGTGTAAAACGAGTGATGTGGCAGACCTGTTTCAACTTCTTAGTTTTGTTTGCTGTGTCAACTCTGGTATTCAGGTGCGATGCCTGCGGCATATCAATGATAAGATAGCTCTATATCGCAAGTAATATGGACATCAACAATGACAAACCGGTGAGCATGGCTCATGGGTAACCACTGGTGAAGCATCAGATATTCTAGACTGGGCCCATTTCATATTGTACTCCAGGCGGAGTTGAATTAGTGTGTTATCAGGTTATCTTATATTGACATCTGCGGAATGAAAGGGTGCAGGGATATACGCTCGGCCTGTTTGAACCCATACGTCTATTGTGCAGCTCAAAGCCAAGATGTGGTAACTGAGTACATTTCAAGTGAGACTTTACTGGCGTTTGGTTTTGCAGAACAGTTCCATCGTCCACCCATGTTAGATCAGCGTGTACGACGTTGAACCAGTATGAATCTGACATTGAGTGGACACCTCGTACTTGGTCTGATAGAAGCGTATTACTCGCTTGTCAACACCGCTAGTAAGAGGTGACGAAATATATCGCATCCCTCAGGACACCCGGGCTGGTTAATGTAGCGTTTCCTTCAATAGTCATAAACCGTTTTCTGGGGATGAGAGGGTTTGCTTTATAATGACGTGCTGACCCCTTGACCTCAAGGCTATTCACTTACAATAACACCGTCTCGCTCATTCAGTGGATATTTTGCTCATTATTATCGAGTGGCAAAAAACTATGCAATTCCGTGCGTTGCCAATCAATTTTGAAATACGTATGAATAACTGCTAATATAACAGTGATAACGTATGGTCAGTGAAAGCACGAAAGACATACCAGTTATTTATGAAACAAAATGTTCTCTGCATTACCACGTGATTGGACTCCAACAATAGGCCGGACGTTGGGACAGTTTGTTGATATTTATATTTGTACTCATGGGTATGTGACATGGTTTGAGTGATCGTGTATTTAAAATCCTAATTGAAATGTAAATTCAGAACGGAGTTCGACCCACACCCATGTGCGGTATTCTATAAAAGAAACAATCTCTAGTGTATTTATTCTCTGCGTCCAACCGTACGGCCTGCATCACTGCCACTGACCCTTTCAGCGCGGGGACCGTCTTTAGACGTCAGAATCTGACGTCTATAGATGTCCGATTCTGACGTCTAAAGACGGTTCCCGCATTGAAAAAAATATAATGGCCGTACACCCATAGCATAGATATTCAAAAGAACGTGAAAGAGATAAGTAAGACATTTATAGCGATTTCAAATTGAAAAAAAAACACATTTGGTCTCTATGGTTTTTACAGAAATATTTCAGAGTTGTAATTACCAATAGAAAATCCATCTGACACTTCTTAACCTAACCATTTCTTCGCTATCATTTGTGTTGACTATGCCATTGTGTTGACTATGCCATTGCACAATTGTTTTTTTTATATATCCTCTGCTCAACCCTGGCTGCGACCATGCTACGACCAAGAGCTACGACGTAGCCACCCAGAGCTGAGGCGAGAAAAGTCAATGAGCTGGTGGTTGTATACACATGATACAGATTCCATATTGTATTGGCTGGGTGAAACATTCTTTGAGAAAATTTAATGTGATACAAAAATAAAAAAATGTTTGTAATGTGTATATAAGTTTGTGCGAAATCGGTGGCGAAAGTTCGCCGGTTAATTACGATGGTAGGCCTATGTATTTTTTTTTATCAATTATAATTATGTTTTTATTCGTTTGCAATGACATAAATGATGTAAAAAGCCTACGTGTTTAGTCATTTGAGCGAGTGTAAGCTCATTCACAAGTGCTATGAAATTAAAAAGATCTCCCCGTGCTACAAAAAAATAACTACAATTAATAAAACTCTGTGCAAAATAAAAAACATATTTTTTCTTACATAATTTACGTAATTCTCTTACGTTTTTCGAACGCTTATCGAATGCTTGTTACAATTCACTTGAATCTCACCAATCACATGCATATGACCTTTGTTAATGTGTTACGCAGATTTATACTCCACACTTTATGAATACAGTTAGTCAATAGTGAACGATACAAGTGACACAGTAAAGTTTTAAGAGAGAGAATAAAGTGGACTTGCCTAATTCCACGGTGATTGGCAAGCTGTGGCACTCATAGGAGATGAAAACGAGGAGGCATGCCGCCTGAAGCCAGAATGTGACACTCCCGTGTTTGTTCATGCTGTAGAGAAATGTCTTTCCTGCTCGAGGCGAGTGTACGAAGCCCGGCCGGGTGTTGTGGTCAATCCAACCAGAGAGGGTACGTCAACGCGAGAGAGCCTTCAAAAACCAGAAGCTCCTCAGCTACTCCCGACTGGTCCCTGGTGGTGGCGAGGGGTCCTACTTAAGTCCTCTGGTTCTCTTCTTTCCTCCCCCGTCTGGATTATCAGCCGTCTGAAAAATCACACACACCTTATGTATTATAAAGTGATATTATTAGTACCTCGGGGCAGGGCTTATATATGTCGCCTCCACGGGGACTACCACCACCCTTTTATGACAATCTCTGGCTCGCCCACCTTGACGACAACCAATGCACGCGCCCACCGCGCACTGACTAATCACCCTCACCCGTCCAATGACACACCGGCGACAAGTACCCTCGATTACTTAGTTATTGGAAGTACCCACCCAGCAAACACGAGGAGTTGGCCTAATGTTGGGCTGGTGTTTGACCAGCGTCGTAGACGATGGTCCAACGTCAGCCCAACATTGGGCCAACGCCTCGTGTACCCACCCCAGCCGCGTGGCTACTCTTCCCAGTTATTACGAGACGGCGACCAAATGTTGGTTTGATGTTGGGCCAGCGTTGTAGACGATGGACCAACAATAAATCGACAATTGAAAAAACTTCGTGAAAAATAAATGGGACGGTCAAGAGCGAGTGTGGAAAAATTCGCTAATTCAGGGACATCGAACCATTGTTAGCTCAATGCTGGGTCAGCGTATAGCAGACAAAGGGCCAACATTAAAACAACATCGGTTTAATGAATCGTGTTTACTGGGAAGAGCGATCTGAAGTAAACACAACTAAAAATACAGCTCAAATGAGGTCAACTTTTTAGAAATACTTTTTTGAAAATCACGGTTTCAATCTATAATTCTATACCGCTTAAAAACGACTTCAATGAAAGAACGACAAATTCAGTGATAATTAATCATATACTATCACGATATGACGGATGCTTTGAATACAATATAGTAATATTGTAGTAATAAAGTGGAACACGGTTTTGAAAGGTGACCAGGTGAATGTAACAAAGGGAGACCAATTCAGTTTCATAAGATCTCTCAAGTAACGGTCACCTAGATACAAATTCAAGTGCAATTACCATATAATACAATGATTAAGTTCATTAACCCTTTCAGCGCGGGCATCGACGTCAGATTTTGCCGTCTAGAGTTGATCCCCTCACTGAAAGAGTAAAAGATTTATAATGGCCGTAGAACTATAAAATAGGCACTAGTATTCAAATGAAGCGGAAAAAGCCAACTAAGATATTTACGATTTCAAATTAAGAAAAGTTCTTTGGTCTTTATAATTTATACAAAAATATTTAAACAATTTAAGGGTTAAAGTGCTGAATTATAAGTTTTAAATATATTATTAAATTCTTACTATTATTTGAAATACACTATACAAAGACAAAAGTGATCAACATCCAGATAATTAACCCTTTAACCGCCAAAGTATTCTATTTGAATTTTCACCCACTTGAAGTTGTGTCTCGCTGACGCGATCCACAACTTCAAGTGAGTGAAAATTATTCAGATTTGACAAAGTGGAGGTCAACACTTTTCAAATCTTGCTGGTTGATGTGTATTGCATACTCGAGCGATATGGCTTGACCCTTGAAGCGCTATAATAAAAACTTAATTTTTCTCCCACTTGAAATCGTGTGTGGCTACTGCGACCCACAACTTCAAGCGGGAGAAAATTACTCATATGTGTTTCATACCTTGGAACCCAACATTTGCAAATCTTGATGTTTAACACTTTAACCGCCAGTACCGAATATATTCATTTTTTTAATTTTCACTACCATATTAAGTACTACCTCTTAAACATGGTAAAGATAAAATGTGACATGAATTAGCAATATTTCATGAATTGGCAATATTTGAAAAGAGTTGACCTCCATTTTGTGAAATCTGAATAATTTTCACTCACTTGAAGTTGTGGATCGCGTCAGCGAGACACAACTTCAAGTGGGTGAAAATTCCAATTGAATCATTTGGCGGTTAAAGGGTTAAACACACATGCGTTCCCAGTAACTGTGATTTAAACGGCTAATAAAACAGATTAAAAATGACTATATACGCTTAGCTGGTTAGGAAATTTTCTTGGTGCTCAAAGGGTGCATGTACTTCAGGATGACCACAGAGATTGACCATGCTGACCCTCGTCGAAAATTAATACCACGATTGACATCGCTTAATGGCGAGACATTTGCAGCGGTTGACTTTTGGGGCACCGACCATTACTGTAAATGTTCTTATTAGCATTTAAAGAGCGCATTTGGAAGATACATATGTCTGCGATCAGCAAAATTTAACAGCAGCAGCACTTTTTACTACAAACTGTTACACCTTTAAGTAATAATAATTGTATCCCACGTGAAGCTGTGAAAGGCGTCAGCGAGAGACAACATCGAGTAGGTGGGCTTTTTAATTAGATAATTTTTGCGGTTAAAGAGTTATTTCTATAGCGTTGCGGTATATTGTGACATGAGAAGTAGGGGGGGGGGGAGCGGTGTGGGGGGCGACGTTGTATAAATGTTTTGTGTTTGCTGGGTTAGCCACTTGGATTTTTGAACCAAGTATGGTATTCTACCCCCGACCAATGATAGAGTGGCTCAGCCTACCACATGAATAGATCAGCTAATCACCACCGTCTTCCAGTTGGGTTTTTTTTCAAATTAAGGGGGTGGAATACCATACAATACCATACTGCCTCAGAAATTAGTGGATGTTCGATCCTGGGTGCGACAAGACAAAAAATAGTGCGGTGGTGATGAGGGTGGTATAGAGTGTGTGACGGCGGCAATTATAGTAACGTTGAATCAAGATGTTTATGTACCGTTTAAAAAATAGACCTACAACACTACCCAGCCAACACGACACGTTGAACGATGATGTTTTAATTCTGGGCCAGCGTCGCTTATACATGTACCTAGTGACTCACATTAAATTAGATCAGTAGCAATGTCAGACGCGTTGAATATATGTTCCGTACAGTCACGGAATAAACATTGCAGAAAAAACTGCATCGAAATCGTGTCCTAGTGTCGTGTCACCTTCTCACTTTCAATCTATGACATATCAGATTAAGGAAGAAGCAATGCAAACTTTCCAATAACTTAAGTTTAATCATGTGTTTGTCGGTAATTTTTGTAAAGGGAAATTTAAATCAGGTATTCAAACTATCCCTACTGAATAGTGCTTTCAATGAAGGCGACAGCGTCGTGCGCGTTGCTTGTGTATCAAAAAGATAATTGTGCGATCGGGAACTTCGATGTATCATATTATGAACTTACTAAAGGGTAATCTTAATGTAAAGGTTTAATTGACAACCTTTACATTCTAAACACGGTATTAAATTCGACTGAAGATTAGTCATGTAAATCCAGAGCATATTTAATGAATGGTGAATAAAGATTCAAAGTATTTTTGTCAATGCAGTTTTAGCAGTAACGGCCATCCTCGGCACTATAGGATCATTTCCATTAGGTAGAAGAAATATGTTCCCATGCACCCCCCCCCCACCGGATAACTAATTTTTAAAATCATTTTCAGCACTCTGGGGATATCTACTTCAAAAAATTCAATGTTTGCATCCACGGGGGTCTAATAAGCATATTTCGAAGATGGTGATTTTTTTGTTCTGTATATATCATTATTAACCTGCACAGTATTAATTGTTTTCTAGATCCAATTGGCGATGTGTATTGTGCTGCTGAGAAGATTACAGGCTTTATTTCAATGATGAGGATCGATAAAGACAATTTATATTGTGACTTTATAACAATCGAATAGCACATTAAAAGTACTAGAAGTACTACTTTTAAACACGTTAAAGATAAAATGTGACATCAATCAGCAATATTTAAAAGCAGTTGTCCTACATTTTGTCAAATCTGAATAATTTTCACTCACTTGAAGTTGTGGATCGCGTCAGCGAGACACAACTTCAAGTGGGTGAAAATTCAGATTGAATAATTTAGCGGTTAAAGGGTTAACGAAAGAGGAAACGTGCTCAAAGTTCAGATGAACCATCTCTCAAACAGAGTTGTCTTTCTACTTCTATAGTTGCACAATGCCAATGTACAAAATGATGATTCTTTCACATCCTTTAATTCTGTCAAATGTGCACCTGCAGACAGACAAGTTGTCCTATTAACTGGAAATTCGCAATAGAAGACTAGCCGAGCCCGTTAATTCACCTTATCGTATGCAAACGGTAAGCTTATGTGATTTTATCACAGAAGCTCTAGATGGTTTAGATTTGGAGACCAGTGGTTACCACAGGCGCTGTTATCAAGACTTCACAAATAATCTACATCAATTGAAAGACCATGGCATCAACATCTCGAAAGGCTCCAATCACCACTCAAGCAAAACTCTTCATATGGTATGCTAGCGCTTATCGGCCTTACGGCGCTGTCCTTGTGTCTCAGATCTCGCAGGCGATTAAGAGGAAAGGTCTGATTTGACCTGATAATATCAACTGCGCGACATTACACACAACCGATCACGATGAAGATATAATTCACCTGTTTTCGGGCATATTTGGAGGTTGCTATCGTCGACAGGTATGTTTATATTTACTTATTTATTTATTCAATCTGTCCCTCCAAAACTATCGATCCCAGCTGGCATCGCTATCGTTTAAATCAGGGGAGGGGGTGACCAGTGAGAATAGAGTGAGAGTTTCGGTTCCGGGTATATTGAAAGACGCATGCTAACGCATTACAACAAATACCACTATAGTCGTCTATTTCCGTGGGGTTTTAGTTCGTGGGCCTAATTAGAGTGTTGTTTGGTCCTATCTAATAATTATTTGATTAAAATATTCCTTGTGAATTTGAAATATGGCCACAGACGACTTAATTTTAAGTTTCCTATGGATACAACTCATAATGTAGTCTATTCACACTGGACGTGGCACTGATCAAGTAGACCTACCAGATATAGCCATACAGCCAGTTTCATGTCACTCCCCATAATTTCAATATATTATTCTAGAACGACTTTGAATATCTATATATCATAAATATGAAAAAAATAAAAATGTGCCGCAGAAGATGTAGACCTCGCTCATTTAATATACATGTACGATTCGCTATATAAGTGACAGTATAAGCTACATCAAAAACTTGATATAAAGTTATTGGCAACATACAGCATCATGTAAGCCTAGAGCCTATCTGATCGTGATGAATCGCACGCCACAATCTATTGTGTAGTTATATTGTTGTTATAGGAATGACTACGCAGGGGCGGGTCCAAGATGCCTGAAAGGGGGTTTGGGCTGTGTTTCTCTCCCGAAGTGTGGGATCGCATGTGGAATCTTTTCCAGAGTCTGGCAACATTCCATAGGCATGCCTATAGGCTACAATGTCCCCAAAAGATATCACAGAAAAAAGGGGAAATTACGCTGTTGATAACGTTGTCACAATGTGTGTACAACTTAATATAAGTGAAGATCCATCAAGACTACAACCTTGGTAGAGATTTTAGTATTACACAATTCAGATTTCATTAACGAAACACAGCTTTTATCGGAGTCATGCAAATTGCAAAACCGTTGCATAAATATATACAGTGTTGCTAGAAAAGTTTAGTATATGTGTAGAAACTACATTAATTAACAACGTTGTTGCAGCCTTTATGCAACGTTATATTAGATACAAAGAAACCTCAACCTTAGTACAACATTACTGTATCAAAAAAAGTTAATTTTAATATCCCATAAATATGAAAATGCACAAGGAATTAGAGAATTATGTGCACGTTTTTCCTGGATCATGGCAACTTCGTGAACGTTAGACACGTGTACACAACGCTGATAAATACTTGAAAGAAACTTTTGTCACCAACAAACAGAAAAAGTTTTTACAACATCAATACAACATTATGTTTGACTCAACGAAACTAAAATCTCTGTACAACGTCGAACGTTGTATGTTAGCTGGTTTATAACTCAAATGCCAACAATAATTATATAGGGGGTTTATATTTCTATTTTACACAGTAATGTAACAGTATGTCCACACATAGTATATTATGTGTAAGGTCATAAAGCTTTTTGCTCATCATAATTTTCTTTTTTGCAGGCTGACTTTGGCTGAATAAACCCAAGATATCGATAATATTTCTAGACACAGTGGCATACTAGGTACAGCTACCTTCATCAGCCCATCACAATTTGTTCAGCAGACAGTACCCCAGAAGCAGTGTTTTGAGACGATTTTGATGGATAAATCTCCAGTTGAACTGCATCACTGAAATGCAAAAGATGGACTGAATTATCTGATTTAATTTTATGCTAGATGGGCCTCGAGCATCAAAGGGAGGTGTTATTTTTTGCATAAATCAAGCTCATCTAATCTGGCCCTCCCCCTGAAAACCTACAAACAACACTGTCTTTTAGAAGGCAATTATTCTGTCAACGGTTCATAAAGGCGCTCGATACCCTTAGAACCACGTTTTATATCAGAAATTTTCCCATCATTATTTATAGAAAGCTTTTATGGGCTTAAAAATGTATGTTTTGTTAATCGAAACCTAGCAAAATGATCTATCATAATAAAAGTTCAAAATTGTAACATGATTGAGAATATGGACAGCATGTGTTGTTGGGCCTTCGAAAAGCCTTTTTCAAGCTCACTGCTATTGGGCTTTGATCAACAATTTAATATCTGTGACATCACTGTCAAGTGAAATTGTTAACTGCTGGATATCAGAACGATATCATATTTGTAACCACTATGTCGATTTAACGACTTATAACTCGTTTTAACGAGGTAACAAATATTTTTGTCATGTGATATATAAGTCAAATAACAAAAACACAAATTGGCCAAGATAAGACGGGCCCATCAATAGGCCTACACTATTTTAGACTAAACATATATACCTTAACTTAACCTAACCTATTTTTGAATCTGCAATTTAATAAAGTTAAGTAGACTATTCTAAAATGTATTTTATCACAGTTTACATATCCAGTAGAACACATTACTATTCCATAGAGCCAAAAGTCAGTATCTGCTCCCTTTACAAGTAAGCAGATGCCGCCTTTAGGCTTTGTACGGCAGAATAGAAGCCATCTCATGATACAGAACCTTGCTTTTCCACCATGACTCGTGCATGGGTGATTTAATTTTGCCTATCTTTGTAGCTTGTGATGATTTACTAAGGCGCCACCATGTTGTAAGCCATCCTAATGGTGTCAGCCTCTGCTGTCCCCTACGAATGATTATTATAGATAGTAAAAATACTCGCCAGTTATACTCATTTGCCATATCAACCGTACCACTTTGCTCCTTAGAAAGCAGGACACTTGCTCTTAGAAACATATCTTAGACATATCTCAAGTGGAATTGTTAGAAAGCAGGACCATTTTAGTTAATGCTTTGCTGAGTATCGTAGATTTGGAGGATAATATTTGAGCAGGTGGGATATCGATTTGATGTATTGGACAACAATGTATATTTAGACGATTTTTTGGAGCGGCAGGTTTATCCATGTTGAAATAAAATCAACAAAAGTGCCAATTTGCATGCCTATATCTAGTGAGCAGGCGTCTATTTCACCTTAGAAACACAGCTAATCGATTCCAATTCATACATGTGTTTGCAAGGTGGTACAACAGCTATTCATAAAATATCTAATAAAAAAATTGACTAGTTTTAACATATGTAAATATGCGAAAACTGTGAATTTCTTCTCGTCATATGCGCTTGTTGACGACTCATTAGAAAGCAGAACACCATGTTAGAGAGAGTATCTGCATGACAGGTCTACAGAGGGGGCGGGGGCCCTAGGGTAGTGGTTAGCACCGCTGCCTTTCACGCCAGAGTCCGGGGTTCGGTTCCCGGTCTCGGCGGTTTGAAAGAAACAAAATTGTTTCTTCCCCATCCACGTGTGAAAGTTAGTATTGTGGGGAGCCTCCGTGACCGAGAGGTAACGTGCTCGGCCTCAGACCGCCAGGGCTCGAATTTCGAATCCTGTGTCTGGAGGACAGTGTCATCTCAATCATCTCACCATCCTCAGGAGGTTCTTCTGGCCCAGTTTAGCCTATATGTGCACAAAGGTGGCCTAAAGCCCGATTCATTTCATTTGTCTACAGAGGGTGACGCACGCTATTACTATTATCACCAGCAAACACAATGTTAATGTAGACCTAAGCTAGCCTACATTGCCCAAAAAGATGAAATGCTTAGACTAGACCTACCAGTTGGATGATCCCAATGAACTCTCATACCCTTTATGCTCTTGATACTGTGACTCTGGCCTAATAAAGTATGTGGTGATTCTGTCAATTACCCATCTTGCCGTATCAGGAATGACAGTCAGACTACTGGTCTGACCTTGACAACAGGTGTTTGTTGGATCTGTACGAACAGGAGGGGTGTGAGTAACATGAATATTCATTATCACGTCACCGGTTTATTGACTGAAGTGTGTCTGGGTTGTCTGAGTTGGCCGGGGGGTTGTGTACTAATAGCACTTATACGTGATATCAAGGAGTCTGCGTGTAGCAGACAACTTCATACATGAAGATGTCAATTACAGTGAAATAGCTTGCTGTAAGCCTATGTTAGTTTATCGATCTGGTCTATCTACTAGATAAGTCGATCTGTCAGGCTATATACCTTTGCATCTCTTCTCAACAAAAACTGGAGCTGGGTAATGAGTGGGTCCACAGTTTATCGGCTACTAGACCTTTATGCCTAAAATGTGGTCACCAGGGTGTACAGTGCTGTACGCTTATATCTAGAAGCACTGCTGGTGGCTTGATATGGACTGGTAGTAGGAGGTTACATCTTGGCCCACGCACAGACAGTGAATAAGACATGATACCAGTTTCATACCGGCCTTTAAATCAGAGGTCTAAATTGTAATTAGAAACCTTTGATTTGCGTTTAATCACGTTGAAGACACTCAATCAGGCTTAAATCATAAAAAATCGGTGATTTTATTTTGGCTTCCTAATATTACCATATGCTGTTAACATGTCCATAGACTAGACTAGACGATTTCTGATTTCGGACATGCATGTGCAAAAAAATACAGGAATTTCGTCTCTATATCTAGCCTAACTGGTAAATGCGCAGCACAAAAATTAAACAAAAATTGCAGTTCTTGTCTATGGATATTCATGTTACATCATATGGTCATATTAAAAAGCCAAAATAAAATCACCGATTTTTTAAATGATTTTAGCCTGATGGAGTCGCTTTAATACCAGTGTTACATTACTAACACATGGTCAAGTCAGTGTTATGAGAGCACTACAACCCTGTATGTGGTAGTAATATCTATTTTAGTATCGGCCCTTTCCTAGACAGCAACGTAATGGTGGGCCAACGATGGCCCACCTGCCTCCAGTGGCCCACCACACGGATGTCCTGCTGATAGCCGGTGGCCCATTAGCAACATTGTTTGCCAGTGTTGCAAATGCAACACTCCGATTGCCACCTGAATGTCGCTGGTGGTTCACCAGTGGATTTTTGCCGCTCATAGATACTGGTGGACCGCTGGAGTGAAGCTGTATGGCGTATTGGGACATTAAATTTAGGAAATAGTTATAACAGGTGAATAACATATTTGAATGGCCATAGCTGATGGTATAAGGCAAGTATTGGCCCAATCATGTCACATTTACTCGGACGTTGTGATGGCCTATTGACATCATGCATCATGATATATTTGGATACTAGAGTAATGTCGATATGTAAACTTAGAATGTGATATTTTAGTATGAGATATTTGTAATTTATTTAGGGGATATCGCTGTGATATCACGGCGAGCTGGTCATGCTATTCAAGTTAAGTAGTCATATGTGATATCATGGTGATGTGTAAGTAAATCTGACACATCAGTCATATGAGGGCGAATTGTGAGTGTTATCGCAATGACATTAATGACATGGGTTGACTGGCCTGGTCAGATGTACACTGTACACTGTCTTGAGCCCAGGACAGACCCCAGAGGTTATAATTCTGTGCCCACTCATTTTTCTAGTATATATATTTTTCTAGTATATATATCTACGAATATATACAATTTGATTGAACGTGGTCTTAATTTAGAATACACATTCTTCAAGTTCTCACCATGTCCTATCAGCGATCTTACTGCAACTACGTCCATGTCACGTTTACACTGCGTCTTACAGGTCCCTGCTAGTTCCTTAACACAGACATGGTCACTTTCTTACTACGTGTTCACTACGTTCTTACTATGGCCAACCAGCTGGGACCAAGTGCTCACCACGCATATACCATGTTGACACTTTGACAGCTTCTCCTGCCTTCCTCAACATTTTTTTCTCAGTACACCCTATATACAGAGCCAGATCATACAGATATATATCCGAGGCAGCGTAGGTTCTCTTGGCTTGTATACAGGAGCGGAGCCAGCAGATGGTCCACCAGCAGCAGCTACCCAGACAGCAACGTAATGGTGGACCACCGGCACCGGTGGCCCACCACCGAATGCCACCAGTTGCCAGTGGTGGCCCACCACACAGATGTCCTAGCAACATTGTCTTGCTGGTGGTGGACCAACGGTGGTCCAGCAGTGGCAAATCCAATCTCCCAATTTCCACCTTCTTCATGTCGCTGCATGGTAGTTCACCAGTGGCTTTTCTGCCGCTCATAGCCACTGGTGGACCACTGGACTGGAGTGATGATATACTGCATACTTCTAGCTGAGCACGGACAGGAAAGGGATACATTTGTTGACTGGGTGAGGATTGTCACCAGGTCATTATAAGGATATGATATATAACCTTTGTAGACGATAGCAATAGTCCTGACATTAGCAGCACTTTCTATCGACACGCAGGATAATTCTATGAAGAGACATCAGCTATCATCAGGACGAACCACGTCATCACTAACACAGCCCAGACAGTCGTTATAGCCTCTCCAAGGCTCATCACAAGTCTCTTTCATTTTATTACATATGTTTATATAGGAAAATTATTTATTGCATGCAGAGTCCGCCCCAAATTATTTATTTTAAAATTATGTTATTTTTAAAATTGTCAATTGAAATTAAAATTTAAAAGTATTTATAGTGATCAGCTACATCCAGCGTGTTCTCACCAAAATAAAATCCAGGTATGTTTCTAATTTTACCTCTCGAGAAGACAGTAACCTTTGATTTTGCCACATTTATTTTTAGTTCCCACAAATGATAGTATTCCTCCATCAAATTGATCGAGCTTTGTAAATCTTTTGGCGATTCGGCCAATAGGACAGTGTCATCTTCATACAGTAAAATATATAATTTTAAAAGAGCACAAAGAATATTATCAAAAGTTTGTGTTTCTAAATCGCGTATTTGTTTTAAACCCATGTGCGCTTCTTGCAAAAACTGTTGCAAATCATTTAAATAAAGTGAAAATAAAAGAGGAGACAGGTTTTCACCCTGTCGAGCCCCGATGAGACATGAAAAATTATCAGTCAATAAACCATTTATGGCTACAAATGATTTTGGTGATTTATACATATTATATACAACTCGGAAAATCTTTCCCGAAATGTTACATTTTAATAGTTTTTACCATAGCTCAGACCTACTGATTGTGTCGAAGGCCTTGCTATAATCGATATAACAACAATATAATTTTTTTCGTTTACCTAAATATATATCAATTAAAGATTTTAAAGCAAACAAGTGATATGTTGTTGAGAAGCCAGATCTAAAACCTGCTTGCTCTGGACCTATTATTTGATTGGCCTCTACAAAACGGGTCAATCTACTGTTTAAAAAAATTGAAAAGAGCTTACCAATGACAAGAATGTATGACGACACAATATTTGGTTACCTAGAAACAGTCCTAGAAATGCTGAAACTCAATATTTCCGTCCGGATAAAAGAGTATAAAAAGAGGCATTGAATGTTTGTTCACACACTCTGTACCTGATGAAGGCTAATCGCCGAAACCGGTTGTATTAAACATACCAAATGATGAAGTAGACCTGACTTTGTTTTATAGTCCTCATCAGCCTAGACGTTTTAAGATTAGGACTAATATTGATGATAAAATTTTCTCACTCAGATGAAAACATCACTACAACGTTGTACCAAGGTTATTTCACAACGTTAATTTTTAACCAAACCACACCATTTTTTGCACGTCACCACAACGTTGCACCGACGTTATTTTGCAGCGTTATTTTGTAAACGAACCACACCATATTCTGCAACGTTGCAGCAATGTTGTGACAACGTTTGGCCGGCAAGTATAATTGGTCATGGTACATAAAAGCTTTTGGTGGTAGTTTTCGCTCTTAATCGCAAAAATGTCCTCTAACAGCCTATGTCTTAAGATTATGATTAGAATTAATATTGATAATTAAATTTCTCATCAAGGTGAAAATGTCACTACAACATTGCACCAACGTTGTTTCGCAACGTTAATTTGTAACCAAAAAACAACATATCTTCAACGTTGCGGTAACGTTGCGTCTTAGCTGGTAAGTTACATAAAACGTGCTTGTATAGGTTATTTGGTCAAGGGAAGGTCTGTGGCTGCTTGGTATGTATATCTAGCCGATGTCTGACAGGCCACTGGCGACCCACTGACTACAGCCAACATTGCCTTTGGACAACCTCGCAACCTATGATGTAGGCCTACATGACAGTGGATACGATTGTGGTAGACAAGCTTAAGCTGCTAGCGGACCGCCAGTGGTCCATCAGTGGGATGGATGTAGTCAGTGGGTCGCAGACATCGCATGCGGACCCTATCTGGGAGCTTGTTAATACCCAGCTTATTGTGATTCCACTGTTTAGCAACATATTGTTTACTGCTTAACCCAAACTCCATACAGCTCACCAACTCTCTTTTGCTACACGTCCTAATCAATGTCTACAAGTTGTGATTATTCACTCTGTAGGCCTCAGAGTTCACCCACTCTGATGTTTTGTTTTGATTTCACAACTGATTCCACATAATGGAATATTCTTTCAACATTTATTGGAGATAATATTGATAAATTATAATAAAAATGGATGTGCTGCATTGTATGTGTGTGAACATATACATGTATTGTCCTTGGATTACCCAAGCAGTGTTCAAT
Organism: Flabesymbios commensalis; assembly: GCA_964017125.1. Classification (NCBI taxonomy): domain Eukaryota; kingdom Metazoa; phylum Annelida; class Polychaeta; order Terebellida; family Flabelligeridae; genus Flabesymbios; species Flabesymbios commensalis. The sequence continues at coordinate 67,596,950 of OZ024905.1, read as the reverse complement.
CATAGTAATAGCGCTAGTCAAGGGGCTCTCCAATACAAAAAAATGAACCAGACAGACGACACACAAGACAGGTATACATCATAAGGAAGGTTTCCCCGTCAGGTTTTTTGTTGTACTTCTCCGCACTCCTTCTATCAGATCTATTGTTTTTTTGTAAATGTTTCAACGTTTTTACTGATACAAACTTGTAGGATCTCCTGATTACTCCTGCTATGATGTTTACTGTTTTCACTTTTGAGTTTATGTGTTTGTCAAATGACAGTTGGCCATCAAAAGTAACTCCGATATCATTTTCCGTTGTTGCTTCCATAAGAGGGTGTTTATAGCCTTTTATGTTGTTGCTTCCGCAAGAGGGTGTTTTTTTGTTTGAGGATAACGAGAAATTTATGGTTCACACAAAGAACCTTACATTTATCTGGGTGGAATTTTAATAGCCACTTATCGTTCCATGTTTGTAGGCGATCAAGATCTCTTTGTAATTTTTTCCTGTCTGTTATTTTCTTTATTTTAAAACTTATTTTATTTTGTGTCGTCTGCAAATATGAAGATCTCCGACTCCAATCCTTCTGGGAGATCATTTATGTATAGCAGAAACAGGATCGGGCCCAATACACTGACCTGTGGAATTCCACTGGCTACGTTATAATCACTCCATTCCGATGGAGCACCGTTTACTATTAGTTATTGTTTTCTATTTTCTAGAAAGTTTTCAATCCATTTTACAGTTTACTTATCTATGTCATATGATTTGATTTTGTGCATTAATCTTTTATGCGGAGCTTGGTCGAAGGCCTTCATAAAGTACAGGTATACTGTATTTATTTTGTATCCTTTCTCAATTGAAGATGTCCAATCATCTATTATTTTTAGGAGTTGTACTGTCATTGATCATTTGTAAATGAAGCCATATTGTTGTTTACTGAATGGTTTGTTCTTCCTCATATGTCTTATTATTTCACTTATTTTTTTAACCTTCGTGGTTTCTCCATCGTCTTGTAGATTATACTAGTTAAGATTAAGAAATAGTAGTTCAGTGGATTATCTTTTTCCTTTTTTTATATGTCACTTATATGGGGCTTCTCTCATCTACCGGGTGGTTCTCCTGTTTCCAATGTGTTATTGCAAATTATATTCAAGGGCGTTTTTAGCTCTTGGTGAAGGGTTTTCAAGAAGTATGGCCACTATGGGTGCAATCCATCCCGTCCACATGACTTGTTTATTTTGAGTTGACTTAGTAGTTTTCCTATTTTGTTTTCATGGATGCGGATGTGTGCATTGTATGTTCTATATGTTTCTTCTCAGCAGGCCTTTGCACTCTTTTGGAGAAAACACTGCAGAAATTGGATTATAGTGTGCTTTCTCCTGGTCCACGGTTAGGTATGCCTGTGATATATCACCAAACCAATGCATTTTCTAGGACCAAAATAAAATAAAGGTGGATGAAAGATCCAAAGGCCAATTTGCAGTTTCGTAGAATGGAAGAAAATTGAGTCTATGGCAGAAGTTCTTGAAAATATCAATCTGAAAATATCGTGAAATGATAGATTTTGATCTTTTCTCAACCAAGATGCACTTTCTTTACTTTTGCTATCACTGCTTTTTCTCCGATCACAAACATCACATGAGGACGCTCGACAGGAAGGAAGAGTCAGCTCACAACAAAGCATATAATGCTATGAAAGAAATAGTAAAAACGAAGGCACTTGGCACCCTTCGCAACAGATACGTAATTGACCTTGATATCAAGGGAACAGCGAATCCCAACGAATCCCAACTACAGATCAACAAACCTGATGGCCAGATTTGAGAACGACGATGAACCTAACAAAAAAAAGTGTTCTGCAAAAGTGGCACTCGAGGTCCTGGCTGATGCATAGCTCGAGTTTCACCTTAGCTGATGCAATGTTCTTATCATTTTTTTTCTTTCTCCGTAGATTATTGTTGTATAAGGTCTACCTGAACACCTGGTCTACCTGAACACTTGGTCTACCTGGGTGGGTGTGAAACGCTCACCGTTGGGCATTTTTGTATAAATCAAAGATGACCGCCAAAATGGCTTCCGCTATAGAAATTATACTATAGTGTCCTCTAATCATGCTAAAGTGGAATGCAATACATCAAAATAAAAGTTTGCGGGATGCTCTATTGAAATATTTAGACTAGAAAGCTGAATAGTTGGTATTACGGGAGTTATTGGCCATTTTATGCTGGTTATGTATATTTTATTTATATAGATATTAGCCCAGTTGACAGCAACCATAATTCATGTAGTGCACCAGAATTTTTTTTTTAGTTTGCATTTTTTAATTTATTTGTTTTCACATACACATTTTACGTAGGCTCTATTATTCATATTTGTTGGCATTGCGCCAACTTTGGAATACAAAATTACAAACAAATTTGCATAATTCATAATAATCTACTTAAGCGACCAATAATTTTATAGTCTAATTAATTTGTGCTGATAAAGAAAAGGGCAGACACTTGACTGTTTTGCATATAATAAGCTAGTAGTCATACAATTTAATATGCTATATGCTTCTAAGCACGTTCGAACAGATATGCAAGGTTTGAAATAGACAGAGTAGGCCCTAGCCAGTGTCAGTGGTGGCAGACGGAGCTCGCTCACACTGAACCATACACAAATAAATTAATATCGTAATATATCGCTAAATAAGTCAAATAGAACTGTCACTATGTTAAATGCCGTATTATGTATTATGTATACTTGTTTTGGTTCGTATACTTAATAACAGCTATCATGCATCTTCGGCGGTACGGATTACACAGCGGTACGGATTACTCAGTAATCAGTAATTAGTCAAGTGACAACAGGAAGTATATTGTGAGTAAAGTACTAGATTTATACAGGGCCTTATGCGGCTTTAGACAATATAATTCACTGTTTTATAAATGGGAGCAATACATTGCGGCCGTGCACAGAGCAGAAAGCGGTCAAAAGTTGGCTAGGTTTGAAATGAGTAGGCCTATGTGCGTAGCGTCCAAATATTCAACCCTTGGCCTGCTGAATCGTTTATTTCTAGTTTTCCAAAAATGAAGCTGCACTTGCTAACGCGATAACATTATGAACATGATTACGAATACCATAATAATGATAATTGTGTCCACATCCTTACAAAATAAGGCACTAATGCGTTAGAATATATGAGAGTTGAATAACATACAATCTGAATTACATTAAAACTTAACACTATAGAATCAGGTTATCACAGTATATTATTAGGATAAAAAATTGTGATTATGTGACCTTAGAATGACTAATTATGACGTTATACACTGTAGTATTATCGCAATTATAATACAACAAGATAATACATCTAGCTATCGGAATGTCATGTCATTACACTATTCGAATCGATGGTATATGATACTATTGTGCAAGGTTTTGACACTGTGCCATTATATTTTTTATTTTTATTGTTGTAATTTATTATCAACATACTTTATACCAACATTCTGGCGTTTGAATGTTAGAGTATGACATTATAATATAAATAATGAGTCGCTGTAATGTCGGCTAAGGCACTATAATTTGAATATATTCTACACCAGTGGTATTCGATAATTTAGACTATTTTCGTATTTTATTAGGTATTGTTATTGATATTAGGAAAGTAGCCATGGAATTAAATTATGTATATCTGTGTAAACTATATAGTGAACAATGTTTGGTGACAATGGTGCAAACATTCAATGTCACCAGGATGTGAACAATTAATAAGAAGTTAATTATGAATGTTTACCTTTAAATATTCACATCGTTGTATTTTGATCGCAATAAAGAACTGTAGCAAATATGGTGTGTGGTGTTATGTTGGTATATTAGAGATAAATAAAATTCTGTGAAATGTGCACATTAACATAATATCATATATAATAATTTCTTGGCGCATAGGTTAGGATGCCATATAGTGATGTTTATGATTATAAACACTTATTTAAGAAAATGAGCACATTTTCTAGATTCTCTATTTCAAACAGGATTATCATGCGAAAAATATGGGGCGCACATGCATGCTAGCTGCAATTCATGCAACGTAGATGGAATCATCACTATTATGCTAATCAGGATAAATTATGCAAAATAGCTTCCAAAAAAGTATGCACAATGCCAAGAAAGCTGACAATACTTGAAATGTGTATGTGAAAACAAATAAAAAAGTTCACTACATCAATTCGTCCCCTTAGATATGAAAGGGTGTATGTTTTTATACAAACCAAAGGGACCAAAGTTTTTTTCGACATTCAATTTTCAAGGGGGGGGGGGCTAGAGTTTTTTTTTATTAAATAATTTCGGGCCGACTCTGCTCAGGAGGAGACCGACACACGGATTGTCCTATATATTCACCATGCAAAGAATAATGGATTTAAATCAGCAGTTGTGCGTACCCCGGATTCAGATTTTTTATTCATCTTACTTCTCCATGCACATCACCTGACCATCACTATCGACCTTGACACTGGTACAGGGAAGCACAGAAAGCTCATCAACATCAGTGAGCAGGATGACGAACTAGGAAAAGATTAGTGTACACTCTGATTAGCTTCTATGTATTCTCAGGGGAGGACTGTACCAGTGTCTATAAAGGGAACGGGAGGGTGACCCCTTTGAAGAAATTCCAGAAGAATCCCAAGTTTCTCGATGTATTCACTTGTATCATGTATGGTAAGCTCCGTAAAAATTATGTGAATGTGGTCAGAAGCAAACTACTCAAGTATATAATGGGAGAGAATGATACTCTTAGCTCCAAATCAAAGGTATATATGGTTTGTTTGTCTCCATGCCAGATCTCTCTCGTACCACATCTTCAATGAGTCAATCAGTTTACTGCTACAAACGTGCAGCTGAAGCAATTCCAAGCCACATTCTGAACGTCAAGGCTAGCTTAGAACTGATGATAGAGTTGTGGAGCCTGTATGGTCCATTGGCCTTTTATTGTCACAATATTTGCTTAAACTATTATACACTTGTGACACTGAACATTATAACGACAAGAATGATTGCACAGATGCTGAGCCGAATCTGAAAGAAGGTGTGGAGATATGATGATATATTGACAGAGGATGACCACTAGACTTTTAATAGAAACAAATCATGTATCAATCATTCTGTGATATTTCACGGAAGAATTATTAACATGATTGGATTAAGCTTGTAGTATTGTTCATCGCCATGAGTTTTGTCTAGATTACATGAATTGAATAAAATATTACCCTGATCACATTTGCATTCAATTCAGTGTCCCAGAAACCCAGTCCATTAGGTACTGTGTTATGACATTTAGTGTTTCGGCTTGAGCGGTTGGCGGCCATCTTGGATATATGCTTATTAGACTCCCATTGGACAATTTTTTCAATCAAAATAATTTAAGTAGATATCCAAGGGGTGTTGATAATGATTTTAGAATTTAGTAGTCCGGGGGGGGGGGGGGGGGTGCATGGGAACCTATTTATCCTACCCAACTAATATAGTAAATTATTTCATACTCCAAATTTGGTCAGGCTACCTTGTTGGCTACCTGTTTTAGCACCCACGCAAAACGTGACAAAATGTGCCGCTATTGTCACGACGCCATTGTACTATTTTGCAGCTTTATTGATGTCAACCGCATACTATAATTAAGCAAGTAACTTTCCAATCTAATCTCCAACCCTTTGCGAATTTAAGCTATTTGGTAATTTCAATCATTTGTAGTTGGAATTGCTAACAAGAAGAAACATATAGAAATACAAATTGATATGTTTTTTAGGGTAATTAAAACATTAAAAACTTCATGGTATCTGGTAGAATACTTAAAAATCGACTCAATTGTATTTAAATAGCAAAACACACACTCTGAAAAAGCGTAGAATTAAACTAAGTGAGATGTCTAGACAATTTATTTATATGATCCTAATATAGATTGACATACAGAAAATAACAGTAACTTACATATGCTACTTTGAAAAGTGTTTAAAACATTTTGGATAACACTTTGTTTTATGATACGATCTTTTTTATAACATTTACAATGAAAATTGATTTTTTTTAAGGTAATTAAAACATTAAAAACTTCATGGTATCTGGTAGAATACTTAAAAATCGACTCAATTGTATTTAAGTAGCAAAACACACACTCTGAAAAAGCGTAGAATTAAACTAAGTGAGGTGTCTAGACAATTCATTTATATGATCCTAATATAGATTGACATACAGAAAATAACAGTAACTTACATATGCTACTTTGAAAAGTGTTTGAAACATTTTGGATAACACTTTGCTTTATGATACGATCTTTTTAATGACATTTACAATGAAAATTGTTTTATTTTATTTAAAACCATTCATCACGTACGTACTGGTGGACCACAACACACCAATATTTGACGATTAATATATCGATTTCACATCGTCTAGATGAACAGAAATGACGAAATAAATGTAATGACACTATGTTCTTTGTGCACGTTTAAAGTTTGCATATCACGAGATCGAGACGAGATCAATGTGCAGATGAAATGATGCATGTAAATTTGTTGTTGTTGTGTAACTTGGTTTCGGCTAGTAAACTGGTTCTCTGTGCTGCGAAACTAATTAAAAAGTGACTTTTGTCATCAATATAATTCAATGTACATTTCAGACGCATCAGCTGTTCTAGTGGTATTCCTCTTTCGATTTCTAAATTATGTGAGGTCACTCTTTATTGTGTGCTCGGGATGTAAAACTGATAGCATTCTGATAAATAATTGATTTTAAACTTCATGTGCCTTTTGATTTTTTATGGAATTTCGTGTATTGTTTCACCATTTTTCTTTAGATGTATTGATCAAAAATATTCTAACTTGTTTCATGAGAAAATTTACAATATCTACCCTTTCAGTCCCATGGAAAAGGGGAGGGGTGAAACACATCATGTTTGTATTAACGTAATAGCCAAAATTATATTTTATGCACATCAAATATCAATGTAATAAACCAGATTACTGTGATTATAACACACAATGTTCAGAAAAAGACGCATAAATAAACATTTTTTTTAAATGAAGTGACACTTTAACACCAGAACCATAATACCCTTAATACTACATATTTTTAAACGAAGTACAGAACAAATTGTTTGTAAGAATGGGTGGGGATTATTATTTCAATTTCAGTGACACTTTTAGTCTTAGGGAAAAATGTCATTTTTATACCAACGTAGGATGCACATCAGATAGTCATGTGATAGAGAAATGTTAAGATAATATTGCACATCATGTTCAGAAGAGAATATGAGCCTTTGATATAAATGTTTGAGGATATAGCATAATAACAGAGTCGAGTACAACATTACACTAGCTTGAACACGTGTCCCACGTGTTTCTTGGTTACTTAATACTAATAAGACAATGTTTTAAATGATATCTGCTAGCGGCAAAGTTTGTCCATCAAGATGTCTACTTAATTTGGTCCATTTTCGTTACCAATGCGCTGCGATTTCAATCGCAAAACCGGATAATGTTGCCATCGAATGAACTCCCTTACTACAAAATATTGTTTTAGAAATACCAACTGAATGGTAGCATACCATTGTCTCTATTAGCATATTTTTTGAGGTTAGTAGACAAAACGACGAGGACAAATGTATTTGAATTTTTCAATTTATAAATCCAGAATTAAAAAAAAATAGTTTAACAAATTAATAATTTAACACGTCAGTTATAAACCTAACACAACATAATTATAAATAGAACACACATACCGTTAGTACTATATAGTAGCTATTATTGGGGCTACCGACGACAGTGCTATTATCTTTTGGCCATTGAAGTCGTGGAGATGTTTACGATGCTAGCTACAAGCCACTCCCATGATTGCAATATTATTTTACAATACGTCATATAATTATATATACGGAAATATTTATCACGTGATACCTATAATCTCAGTATTTGCGGCGTACATAGAACTACTGTGCAATACAGAATAAAAAGAAGTAACTGGTAACTTAAAAAATAAATAGTTACTGCCGCTTGCCTTTGCAGGGCAATATATAAAGTATTCCCGTTTACTTAGTTCTTCACGTGCGCTCAGTCTGCCACCCGTTTTCAAAGAGATAAATGTATGAACGAGCCTTGAACGCAGTGCCTTGTTACGGTTGGTGGGGCAACTGATTTAAAGCCTGCTTTAAAGTATTTCATGTCTAGCTATAGATTAACTGATAGCCGACCTTCCTGAGACAGTAAGTGCAGTCATCATTCAATCTCTTGCTAATAATACGATCAAGATAAACCTACTTTTCTTTATAACAATGTTTCGGATACTTGATAAAAAAACAGTGTATACCAGGCTGATATCATAATCATGACCTTGAACATGTTGAAAACAATACAATGAGGAAATGAAGATGTATGCATTATTTGCGCGCTTTCTGGGACAACCTACATATTTTATTCCACATATGATAAGGAGACATTTGCTAAAAAGCAATCAACCATTGTATTCTACATAAGTCACTTCGTTGAGGACCCACTCATCTCATTACTCCGTAATTAAGATCTCATATTGCGCTATTCTATGTAAGACAAGGACGCTTTCTATGGTCACCATATCGTGAAATTCCATAAAATTACAAGACCAGGGAGTGCATTCCAAGCCCAATCTATCATATCATTTCACATAATATTAAAACAAAGATGCGCTATTCAATAATTATAAAATAAGAGCGCGATTTCAAAGACCAATCAATCTGGTGTTATTTAAGCTTAACACAATTTTGACCATTGGACTGTTGTTTCACCCTTTCCATTCTGAATTTACCATAGTCATCTTCATCCACTACAAGCCGCGAATTGCTGCCGCAATTCTCGACTTGTAGTGGATGAAGATGATTTGACGTGGTTTAAAAATTAAAGAAAAATACCACGTATTGGTAAGCCAGTTTCGTGGGAATTTTCGTTCTAAAACCGTTAGTTACAGGAAAAGTAAGTCTGTTTTCAGGGATGTAAAATGATGCTTTAATGCATCGTGGGGACGTGAAGGGTTAATCATGAGCTTGATTGTTAACATTATCAATGCTATCCACCCACCACTATATAGCAAGCAGACGGAAAATCACATCTTCATGCCAGACTTTAGGTGAAAGGTTTCCATGTCACAAGAGTCGCCTTTGAAAAATCAACTGTCACCATTAAATTCTGAGAAACAAGTTACCATGCCCCTGTCATGACACCTATTGCGTTCCTCCTCATGGTCCATCACAGAAAGTGGATAACATCTTATGAATGTAGCGGAAACTCTTAGGACGACAGTCTATCAGCTTCAACAGACAGGGTTGACCTTTAAAGCACTGATAGCTTTTTACATAAACCTGCCGTCTAAAGTCGGTTCTCGCGCGGTAAGGTTTAATAATCCAGGAGCTTATTGAATCCTGTGGGAATTTTTGTATGATGGCAAACCATCCATTAAGATATCCCAAGGGCATCTCAAATAACAATAGAAAAACACGTTGGTAGTCTGAAATATGTGGAGGGGGGATGATGAGGTATATAAGAAAACTATAGCATTTTACTTGGCTGATTTTGAGAAACAGCATTAAAATATCGAAAGGAGAGTTTTGCACAATATTGTGTGGAAAAAAATGGTGGAGCATATATAGTTTGGGAACCCTGTTTCAAAGACCGCTATTTTTTTTAGTTTGATTGACACAAAAAGTGGCAAAGGCTTGTAGGGAATATCTCCAGAACATTGTTAGGGTGGGTGTAGAAGTTTCCCGTGGCAGCAAAGTACTTAAGATGAGGGATGTTCAAGTGTACCCTCAGGCCACAACAACTCTATATTTTTTAACCTCAGGTTATTAAAAAATCAAAACCACAATTGTTATAAACTATGTTTAATTCACTGTCGATCCTATTTCTCTTTCATTAAAGATAGGATGACAAATTATTAGAGTTTCAATATTTTTCACAAAAACGTAAGATAACCCTTTGGGCGCTGAAAGTCAGTAATAAAAAAAATCTTAACACAGTTCGTAAAATGTAGTTTTGCCGCTTTTTGTTTATTAATTTGTATGATATTGATAATGCTAATGTATGTTAACTTCATTTTGTACATTGGTCATCTGTTACTACTATATCAAATTAGAATGATCCCGCCTTGTTGTGTGAATGAAATATTATGTCAAAAGAGCGAATGGGGTACTCTCTCACTAGTTACATGTTCGGCCCTTATAATATCATCCTCATTGTTATAGGTATAAGCAATTTTAATATCACTCTGGCCTTATCTTGTTTTGGAATATATTCAAGATGAAACATATGTGACGTTTGTATTTTTTTAAATAAACGTAAACTCACTCCTAGAGCGCTTGAAGTTAATATTTAAAAAACCTTAACATAATTAGTAGTACGTAACGTTTCCGTTTCCTGTACATGTGTATGATTATTGGCATGGTAATTTCTACTAACCTCATTTGATCCATCTGTCATCTTGTACCACGATGTCAAATTATAGAAAACCTACCTTGAATGACTTAATATGAAGTCAAAGTCCGGATGGCGTAAGAGTTACATTCTTTCGAACACTTGTAATAACAAAATCCTATTTTTATAGTTATAAACAGTTTTAATACCAATGTTGCTACATTTTGTCATTGAATACATTGGGGACGAAACATATCTGAATTTTAGAAATTTTTGACGAAATAATTCTAACCTTAGATGTCATCAGCTGCTGGGGTTCTACAATATTTTCATTGTTTACTCCTGGGGTACTTTCCTAACTACGTAACTACTATGTATCAGTAAAGTACAGGAGTAATAGCTTTCAAGAGATCGGTGGTGTACCCAGAAAAGCAAATGGGGGGTTTAGGCTAATCTAGTACGGCGTATGTGTATTTGGTGCATTATATATACCTCGTCTGATCTAAATTTGGTGTATTGTTGTATGCCTTATAACCATTGTGATGTCATCAGACCTCATCAGACCTTATCTTTTTCTGCTTTGTTTCTCGACACGTGGCTTCAATCTCTTGTATGCTGTCTGAGAGAAATAGTTGCTTTACGGAACCATTCTATGCCAATGAATGCTGCCTTAGAAAGTGTATCACATGATCACTAGCAACGTCTTGACACTTTAAACAATTGGGGAAAGTCAGTGATGGTTGTCCCTAGCTGTTTGCTGCTGGTGGGGAATGACTTCTAAAATTTAACAGATTTTCGAACAGTTCATTATAGCCTCAATTATGTGTTTCCAGTAGCATTTATTTTGTATATCCTAGCAAGTACATATACGTATAACTATACAAACAATATAAATCCAACAAAAAATTGACTTGGCTAGTATGATCAAGTTTGTATTATGTACTATTTAAGTATGACTATATATTTTCAAAGTAACAAACAATTATATGAAATATTACACATCAATTCAAGTTATCAATTTTTTGGCCTGTGAGTTGTAGTTAATTATTTATAATCTATAATTATTTATTTATCATTTAGTATTACAAGGCACATATAACAATGTAACAAAGTAATATGACAATCAAACAGATCACTCAAACTCATTTTGAGATGTTTGTTATGACTAGGTCATAAAATAACTTTTATCCAGCCTCCCTTGTAGGCATATTACCCAACTATGTGTCTTTTGTCCATCGCCAGCAAATCAGCATATTTTATTGACCTCCGTGAGCCGCATAATGCCCACTCAAACCAATGAATCTAGACTCCTTGTTCAAACCTATGCGTGGGACAGATATGCATCTGTCACCATTGACACCCCTTCTAATAATTGAAATATAGCTAACACTTTTAGTATATCAGCATGTGGTCACAACACATTACCGAGACAAATTGCATGCCACCTGGTGGTGAATCATCCCCGGTGAGATGAAGTTCATCAAGTGATGAACGTTGATGAATGTTCAAGAATATTCATGATCATTCATCAATGGCTCATCAAGCCAGTTCATAAACTGTGTTGATGAAGTGTTCATTAAAAAAAATTCATGACAAATCATGAATAATAATGAGTACTTGATGAACTAATGTGGTTCATGATTTAATTTATGAGGTTCATATAGAGAGTTTCATTAATAGTCATGATTTTGTATGAGCTTGGTAGGATCAATTCAGTTTGTTCATAAAAGTTCATGAGAGAGTCTCATTCTTTAGTTCATGTTTGTTCGTTAAAGTTCATCACTTTGATATATTATTATGATCTTGTTAAGTCTTAATTCTGTTCATGGCTAGTTCATGAAAGTTCATGGGGGCTGTTTCATGAACTGTGGTGAATTGTTATGAACTTGATTAGTCTCATTATTTAGTTCATTGTTGTTCGTTTAGGTTCATCACTTTGATGAATTATTATGAACTTTATAAGTCCTAATTCGGTTTATGGCTAGTTGATGTAAGTTTATGAGGGACAGTTTCATCAACTGTGATGAATTGCTATGAGCTTGAAATCTCAATTTAGTTCATGGTTTGTTCATGAAAGCTCGTGAACTGTGGTGAATGACAGCCTAATCACCCTGACGAGTAAGGTGTAAACAGGAACATTCATGGAAAGTTCATGAACACATTTAATGAACGTTTAAGAATGTTCATTAGCTATCTGGTTTATGGATTTTTTGGGTTCATGGTCGTTCATGAACTAGTCCTGGTGCATAACTTATCTGAGTTCATGACCGCTCAAGAATAAACCGTGTTCATGAACAAAGTGAGAGTTCATGAACAGAAGAAGTTCATGAACTTTCATGAAAATCTCATTTGTTGTTCATAGGTTTTTTTCACGAACATTCTTGAACTATTTATGAATGTTTATGAACTGTTCATGATAAGCTCACCGGGGATGTCTTTAAAACACGTTCGACCAGACAATATTAAAATGCCACTTTAACTCTTGCATTCAATTCATTATATGGAGCAATCTGTAGTTCTCGACATCAAGACTGGCGACATTTAACGTCATGTATATACGTGGTGTCAAGTACGTACAGATTGAAGGTGCCACAGTACACATTAACCCATTATCCCATTTATGCAACATACTCAGTATTTTGTTGAATATGATAATTGTCAATCATGTGAAATACATTCAACCTCTGGTCATTTAATAACGTCACTCCAAATAAATATGCCACACGTTTTGATATGGATAGGTCACACTCAGGTATATGTTATTAAGCCTTGTGCTGCTAGAATTGCTTACGCAATTTCCAGCTTCAAATGACAATGACGTCATCAATTATTATGGTCTCAGCAAGTATTGAGAGTGCAGCCGTAATTTAATCTGATCCAAACCAAGCACCAGTTATATGTTTACCAAAGAGATTTAATGTTAATTCACCTAATTTGTTAAATCGACACAATCAGGCCAAAAATCATCCAAAAGCAATTTTTTGTTTCTTGTGATTTGGCCATAATATGTGAACATGTCCATAAACTAGAAATTTGGAAATCTTCAAATGTTGGGTTGCAGTGGCAACGCAGCAAGTGTGAAGAAAGCCCCATTTCTCAGTTATTCCTGTATTTCTTATTTTGGACATGCATGTCTGAAATTAAATCTCGTCCTTATTTATCTTTTAACTGGTAAATGAGCAACACAAAATGTATGGCCATGTTTACATATTACTATGGCCATATCACGGAGCCAATATTAAAAATGCTGATTTTGGTCTGATTTTGTCGCTTTAATGAAATTTCACATATTGTTTTCAAAGACAAAACATAGGATCAATTTAGTTCAATGTGTATCACGCTGTCCCAACATCAAACCACCTATATGGATCACCATGCTGTACTGGTAGGTTACGCGAAAAAAACATTGGTATTTTAAACAACAAAACAAACTATGCATAGACCATGCCAACCTATAATGTGACATATATCTGTAAAATATACAGATATAAGTAGAAGTCAAGATTAGCTCTCAACTATTTCTCAGTCAAATTATTATTACAACAAGGCGAATATGTTCACCCAAAGAATAACTACCATGTTTAGGTAGATCACCAGCTTCGACATTGGCCTGTCTAAACAAACAAGACTCAAACTTTGTGCATTAATTTTGTAAGAAATAACCAAGGTGGTGTCCTGTTAAATACAGATCATGTATTACAGGGAATAGTTAGCTGTAATGTCGCCTAGCAACATTGTTCATAGACTGATATATCATGTACATATCACGTACATATGCCACAATTTTCGTCTTCATAAAAATGTAGGCCACTATCGTCAGAATATGGTGACCCACCAGGTGCCCAAGAACTAGGACAACAGAAACATGAAGTACACCACCTATATATAGCTGTGATTCACATGCTACTAATACAGATATGATAATCTAATAACAGAGATCAATATTTATTGATTGGGTTTCACGTATTCTGTCGTGCAAATCCAAAAAGTAAAATAATCTGCTTACTTGTTAGTAGTTATTGCTTTTTAAGTTTAGTATTATACATGTAAAATCAGCTTAAAGCCATGTTTGCTGTTAGCATGCGGTGTTGTGGATCTAACTCAATTAATGACATACGCCACTTTAAATGGGAGATTTTATTATCATGGCAGTACGTGACGCTGGAAAAACTTTAAAATAACATTGGCTAACGTCTCGCGTTTTCTAGTAATGCTACGTTCGTTAGGGAGTGGGATTCCTTCAAAATGGCCTCCAAAATGATACACAATTTTATAATCTAAAACTTAACATTTGTATAACATTTATGCAACGTCGGCCCAATGCCTTCGACGTTGGCCCAACATTGTACAAATGTTATAAAAATGACACACTAGTTAGACTATCTCACACAAACCATACTCACTTGTGAACTCCTTTTTAAAACAGCTTTTCTTCGCCACTTCCTCACTTTTAGTTATTGTGACAAATATGATGACTATCCTATACTGGGTACTGCCTATCCTCTCTGGGACGTATTGTCTGTGCGTGTCCGCCAACCAGTACAGGGTACTCTAATATAATCCTCCGTCAGTTTGTGGTACTCGTATACTCGTATACTCACCTGTGACAGATCACATGGCATGTTTACTCGTGGAGACTACCCGTAAATCCCTGTAGACGGACACGGCTCGCTGGACAGATCCAATCCAGTCACGGTCTAGTACTCCGTGGAGGGAAAGTGACTCTGGTGTCACAGGTATACAGTAAACATTGCACATTAATCCGCGAGTATTATCTCTTTAACCCTTTCAAGCCTGAATTTACCATTGTCATCTTCATCCACTACAAGCCGCGAATTGCTGTCGCAATTCTCGACTTGTAGTGGATGAAGATGACTTGATGTAGGTGAAAAATTAAAGAAAATTGCCATGTATTGGTAAACCGGTTTCATGGAAATTTTCATTCTAAAACCCTTAGTTGTATGAAAATTAAGTCTTTTTTCAGGGATATAATTTGTTTTATCAGCCTATCAAATCACAGTTATTGAGGGAGAAATGTGTGTTAACCCTTTAAGTCCTCACGATGCATTAAAGCAGCATTTTACATCCCTGAAAAAAAACTTAATTTTTCTACTATTAATGGTTTTAGAACGAAAATTCTCATGAATACCAATACATGGCACTTTTCTGTAATGTTTAAACCACATCAAATCATCTTCTTCCACTTCAAGTCGAGAATTGCGATGGCAATTCGTGGCTTGTAGTGGATGAAGATGACAATGGTAAACTCAGGCTTGAAAGGGTTAAAACATCAAGATTTGCAAAATGTTTGGTTTCAAATGAAGAA
The DNA here is from genome assembly GCA_964017125.1 of Flabesymbios commensalis. Taxonomy (NCBI): domain Eukaryota; kingdom Metazoa; phylum Annelida; class Polychaeta; order Terebellida; family Flabelligeridae; genus Flabesymbios; species Flabesymbios commensalis. The sequence goes on along the minus strand of OZ024905.1, from coordinate 67,581,223 downwards.
ATATGTGTAATTCTCACCCACTTGAAGTTTTGGCTCGAGTTAGCCAGACACAGCTTCAAGTGGGTCGAAATAAATTAATTTGACTTGGTAATTTTCCACCCTCTGCTGTGATCATGGTGATCTTGACCGATGAAATAATTTATGAAGGTGCTCATTTGCCTTAATCCTACTAAAAACTACGGTCAAGTCAATTGAAAGTTCAATAAAATAATGGAATATGTTCGCTGTTTTTATCAAATGTAATCTTTCATTTGTCCTATTTTGGCCAGCAGAACAACTCCAGGTACATTCTGAAAGACAAATGCAAATTAAAAAAATATAAGTACAACAGAAGGGATGGTCCTCGGGTAGTGCACATGGCTAGAGTTTTTTAAGTATTCGAATTAAAATAAAAATGTTTCTCCGTGTCATTTGATTATATCTCATCCACCTTAGGAGATTTTCTTGGTCTACTTTAGTCTGAGGTTTGTTAAGTTTAGGCCTAATTTTAAAATACATGTAGAATAACCTAATGGAATCAATAATCATGTCGATAGAACTTTTATTTTTTCACCGTCCTAAAAAGGTGTCTCGCTACCACGATCCACAAACTTGAAGTGGCTGGAAATAACCCGATTAGCCAAATTGTGGTAAAATCATTTAAAAATCCTCCTCCGTGATCAAAACTTACGAAATACGGGATCCCTTTGATGCTTGAGACGCCAAACAAACAATAAATAATGAAATACTGCAATTCACCTTTAAAAAATCCTATTTGAAGTGCTCCTGTGGATCGCTCGCCGGTAGATAAAATCTCAATAATTGACACTTTGGGCTTGAAGATAGCGCTCTGCGTCCGGTCGACGATGATTAACGAGCGATCCCCTTCACCTGCCATTAGCTTGTGACAGCACATTAACATTACATGGATGCGCGGTGACCAGCCTCCGTACCAGAGGACGTGGGTGCGCCTACCGCCGTGCGCACCGCGCTCCGAAGGTATTTCAGCATTTGTTTGCCGGCGCTGATCCCGAGGGGACACCTGGTGGGCGTTCTTGCCCAATGCTGGTTGAGTGCTGGGCCAGCATTCAAACAGCGTTGGGTCATCGTGTTTGCTGACTGTGCTCCCCAGGGACACCTAGAGGACTTCGCCATCGCAGGTCCTGGGCGAGCAGAAGACATTGACCCAATGTCGGTTTAATGCTGGGCCAGCGACGCAGGCGCTTAAACAGCATTCAACTAACATTGTTTCAATACGCATGTTTGTGGGTCTGCAGCAGAAGATTACAGGCTGGTCGGGCGTTGCGACAACGCGGATAGAAGTCAAGGCTACTTAAAAACCCATGCTTTTCGACGAGCGCATCCCTTTTTTCAGGCACTGGTGCAGTATCCATCCGCATTAGCCCTAGTGGTGAAAAAGGGGTTTCAGCCAGATTGACTCCGTACAAAATCGTGGGACATTTCTCTGGACGGTTATCAGTGGTCATATCTAGGACCTGCCCTCGAATAATCCGGTCGAAAAATGTTTTTTTTAGAATCAGTAACATTTCAGATAAATGCCAGCATGATCAGCTCATTTTCCGCATAGTAGTTAAAAAGGTATGGACATTTTTTGAACCTTTGGGTTGAGATCGCGCTCAGTCACCGCGATGTTGAAAAACGTTGATTTTGTCGAGTAAAACTAATTCAGCAATCCATGGCCTCGGAGCGGACGATACGGCTGCATCCGCATGAGCTGTTTTCCCAGCAGGGCTGGGCCCTAGGGTAGTGGTTAGCACCGCTGTCTTTCACGCCAGAGTTCGGGGTTCGGTTCCCGGTCTCGGCGGTTTGAGAGAAAAATGTTTCTTCCCCATCCACGTGTGAAAGTCAGAATTGTGGGGAGCCTCCGTGACAGAGAGGTAGCGTGCTCGGCCTCAGACCGCCAGGGCTCGAATTTCGAATCCTTTGTCTGGAGGACTGTCATCTCAATCATCTCACCAACCTCAGAAGGTTCTCCTGGCCCAGTTTAGCCTATATGTGCAAAAAGGTGGCCTAAAGCCCGATTCATTTCATTTCATTTGTTTTCCAGCAAACACAAAACATTTGCGAAACATTTGCACAACGTTGGCCCAGCGTCTTCGAGGTTGGTCCAACGCTGTACAAATGTTATAGAAATGTTTGTGTGAGCTGTTTGTTCAGAGAGTATGGGGCGCGTGTGGTCACGCTTTTGTGATCCAGCCGGAGGCTGACCATACGCAAACTCTACTCCGTGGCTGGTCACACTAAATGGATGTCTGTTGGGACGGGCGCGTCACGCATTCAACTCGATTCATCCCAGAATATCTATGTCAATTTGACATGCATGTTTTATCTATGATGCAAATTCAGGCTGTGCCGTGTGGTATGCCACACTAATGGCTGAGGCAGATCACACAAACGCCCCGGGCTGATACGTGCCACATAATTTTTTGTGTGACTTTTATATTGTTGATGCAGCACATAAAAAACGCATTAATAATAATAATTATTAATACGGCTGAATTTTAAATCACAGCAACGGGAAAGAGGTGAAGTACAGCCGCTGTACTAAGCCGGAATATATAGGCCTATTTGAGGCAAAATGTAACACTTTTTTTGTGCTTCGTTTTCAATTTGTTAAGTTGATATCAAACATGCCGCGGAAATGCACTTTGCGTGCTGAGGTAAAACGCCGCAACATACAGTACAGGTATCCCTCTGTTATGTAATACCATAGTATCGTTTTACCTTTTGAATATTTTTAAATCATATCTCATATATAGATAATAAGCTATTAAACATTCGCCGTATCTACAAATCGGGAGTGATTACCTCTATATAAAGGCGGAATGTGATAACTGACAAACTTTTTGAACCGATTAGCGATTAGGTAATGAAGATTTAAATTCGGCAGTTTGTATGCTTAGCAGCTACATCAGTTATCGAGGGTGGGGGGGGGGGGGGGAGGGCAGGCATCAATTAGCATAGCTATACACATTTTTATGATACCTGCATAAGATATTTCACATTGATTCTAACAAAAATAAATATTTTTTAACTGTTTGAATTTGCCACAAAAACATGTAATATGGCCGTTATGATGTAAATGATCCAGCATGGTCGTTTGTCTGAAGCTCTACAATAATTGACTAGGCAAGATATTGTAGATCTGGTAGTATTCGCGAAGTTTTAGTTTTCGCGAATCCCGCGAGGGGGATAAAATCGCGAATTCAAGAATCTCGCAAAAATACTTATTATAATAGCGCTACTGAAGAAAAATAAAAAAAAGTCGCGAATTCTACACTTCGTGAAAAGTCCCAAAATCAGAAATTCGCGAAAATTTAAACACGCGATGATTACCAGATCTACAGTATAGCAAATCATTAAGCAATACAAATTAAAGTGACCGCTCAGTTTGAAAGAAAACCCTGCTCGTTGTATTAATAACCTTATTATTTCGTCCCATTTTATTCAAAATGACTTGTATTAAATATGCTAATAAAACAGATTAAAAACGATTATAATCATGATGATCGGTTAACAATGATTATTACTCTATCACATTTCCTTCGATTTAATCTATTAAACGCAATATTATGTAATTTAACCTCTCCCCCCCCCCTTTGAAATTTCATCATACCACCGCGACAAATCAATTTAATTGTTTTTAGTTGCATTTGACACAAAAACTAATGTTGATGAATAGGTATACATTTTTTGCTTCCTATAGGAGCGTTGTTGTATATGGTAATACAAAAGGGTATTAAGCAATCATTTTAAAATGTTTTAATATTCTGTGTAATTTAAAACTCTGTGAAAATGTCGGCAAAATAGAGGTAAACTGTTTTCAAATATATTGCTGCTTGACGTTTTATTTTATCTTTAACATGTTTAACAAGTGGTACTAAATAAGCTAATAAAAAATGAAAACTCGAATATATGCAGTGCTGGTGCTCACCGGCGCTTAAAGGGTTAAAGCAGAGATTATTTATATTATAATATCTCTGGTTAAAGTTCGCGTCTCTTGGTTCGAATCGTGATGACGCACGACATATAACATGTATAATGTCTATATCTGTTACACACTTGAATGAATTGGTTTCAAGTCAGAATTCATATTCGCTCCCATCATATTTAACAGTAATAATTATACTCGCACAACCAAATTAAGTGTCACATGCGTACACATTAGATGCACATGTATACAACACCATAAATAGGCTGCAAGGAACGCTCTGTCCAGATCATTATATCAATCAGTGTGAGATTTCAGCCCAAGTCTTGTATTCTAACCCCTAATTTAAATAACAACTGAATGACGGCGGTGATTGGCCGATCTCGTCATGTGACAGGCTGAGCCACTCTTCCATTGGTCGGGGGTAGAATACAAGACTTAGACCGGTATTTTTGTAGTTGGGAAAAGACCAACTAAACAACAGCTGGTGATATAATTATTTGAATATGCAGTGTATCAACCCTTAAACCGTCACACAGTGATGATATTAATTACGAGAGATAAACAAAATAATCAAATATATTGACAACTGTGGCGCGCGGCAAGCAATGGCGTTTTAAAACTGGTGTGGTCAGGCAAGGGAGTAATTAGACGCAGGCCTCTCTTTGGTCATTAGAGAAACGTCATTTATTTAAACATAATTATTTTAATTTGCTCTGGGGAAAGAAAACCTCCAAAACAGCTGGCGCATTAATAATAATAATTATTAATACGGCTGAATTTTAAATTACAGCAACGGAAAAGAGGTGAAGTACAGCCGCTGTACTAAGCCGGAATATATAGGCCTATTTGAGGCAAAATGTAACACTTTTTTTGTGCTTCGTTTTCAATTTGTTAAGTTGATATCAAACATGCCGCGAAAATGCACTCTGCGTGCTGAGGTAAAACGCCGCAACATACAGTACAGGTATCCCTCTGTTATGTAATACCATAGTATCGTTTTACCTTTTGAATATTTTTTAATCATATCTCATATATAGATAATAAGCTATTAAACATTTGCCTTATCTACAAATCGGGAGTGATTACCTCTATATAAAGGCGGAATGTGATAACTGACAAACTTTTTGAACCGATTAGCGATTAGGTAATGAAGATTTAAATTCGGCAGTTTGTATGCTTAGCAGCTACATCAGTTATCGAGGGTGGGGGGGGGGAGGGCAGGCATCAATTAGCATAGCTATACACATTTTTATGATACCTGCATAAGATATTTCACATTGATTCTAACAAAAATAAATATTTTTTAACTGTTTGAATTTGCCACAAAAACATGTAATATGGCCGTTATGATGTAAATGATCCAGCATGGTCGTTTGTCTGAAGCTCTACAATAATTGACTAGGCAAGATATTGTAGATCTGGTAGTATTCGCGAAGTTTTAGTTTTCGCGAATCCCGCGAGGGGGATAAAATCGCGAATTCAAGAATCTCGCAAAAATACTTATTATAATAGCGCTACTGAAGAAAAATAAAAAAAAGTCGCGAATTCTACACTTCGTGAAAAGTCCCAAAATCAGAAATTCGCGAAAATTTAAACACGCGATGATTACCAGATCTACAGTATAGCAAATCATTAAGCAATACAAATTAAAGTGACCGCTCAGTTTGAAAGAAAACCCTGCTCGTTGTATTAATAACCTTATTATTTCGTCCCATTTTATTCAAAATAACTTGTATAAAATATGCTAATAAAACAGATTAAAAACGATTATAATCATGATGATCGGTTAACAATGATTATTACTCTATCACATTTCCTTCGATTTAATCTATTAACCGCAATATTATGTAATTTAACCTCTCCCCCCCCCCCTTGAAATTTCATCATGCCACCGCGACAAATCAATTTAATTGTTTTTAGTTGCATTTGACACAAAAACTAATGTTGATGAATAGGTATACATTTTTTGCTTCCTATAGGAGCGTTGTTGTATATGGTAATACAAAAGGGTATTAAGCAATCATTTTAAAATGTTGATATATTCTGTGTAATTTAAAACTCTGTGAAAATGTCGGCAAAATAGAGGTAAACTGTTTTCAAATATATTGCTGCTTGACGTTTTATTTTATCTTTAACATGTTTAACAAGTGGTACTAAATAAGCTAATAAAAAATGAAAACTCGAATATATGCAGTGCTGGTGCTCACCGGCGCTTAAAGGGTTAAAGCAGAGATTATTTATATTATAATATCTCTGGTTAAAGTTCGCGTCTCTTGGTTCGAATCGTGATGACGCACGACATATAACATGTATATTGTCTATATCTGTTACACACTTGAATGAATTGGTTTCAAGTCAGAATTCATATTCGCTCCCATCATATTTAACAGTAATAATTATACTCGCACAACCAAATTAAGTGTCACATGCGTACACATTAGATGCACATGTATACAACACCATAAATAGGCTGCAAGGAACGCTCTGTCCAGGTCATTATATCAATCAGTGTGAGATTTCAGCCCAAGTCTTGTATTCTAACCCCTAATTTAAATAACAACTGAATGACGGCGGTGATTGGCCGATCTCGTCATGTGACAGGCTGAGCCACTCTTCCATTGGTCGGGGGTAGAATACAAGACTTAGTCCGGTATTTTTGTAGTTGGGAAAAGACCAACTAAACAACAGCTGGTCATATAATTATTTGAATATGCAGTGTATCAACCCTTAAACCGTCACACAGTGATGATATTAATTACGAGAGATAAACAAAATAATCAAATATATTGACAACTGTGGCGCGCGGCAAGCAATGGCGTTTTAAAACTGGTGTGGTCAGGCAAGGGAGTAATTAGACGCAGGCCTCTCTTTGGTCATTAGAAAAACGTCATTTATTTAAACATAATTATTTTGATTTGCTCTGGGGAAAGAAAACCTCCAAAACAGCTGGCGAAATGGGGAGTTTCGTTATTAATCAGGTCATACGAATGACTACAAGCTTAACAATATCATTTCCCTTCTAAAATGTATCACATTTTGTCATTTAATTTCTCTTTTTGTAATATTATTATGTCATATGTAGCAGCCATTCGCTTCGCCTCTTGTTGCTGATGGCTATGCCAGGCAGGCGGGCAGCCTCCCTTAAATGGAAGACCATTAATACTACAAAACGCCCTACAAAATGATGTTATTGTTATATGGAATATATTTGAGACAAAATAATATAACCATCAAAACGATAGATTAAGCAAGAATATCCTAGCTATTATATGTAAAGAAATACATTTGAAATAGAAATAGTCTCAACCTTTAATATGTTACAGGTTAATTAAGTCACCGAGAACAATACATACAAAATGTGAAATACAGGTTTGTGTCTATTATAGTAATTATAATATATTGTGTGACGCCTAGCTTAAAGTAGGTGTGTCGTTATGATTCGCTCAGTACAGTCATGAATTAGTCTCGTTGTAGACCTGCCGTCCAAGGAGTGGGGTGCGTCGCAAAGTAAATATTATTGATCATTGAAACGACTCAGCTGCTTATATAGAAATATTCTATAACTATTTCTATTTTCTCAATAAAATGTTCTGTATAAGAAAGCGACGTGAATGTTGAGAATAAGTTATGATGAAACCGTAAATGTAGGCGAGAGACTGCAACGTGAAAACATAAAAGTTGAGCCAAGGACAGACGTGTCTTCTGTGAGTGAAGAAACGGGGATCGAAGTGTGCCTGACATAGTCGTGAGCACGATTCTCTACAATCGTTGAGCCAACACTGACCAATGAGCCGACGTCTTCGACGCTGAACCAACAGTGGGCCTGCGTTGGTGGAGGTCAGGTTCAGGCTCCCACCTACATTAGAATGTCCATCACCACCTGATACACCCCCTCCTCACTCCAATTTTTTCGTCCCACTCGCGTGCTGTGGGCGAGTGATATGGGACACTCAGAGGAATAGAGTGCTGAAATCAGAGGCTAATATAGATATTGCTGTACTAATTACAATCAGTGGCTCGGGTAAACACTCTGCAAGGTATACACCCACCCGTCTCATTGTGCACAGCCGGTGTAAATGGAGGGTCTAGCGCTCAAAGTGTGGTCTGGCCTGGTTCTTCCCTGCATTACGTGTGGTTAAAATATGAAAGGCTTCACTCATTTCTTCCCATTTCTATCTGAATATATATATCATTGCGTTAAACCAAAAATGGGTATAATATCAGAATATTATGTCAAATGCAACTCTACTTTTAATAGGACGTGATAATTGCTTTTTTGCTTTTTTGCATCTTCACCGATGGCGTATTATGATAGGCCTCTATCAATATAACGGTATTTCACATTTTCCACTTGACAACCATAATACGATATTATCAGACCATGGAAAATTAGTAACCCTCATTCTGCTAAGTTAATTCATTTAAATTTTCAGCCACCTGAAGTTGTGTCTCGCTACCGCGACCCACAACTTCAAGTGGCTGAAAATCACTCAGATTTGTTTAATTTGAACACATAATTTGCAAATCTTGATGTGGAGACATACATTTAATTCCCAATAAAAGTGATTTGGTCGACTAATAAAACAGATTAAAAACGACATCGTCGTGATCAGGGCTAAAGTTAAGGCCTACATCTAATTAATTGACGTCATTCTTGTTAGATACATATATACCAGTAGAAATGTATTTCTGATATCAGTCAGATATGAAATCCAGCTGACTCTGAAATGGTTGAGATCTTAACGTTGCACGTTAACAGGTCAAGAGGTTTCTACGCTTTTCAGAGTGTCTTTTTTGCTACCACGCGTATATTTATTTCACTTTTTATACATGGTAGCTATTTTATTTCTGGTGTTGGTGCGGGGAAAATATAGACCCCTGTCTTCAAATTAAGCAATTTTATTTTATTCCAAGTGTTTTTTATTTACATTTTAAAAATATACTTATAACGTTTTATCATGTCAATACCACTTAACCATGTTAACATGATTTTAATTATGTATGCGATACTATTGTACTCAAGTCTCAAGGAGCCCACAACTACAAAACAACTTAAACAAATACTGTTTTTGGTGGGTGCTGTTAATAAATTACCTCTTTATCCCTTACAACGCTCAATTATTTTTTGAAAATCTTCGAGGCCAAAGGGTTTTATTCAATTCGAAATCATCATATATGTCTTCGTTAGCTCTTTCCGATTCATTTGAATACCTATGTTATGGGTCTACGGCCATTAGAAATATGCTTACTCGTACAGTGCGGGGAGCGACTTTAGTCGTCAGAATCTGACGTCTACAGACGTCAGATTCTGACGTCAAAAGTCGATTCCCGCGCTGTAAGGGTTCAGTTGAGTCTCGCTATCACGACCCAGAAGTGGGTTAAAATTAGACTGTTAAAAAATTGTTGAAACAGAAATTTGATATTGTACGATATCAGTGAATAAAGTGTCGTTTCACTTTAAAAAGCGCCAAAGTAAGGACAAGGGGTGCTTGTCACGTGACTGAATCCGATGAACCAAAGTCATTATCTTCGTTTCTCAATGTACAAATATTCACAGTTTACACACGTCGGTGACAAATTTCAATCCATATGTAGCAATCTGCCTCAGTTTGAGCCTGAATGATAAAATGAAGGGTGTGAAAATGAGCCAGGGGCTCAGCCCTCTAAGAATCTTTGAAATTAAGATTATCTTAACTTTCTCTTATTTCATTTTTAAAAGTTTAGATTTATCCTAACTTTTATAATGAATGAGCCCCAGCTGATTCCGTTACATGCAACGATCGTGACAATGTTAATTGGCAAAATAGTCAGAAACACGCGTCCACTTTGCCAAGCTTCCATTCATAGCATTCAATTGTCGCCTATAATATAAAATTGATCAGTTTTGAAGAAAATGTCTGTATTATTCACTGTATTCTCAGCAAACACAAAACAATGAATGAGTTGATGTTGACCCATCGTCCGCGACGCTGGCCCATCATCAAACCAGCATTGACTCAATAATTATTGGGTTTCGGTGTGCAGGATGCGAAGCGTCAGTAACCTGATCGAGTGATACCACGTACGCCAGCTAATATCCTGCCGTCACTGGCTTCCCAGCAAACACGAGTCGTTGAGCCAGTGTTGGTTTAATGTTGGGACACCGTCTGCGACGCTGGCCCAACATAAAACCAGCACTAGCTCAAAGTATCTTGTTTGCTGACCTACAGTTATCAGCGGTATGGTGATAATGTGATATTCTCTAATCATAGTGAAATTTCACACCAGAAACTGGATCACCGAATCACGAATGTCTATCCATTCCATGACAATAACCAAATATGGACACCGACATTATTTTAATCAGCTCCATATTCTCATGTGACAGAATTTATTGTTTTAATAAAACGTATTTAATCAGGTTGGGTCGTTTAGTGAATGACTTTTGGGACAGCGTGAGTGACGGAAGAGTAGAAAGGCCTATTATACTGCTGTATTTGAAGATATATTTGTTCCATTCTCCGAATAACATGCGTGCCAAGTGGATTGAATTGCTTGCAATTCTTAAATATCTTCAAATTTAAATATACAATATAAAATCAATACAGCTATCTTTTATATTTACAAAATCAATTGTGATTCGTATGCAATACCAGACGCACAAAAAAGTCAAGACGCATAAAAATGCAATGTCTCAAAATAATCTATTTTATTATTATTACTATTGCTATTGGTAACAATATGAAAATGAGAGATTCCGTAGCATGAACATTTCTTATGGCCAAAAACGAAGCTATATTTTTATATTATCCCTTATAAAACTAACTGTGTACATGTATAATGTAGATGCATCCTGTTTGTTATTGAAAATTATATAGATTGTAAATTGACATTTTCTCATATGAAAAAGCAAAGAGTACAATTAATAAGGTTGTCCACATCATTAGGGTAAGCTCATGTTCATAACAATGCCAACGGTCAAATGTGATCGTAAACTAATACACGGTCGACAATGAGATACTCATCCCAGCAAATACGACACACACAGGTAATTTTATGCTGTACCAGGCTGGAGGAGTCGTCTGTGTTGGGATGTAGGCCGATTACCATTTTCACGCGTCCTTTCAAATTGATCACGATAATTACTCTCTAAGAAAATGACGACTGCGCAAACACGAGACGTTGATCGATTGTTGTATCAATGCTGGGCAAACGTCGCAGACGGTGGGCCAACATTGAAACAACATTGGCTCAACGCCTAGTGTTCGCTGGGGAATGAAGTAAGCTTAATAATTGAATTAACGCTGGTTTTGAAACTTTTTATCGTGCTGAAAGCATGCATTTTGAAGCTATCCTTATAACTAAAATATACCGGGATACATACTATTATAAGCCCTGTTTTTCAGTCACGTAAAAAGGAAATTGTGTCTGTGAAACTTAAATATTTAAACAGCCAAAAAAACAGTGGAAATAACATCGTTTTGTTTAAAGAAATCACCCAGAATATGTTCGATTGATTGATTGATTGATTGATTGATTGATTGATTGATTGATTGATTGATTGATTGATTGATTGATTGATTGATTGATTGATTGATTGATTGATTGATTGATTGATTGATTGATTGATTGATTGATTGATTGATTGATTGATTGATTGATTGATTGATTGATTGATTGATTGATTGATTGATTGATTGATTGATTAATTGATTGATTGATTGATTGATTGATTGATTGATTGATTGATTGATTGATTGATTGATTGATTGATTGATCGATCGATCGATCGATCGATCGATCGATCGATCGATCGATCAATCGATCGATCGATTGTTTGTATGATTGTATGATTGATTGATTGATTGATTGATTGATTGATTGATTGATTGATTGATTGATTGATTGATTGATTGATTGATTGATTGATTGATTGATTGATTGATTGATTGATTGATTGATTATTTGATTGATTGATTGATTGATTGATTGATTGATTGATTGATTGATTGATTGATTGATTGATTGATTGATTGATTGATTGATTGATTGATTGATTGATTGATTGATTGATTGATTGATTGATTGATTGATTGATTGACTGATTATTTGATTGATTGATTGATAGATTGATTGATTGATTGATTGATTGATTGATTGATTGATTGATTGATTGATTGATTGATTGATTATTTGATTATTTGATTATTTAATTGATTGATTGATTGATTGATTGATTGATTGATTGATTGATTGATTGATTGATTGATTGATTGATTGATTGATTGATTGATTGATTGATTGATTGATTGATTGATTGATTGATTGATTGATTGATTGATTGATTGATTGATTGATTGATTGATTGATTGATTGATTGATTGATTGATTGATTGATTGATTGATTGATTGATTGATTGATTGATTGATTGATTGATTAATTGATTGATTGATTGATTGATTGATTGATTGATTGATTGATTGATTGATTGATTGATTGATTGATTGATTGATTGATTGATTGATTGATTATTTGATTATTTGATTATTTGATTATTTGATTATTTGATTATTTGATTATTTGATTATTTGATTGATTGATTGATTGATTGATTGATTGATTGATTGATTGATTGATTGATTGATTGATTAATTGATTGATTGATTGATTGATTGATTGATTGATTGATTGATTGACTTAAAACAAGAATACGCTTAAAACGATCAATCAATCGTTTTGTTTAAACAAATCACCCAGAATATGTTTGCAACATTTCCCCCATTCACATAATTTTATTTAAAATTGGTCGCCGTAATCAGCATGGGAAATTTGAGTCGATTTTTTTTGACGTACCTTGACGAAAGGTAGCTCGTTTATGAAAGCACACAAACCTAATGTTTAAATATTATTTAAATATTTGTGATATAGACCCAGCTCAGAACCAAATACCCCTTTTTCAGACTTCAGCCATCCACTGAAAAAATTGACCTGTTTTTACAAGAATTTCTACAATGCAATGCTTCAATTTTTAAATTTCAAATAAAGTTCAGCCATGTGATAAGCAACCAGCCATGAGTTCAACCCTTACTTTGCCGAAATATTTTTTGCACAGACCATGGAGACCAAAGGGGTTTTTTTAATTTAAAATCAATATAAATATCTTAGTTAGCTCTTTCTTCTTCACTTGAATACCTATGTTATGGGTCTACGGCCATAACAATTGTGTTAAAACTTTCAGTGTGGGGTCTTCTTTGGTCGTCAGAATCTGATTGTTTGGTCTGACACATATTTCTTAACCCTTGTCCTGCTATGCCCGGATATATACGGGGTTAAGGATGTTTTAGATCAATAAAAATATCACTTAATTTTGATAAAATAGTTTTTAGTGGATGCTTAGTTTATCCAATAATTTAATTTCAGACATGTCTATTTTTTCATAATTAGTACTATTTCTCGTCATTTGAAGCTGGAAATTGCGTTAGCAATTTCAGCTTGAAATGACGAAAAATACAATTGAAGCAATTCAGCAGGACAGGGTTAAATGATAAAAAATGTTCGTATGCACGGTATAATAATGTAGACATAATAGGAATTATATATTCTAATTGGATAGTGCGTCTTCATATTTGACGATGATGGCAATGTCGAGCGTGTCACTCAACATATGCTTTTGGGAAACATCGTCTAGTCTGTCCGATCGTGTGTCTTCTTCAAGATTACATTTAATACAACACGAATGATACTCGCTATCTGTCAAAGAAACAGTATCACCGAGTCTATAATTTCTTCTCTTTGACAGATAATGCTATAGTATTACTGAAACAAAACAGTACACTATGCGATTTATTTCTAATTGCAAACATGCACAAAATGGTACATTATCATTATTATGCATTGAGTATTTTTTTCCAGCATGTTATCAACTTTGGTTGACGGGAACAGGTCGAGACGACCTATACGAGTCCTGTCAACCATATTAGTTAATTGAAATTATGTAATAAAATAATATATAACAGTACAATATAAAACCAAATGTTCACCAGTTATAGGTGTTGGCATACCTATAATGTAAGGCAACGCAAGATTCTGTGTTTAAAATAGATGATAGATGATAAAGTTCGTAATATGTACACACAACATAAATATAACTGACATCAGTATTGTCTGTCATCAAGTTTCCTGTACGTAAGCATGGTAAGCCAGATATAAAATAGCCACAAGGTGCTCTTCACCATGCAGCAAAAATATACTCAGGAAAGCGTGAAACAACTAATTAAAACCTTTAACCCCTTAACCGCCGGTGCCGCATATATTCGGGTTTTCATTTTTTATTTGCCCATTAAGTATCACGTTTTAAATATGTTAAAGATACAATGTGACATAAACCAGCAAGATTTGAAAAGAGTTTTCACTCAATTTAAATTGTGGATCGCGTCTGCGAGACACAACTTAAAGTGGGTGAAAATTCAAAATGAATAATTTGGCGGTTAAAGGGTTAAACGTTGAAGTTGTTCTTTATATAAAAGTACATACATCTATGGTATGTGTAAAAAAGATATATTAAATACTATATTGTGATACATACATACATCCCTAAGTAGAAGTAATACAATAATAGCCTATAAACATGTTAGAATGCATCGGCTGGCGTCAGCTCATGTGGCCATCGCGCAGCCGAAATATGCCGCCTAGATATATATATTAAAAATACTACACCCTAAGCAATATAGGTTCTTTAAAAAGAACTTTTGAGTACTATTACCATGTAACCTCAGGACAACTCTAGATAACCTATATTGTTTGGGGTGTAGCATAAGTTGAGCTCGTCATCTGCCGACACATGAGTATAATCATCATGTTAACCTTTTCACTACCATACATGACGGAAATTTCCGTCGTCATTCGTCAATGAGCGTAACCATAAAATGACACAAATTTTCGTCAAATATATACTACATTTATGTATTTTTCGTCATTTGAAGCTGGAAATTGCGTTAGCAATTCCAGCTTCAAATGACGAAAAATAGAACTCCTACACCAGTATATCTGGATCCTGGCATGCACCACGGCCTGGAAGTCAAAGGGTTAATGTTGACAGTTGCTCGGTTGTACCAGTACTACAGGGCCAAATTAAATAGGTGCCAATTAAATAAACATATAAGCCTACCTGATATTTGACAGGATTGCAGTAATTTTAACGCAAGATATCCCAAGAGAGTGACGCAGACGAGTCTGCGAGGTAATGCGCTTATGTTGCGAATTTGCCTAAAAATCATCGCTAAGCGACCGTATATACGAAGCCCGGTGTGCCCATATTATCATTAACGGCGACCAAACTTGAAATTCTACAGGGGCGTCGAAAACTAGTATTGATTGGTTCGGCTTCTTCTCATTTTCTAATTTAAATTGCAATATGAGTGTGACAGTCTCTTATTTCAATGCGACTGGTGTGAGACAGATCAGGGTCAGTCGCAGTGCGGTGGCAATCCAGTATCTGACAAACTAGCGAAGGATTAATTGCAAGGAGCTTTGGGCATAGCGCGATGTTGCTGCGATTTGTATCGCAATAGATTGACTGCGAGTTAGTGCGATTATGCTGTGAGCTTGTCTAAAAAACAACATCAATCGCAAAGCCCAGTGTACCCATAAAGGCCATCAACAAAGTGGAATTCATTTGAGGTGTTACTGTAGAAGTATAGCCATATACGTCATTCCTCATTTGTTGAAATATTATGTTTTACATATTATGAAGAAGTACGTGTGGCGGTCATTTCAAAATATTGTTTTGGACGCATTGGTACACCTCCCCCCCTCCTGGATTTTTTAAATGTTTTTTATAAACTGATTTCAATCTTTAAAATCTGCTGTCGATTTACATACCTGTTAATATAATTCAATTGAGTCACCACTTCGAAAACTCTATAAATGGTAGATATAGTTTATGCGTGATATATCATTCTATTCCTTGTAAGCATTAAACATCGACGTCTGATATATAGATTAATAGATATATAAATACATGCAGACATAACTTGATAATAATTCGGGGAGCACTGATTTGTCTGACACGAAATTAAATTATGAAATACGAATGAACATTTTAATTAATAATACAACACATGGATTGACACGAGAAGCGGCCAACGATCTTCGTGTGATGTGTGGTCCGCTGATTAATTTCACTTTGTCTTTATTTAATCATTTTCCCGCTAAGTTATCTGATTTAAATTTTCACCCACTCGAGACCCACAACTTCGAGTGGGTGAAAATTACTCATATTTTCCTAATTTGAAAGTTCGTGTTAAAGTGGTCATTTCACTCCCATATAGGAGGTCCTGGTGCAGTGGTTAAAGCTGTCTGCTTGGAAAGTCGCAGATACCCCCACTCTGGCAATCAAATTTCTAACCGCGGACCGCTAGGGCTCGAATTACGAATCCTGTGTCTGGAGGGCAGTGTCACCTCATTCATCTCACCATCCTCAGGAGGTTCCCCTGGCCCAGTTTAGCCTATATTAGCACAAAGTTGCCCTAAAACACCATTCATTTCATGTCCCATATATGGCAATAATTTAACCTGCTAATAAAAACAGATAAAAACGACAATAGTCGTGCTTAGCGACGAGAGGGTTAACACAACACTAGGCCATGGTAAATCATAAAATATGCTATCGGTTTAAAAATGTTGTTTCAAACTAAAACAACTGGCTTCGAGAATAAGAAAAATCTAAACGATGTATTAGTAAAAAAATAATAACAGTTGGGATAGTTCGCCTACATTTAGAAAACATATTTGTAAGATTATTTGGGAAAAACGGGAACTCCTAAATTTCGTTTTTGATGTGTTGAAAACCACAGGTCTGCATTTAAATAACTAGCGAATAAAAAATGTGTGCTGCGTTTTGTCACGTGGTCTCACTCATGCTGTTTAACTTGACCAGCACACCATCTCTGCACTAACTGGTACTCATTTCCACCTGAGTCAATTGAAGCATGTCACAGTAAAATGCCTTGTCCAAAGACACAAACAACGAAACAATGTCCAAACATTGAAAGGAAAGAAACACTCCAATATTTCTGTGAAAACCTGCCCCAAACGGTATTTGAACTCACACTGCAGGTAACGGCAATTACAAAGCGCCACAAGCTCTAACCATTGCGCCACGCCCCTCTCTGTCCACAAAGTATTCCTCCTTTATTATGCTCAAATAGTACCGGTATTGTCTTGAGCAGATGGGTAGTCCGAGCTTGACTGTCAGAGATTGACAGCATAGCAAAAGCTGTGGTTTTCTATGCTGGTGGTCAGTGTACGCTGAGACCAAACATTTCGTGAAAAATGTGAGGGTAGCCCTATTTAGATGATAAATTCACCTATAAAGACAGGGCTTTAAGTCCCCACGTTAAGGCATTATTCTAATGAGATGTACATCTGTCAATACAGAATGATATAAAAATAACTGATCAAACAATGACGCAGTAATTCATTGCGCAATCGATCGGATGCGCACCGTATTTTCGGAAGGGAACCTCTCCTTCCCAATAACAGTGATTCAATCGGCTAATAACACGGAATAAAACGATTAAAGTCGTGTCAACCGCTTTAACCCTTTCAGTGCGGGGATCGTCTTTATACGCCAGTATCTGGCGTCAGTAGATGTCAGATTTTGACGTATAGAAAGACCACTTGAAAAAATTAAATTATTTCTAATGGCCATAGACCATTGGCAAAGAGCCAAATCAGACATTTATCACGATTTCAAATCGGAAAAATCACTTTGAGAAAAGAGACAAAATCAGAGCTACGTACCTTTGAATGAGATTGAGATCGGAATGCCAGTGTTGTGCACTGTGATGATTATATATATTATGTCTTCTTTGTCACACGTTTTGTGAGGTTGGCAGTCACAAACTAACCTTATAAAGTGAAGCCTGTCTGGGATGGGCCAGGTGATTTGTGGGCGGTGATAAAGCTTCGTCAGCGATTCCAGCTAAACTGATAAGATCAATCAAAGTGTGATAGCAAAGAGAGGTATAGGCCTATCAGAGTCTCTGATAATAAATGATACTGCTACCTGGAAATTGCAATTTTAACACAAAGCGAATATGAAAAAATACAGTAGTTTTTTAACCCTTTGACCGCTGGTACCGAATACATTCGTTTTTTCATTTTTTACTGCCACATTAAGTACTACCTTTTAAACATGCTAATGATAAAAATGTGATAAAAATCAATTAGCAATATTTGAAAAGAAGAGTTGACCTCCATTTTGTGAAATCTTAATAATTTTCACTCACTTGAAGTTGTGGATCGCGTCAGCGAGACACAACTTCAAGTGGGTGAAAATTGCAATTGAATAATTTGGCGATTAAAGGGTTAATAATATGCGAGCGTCGAAGTGAACCCTTAAACCTTAGAGCGCTGAAATGATTGTGCATAAACCATGGAAACCAAAGGTGTTTTTATCAATTTCGAATCATCATAAATGTCTTAAATAGCTCTTTCCGCTTCGTTTGAATACCTATGTTGTAGGTCTACGGCCAGTAGTCTTATAAATGTTTCACCCTTTCAGTACGGGGATCGACTTTAACAAGTAAAATAAGTTATATGACGTCTACAGACGTCAGATTCTGACGTTCAAAGTCGATCCCCCCGCTGTGAGGGTCAAGCCGCTAAGTTACATTTTTAAATTTCCACACACTTGAAGTTGTGTCTCGCTATCGTGGGTGAAAATGACTTTATAACTTTCTTTATAATTTTTTTGTTTTCAATAACAGTAATTTATTTGATCGGCCAACAGAACGGATTAAGAGTGACAAATAAAAAATGTTATTATAAATTATCTATTGGACATACACATAGTACTTAATTCAACAACAGTACATATAATAAATTATCAATAAAGCAACATTGAGCATGCCAAACGAATTGGTTTCAACTGCATGTGAATCCGGGCGCGGGCCCTAGGGTAGTGGTTAGCACCGCTGCCTTTCACGCCAGAGTCCGGGGTTCGGTTCCCGGTCTCGGCGGTTTGAAAGAAACGAAAAATGTTTCTTCCCCATCCACGTGTGAAAGTCAGTATTGTGGGGAGCCTCTGTGACCGAGAGGTAGCGTGCTCGGCCTCAGACCGCCAGGGTTCGAATTTCGAATCCTGTGTCTGGAGGACAGTGTCATCTCAATCATCTCACCATCCTCAGTAGGTTCTCCTGGCCCAGTTTAGCGTATATGTGCACAAAGGTGGCCTAAAGCCCGATTCATTTCATTTGCATGTGAATCCTTCCTCAAAAATCAAATCATACCACTGAAAAAGCCCTTCAGGAAATTTGTCTAGACATGATGGTTTCAGATTAATTGTGTGAATCGTGTTACAACTTATGTCGCCGTGTCCATAATGTCATGAACGGCTTAACCCTTCAACGGCCAGTGCCGAATATATTCGGGTTTTATTTTTTATTGGCACATCACGTACCATGTTTTAAACATGTTAAAGATAAAATGTGACATCAATCAGCAAGATTTGAAAAAAGTGTACCTCCATTTTGTCAAATCTGAATAATTTTCACTCACTTGAAGTTGTGGGTCGCGTCAGCGAGACACAACTTCAAGTGAGTGAAAATTCAAATGGAATAACTTGGCGGTTAAGGGTTTAACCCTTACATCACGGGGATCCACTTTAGACGTCAGAATCTGACGTCTGTTGGAGTCAGATTATGACGTGTGAAGACGATCCCCGCACTGAAAAAGTACACATAATGGGCCTTGACCCGATAAGACAGGTATTCAAATGAAGCGGTATGAGTTAACTAAGAAATTTATGCTGATGTCAGCACAGAGAAAACCCTTTGGTTCCCATGGTGTGTATAACAATATTTAAGCGTTGCAAGGGTTATTATTAATGGTAGCACATGTATTTTTAATTTGCGCTGATTAACAGTCAATGGAAAAAACAACGCTTACACATATCTAAATATAGAGGAGGTGCCTAGTCAGCCAAACGAGACCTTGGTCCAATGTTTATTCAGTGTTGGTCCACATTCTGTGACACTGGTCCAACCTTAATTAAACATAGGATCAGCGGCTAGTGTTGTGTAGTCATTGACACGAGAGATTAATTATCTTTTTATGTTGTCCCCGTACACTTGTACTTGTATAGGACCAAGTCAGTCTGCACGTAACGTAAGCCATTTGGCACGTAATTACTGAGCATGTGTTTACTTTAGTAGTTGTCGCACTCGCTGAAAAAACTGAAATGTCTATTTCAGGCTGTAACATTTTAAGCTTGTGGGTGAAGCTGCAACCCTAAAATTCACGATCTAGGGTTATCTGCCAGTGCGACTATTCCACATGCGATCACATCTACGGAATTCAGTAATTGATTTGATTCCAGCCGAAATTATTATTAATGGGATTGATTCGTCTTTTCTAGCATATTTTGCTTGGGATAAAACTCATACTCGGCAATATTGGTGAGGGTGTAAAATAAAGATATTGTTTGTTTTCATCAATAATTATTTTTCATAACGTCATGGACTTATTATTCTAGCAAAATACGAAACGTTGACAACGCTTCGTATTTTGCTGGAATATATCAGTCCATGACGTCATCAAAAATAAACCTGACCCAATGTTGTTTTAATGCTGGGCCAGTTTTTTCTGTGATCAATGGGGGTATCCTTTGCTACGTGCTACGTGAATCTCAGGGGCGGCCCAGGTGTATCGAGTGGGCCCTATTCAGCACTTGATCTTTGTATCGTATTATTTATTATCTGCCAGTTTCGTCATTCTGGAGTTTTGTCATCATTATGACACATTCGTTGACGCATGTTGTCGCGTGACATTTTCACGTGAAGTCATCCTGCTGGCTTGCCAATATTTACGTTGTGTCAGAATAAACTAGCAAAGTAACAAATAGCGGGTATTACCATATTATCAAACAATATTTTGGGATATTCCATATGTACTATATTATCTAAACAAGTTAAAATGGCTCTACTATCTCTACTAAATATCACAAGATGTGATCTTATTATTGTTCTTATACATATCTAGTTACATAAACTTGTATATATTATATCTCTTAGCTTTGAGTGCAGTTTTACTACTAGTTATCATAATAGTTATAATAGTTATTTTATCTCTGCTTTTGGTGCAGAAAACATATATCTATCCTGTATGTCATACATTATTTGTTTAATATTTTGGACGCATTAGATCATTTAACCATGTCGAAAGGTTTTTACTACATACCACCTATATGTCTTATTAATGTTTTTATACAAACTCTAGTTATATGAACCTTTAAAAGCATATAGGTTTCTACCCTTTCAAGAGTGTATTTTTTGCTATTTGTCATAATAATAGTTATAATAGGAGTTGTTTCATCTCTGGTTTTGATGCAGAAGCATCTATGTATCATGCACGGTATCATCAGCGTGTATGTTTCTTATAATTAGATTAGTTAACAGTACAAAGATAATAATACATACCAAAACAGATTTAACAATGTAGAGGTAGATTATATTTACACCATATTATTTAGGTGTAATTATAAATTTGGCCAGAGCAGAATTACTAGTTCGAAACGACTAAACATTTGAAGTGTTGTGTGCCCAATACAGATATAGTTTATCCTGTGTGCATTTTAATGTTATTTTATTTCCATTTTAGACATGGGTGTTCGTCCCAACTCTCGGTCTTCTTAATAGCCCAAAGCGCTGAATTATGTTTATATAAACCATGGAGACCAAAGGGCTTTTAAATTTAAAATCATCATAAATGTCTTAGCTATTTAATTATGATTCATTTAAATACTTTGGTTATGGGTCTACGGCCATTAAAATGTAATTTCTTCCAGTGCGGGGACTGTTTTTATACGTCAGAATCTGACGTAGGTCTACGAAGACGGTCCCCGCGCTAAAAGGGTTAAAATTGTTTCTTTTTGTCCACTTGTATAGATTCAATACTGTTTTGAGCATCCATCACCGGGAAATAGCGTACTTTTCCTCAAATCGTCATAATTTTGAAACCTATGTCTCAATTAAGAACAGTGTGTGTGGAATTCTCGCTCCCGAAGGGTGATGAGAGCGTGATTAGCATCGCGCAGCTTAGCGAGTCTTTTTAGTCTAACCATTTACATTCTGTAGTGCAATATGTTCGGGTGGGAAGGAGTACTGGAACCTAGAATTTTTTTTTTTTTTTTTACATTTTGCCCTGGGGCTCCAAGGGTCGATAGGCCTAAACATAGGTGTTGAAACAAACCAATGCTATCCTCGTATCTCAGGTCGCACACACTGGATTTCCGAATGCAAAGGGTCGTTAAAATGAATTTTGCAGCTATTCTAGACTTTCATTTATTTAAGAATGTCTAAAAATCGCTTTATGTGAAAAGTTGACGGCTGAACATGTGCCAATTAATTGTCATTTGCTTCATGTCACCCTCTTCAAGGGGTTCTCATGGCCCAGTTTAGCCTGTGTGTACCCCAAAGTGGCTTCATTTTCATTTGTTTCTGCGACAAACGTGGAGCTATATTATGCCCTACTAACATTATACTTATTACGAGTCATTTGAATGGCTCTTTTCAACTAATGTACCCGAAACTTTTAAACGATTTAAAAATCCTATCTGGCACCATGACTCCCACAGGTGCAGGGCACCACCGGCTGAAATAAAACAGCCCTGCTCGTTCAATCAATGTTCAGGGTTGTTCCATTTTAACAGGGGGTCACATGCCCCTGTGATGACTACCCCTCGCACAAGCCCACACTTAGCCGCTGAGCTGCATGGTCCCTACAGACGAGCTTCTGGCTTACGTGTATGTCAGGTGATAAAAGGGTGTGAAGAGGCTAATCTGAATGACCTCAATATGACCACTGATACTATTATACAGATAGCTTTAAATAACATAAGTTTCTCTCTCAATACAAATCGCGAAAATGCTCAATCTTGTTATTTGTGTTGGAAAGTGTCAGTCATTTAATTCATCAGCAATGTTTTATCTCCTATACTTATTTCAATCCACCTTGACATAAACGGTTATCTGATTGTATTACCTCTCATGTGAGAATTAACTAAAATACAGTTTAAAATAGATCTTATTGGAATGGAGGTCTCCATTAAAAATAATAGCTCCGCAGTGCATATAGATCTTGATAATTATATATATTTATTTAGAACGTTTTTGTGCTAGATACAAAGACGAAAACACTAAAAAATATAGATATCAGACATTTTCCGGTGGTGGCGGTGTTTGTGGTTGTGGTGAGTGTATTGAGTGTATTGAGCAAACACTCGATGACTGGTGAGTGCGTAAATTGAGAGGGTTTATGGCCAATCGCCCCGGTCACCGACGAGTGGCCGTATCACACCAAAATGACCGCCTGTCACTGGACCCCTAATTTATCACACCAGGTAGCCAATGACCGTGGTATACTGATCAGCCATTGTATCCCCACAGTGTAAAATATGCATTTTCAACTGGTAATTTTCAACTGTTTGCATGATCGCGTCAGCGATCATGCAATCAGCTGAATATTACCCTCTCGTTTTTACGATTAGGACCACGAAATTTACATATTTCTTATTTTTTTCTTTTATTAATAAGGAAACGATATGAAGTTAGAGCTCAGATGGTTAATAAGAATATCGTGTTCATCACTCACGGGCGCCTCATTTGTAAACCTTACTGATTCCAGCGGCAGACATAAAAACTGTCTGGTTTTAAAAGAAAATATCACAAAGCGATGGTCCACACAATGCGCTGCTCACAATCTCCAGCATATTACACACAATGATTTTTTATATTACACAATAAAATATCAGAAATTATTCAAATGACACTGAATTACAATTTCGCTTATTCTAGGTGTATGACTGCATTCAAATGTACATGGAAATAACTAGTTACTTTGAAATTCTGTGATAGTTTTCTGAAAGTTCCTAGAATAAATCAGAATGTATCTAAAATGTATCTTAAAGCCACATTACTCTGCACAATGCTGTTTCGGGTGACTTTTTAAATACTAGAGTGCTCAGCTCCCATTTTTAAACCACTGGGAATGATTTTCCCAAAGTCAAATGTAAGGAGCGGAGCTAATTCGTGACATCCCAAGATGGAGATGTTTGTATCTGTATTTTGTTTCAAATAGTCTTGCGGTGTTTGACAGATAATTACACCTGGAATATGTAAAGCAATGTAAGAGTAATTTGTGGCTGGCTCAGAATACTCAGACAGCATTCTTTACACAGTTGTAATAATTTGCAATCTCACAAAAGGGGTTAGATTTCATCCAGCTGCTTCATACAGGTGATGATGGCAGTGACGGTGATGGCCATGGTGATGGCGATGTTGGTGGTGATGGTGATTGTGTTGATGTTGATAATGGTGGTGTTTGTGAAGATGGTTATTGGTATATGGCGGAGATGTTTAATAGTGATGGTGCATGATGAATAATTATGATGTACATATATATCTTGCACAGTCAATGTCCACCAAAAGTAAAATTAAATTATAGGACCTTGTGGCACCGACCGTTACTGACATGTCATATTCCGTGGTATGGTTTTTATCATAATTTTTATTCTCATTTCTCTGACTTAATATTTGTATATTATTATATGTAAGCAGTGTCAACAATAATTACCAAATGTATTGGCTCCAATTTCACTGGCGTGAATTTTACTCGTGTGACAAATCCTAGCTGTATCTTTCCTTTACATATATAGGTGAACTATAATATTGAGTAATAAAATTAACATTAATAGATAATCTCTTTTTTTTCTAAACATGCTGAATAGGAAACAAATATGTACAAAAGAAGATTTTTGTATTGCATTCATTCATTCCTTTTTTTATTCATTCATTCATTTTTGTAGGAAATCTGAATCTCAATCCGCAGCAAAGACAAATGATAAATGATCAGATACGCCAGGGACTCTCACATTTGACCTTTAATCTTGATAAAATCCGGAACATGCCAACTCATTGTGGGTGGGTAGAATGGAGGATGGATAACTATGTGGTAAAAACAGCAACCGGTATGTAAATATTGACCACCCAACAAGGACTATAGTATATAATGTAAACAACGGCCAGTTTCTAAATTGATGTGTCTTACGTGCAGAAATAAAAGATTGTTTTGATACACATCAATACATGGCCATTAAAGCAAACTACGATATGATAGGTTAACTAAGTCAAATTTGCGTCAGCTGTTAACTTCGTTGTTTTGGTATTGATAAACTACTAAACAAACAAAACTGGTGGTGAAAATGTGTTATTAAAATAAAATCTAACTACAAACTCCGACTAGAGCGCGACGCCATGAAAATCATGCAACATGTAATAATAACAGTGACAGCATTATAAAAACATCATAATAATAGCAACGATAGCAATTAAAATTAGCGCGACATAACAGCAATACTATATTACTATGATAGAGATAGAAATGATAATGTCTCGGCGTTGTGATAACATGCTTTAAACGACGATATGGAGGGTGCAAATGAATGAATGAATGAATGAATGAATGAATGAATGAATGAATGAATGAATGAATGAATGAATAAATGAATGAATGAATAATTGAATGAATGAATGAATGAATGAATCAATGAATCAATGTATGAATGAATGAATAAATGAATGAATGAATGAATGAATAAAAGAATGAATGAATGAATGAATGAATGAATGAATGAATGAATGAATGACCACCTTTGAGCACAGATAGGCTAAACTGGGCCAGGATAACATCCTGAGTATGTTGAGATGAATGAGATGACACTACACTGCCCTCCAGACACAGGATTCGAAATTCGAGCCCTGGCAATCTGAGGCCAAGCACGCTACCTGTCGATCACGGAGGCTCCCCACAATAATAAATCTTTACGAGTGAGCGGGGAAAAACATTTAGTTTTCTGAAACATGAAGCCCAGGTGGTGTTCGAGCCCGCGATCTCCAACTTTCCAAGCAGACAGCTTTAACCATTGCACCAGGGCCCCAACAGGTATTCTTGAGCAGACATGACCTGCAAGCGTGCCTAGCTGAACGTACAGAAAGAAGGGCAGATGCCAACCGAATACCGGAACAGACTAACCAGCCACGTGATGAAACGCACATAGCTGATAGACTCTCCTTTACGCACAGCTCTGAGTGAATCATATAGCCAGAGCCTCTAAGAACTAAACAAACCACGCTTTAAACCCACAGCACTGTGAGGCTCGTTCTCAAAGATCGCTAATTAAGACTCAACTAATCTTGAGAAAGATCTAAACAAACCAAACTGACAGTAATAATGGAGTTATATTAAATATCTAATTAAAAACTCCAACTACAGCGCGACTCCATTTTATATGAGCAGAACACCACGAAATGTTGAAGAAAGTTTAACGGCTGACCAAATAACTTTTATTTCAACTCACATTCGAGCATTGTATCAATTGGTTTAAATTTTCACCATTCACAAAAAATATTAATATAATCTCTAATGGTATAAGAAAACGATGTGACATCAAATGTTAATAGAAATTATAACATAGGTCCCATATTGCCTGGATAGATCCTTATGGGACCTCGCAAGTGATATGTTTTTCATCCGGTTTAGTGTTATAGTAAAGCACGTATTGTATTCGATCGAGATAATTTTCAATCTAATCTAGTGCTGTACTACAAATTCAACATAACTATAATTCGTCTAATACAATTTGATGATTATACTGTGTCAAATGTCTTATTTAAATCCATAAAAAACTCTTAAAACACGTTGTCTTCTTTCTAATGCTTCAGTAATGGTGTCAACACAAATGGAGCGTGAGACATTCTGACGCTTTTTTAACATAACGTAGCATTAGACTTTCACATTTGTTTCAACCATATGAACAATGAATTCCCATCTAATTATTATATTTGTTAAAGCATAATTTTAAATCGACTGAAAATGATCGGCTGTTTCATGACAAATGTATATAACATTGTTGAATTTACATGTGGCAGTCTGATATCAAATTTTCATATCGAAAATACCTATACTGATAGGTTTTTCATTACAAAAGCACTCAAGTTTATGACTTACAACTTTTAAAAATATTTTTAACCTTCTCCTAGGAACGACACCTTGAAATTTCCCAATGATATATCATAATTTTATGACGTCATTCAAATTCAGAATCTACATGACTTCAATTATCAAAATGAGTCAAATATTATTTCTAACTATTTTTGCAAGGTTCAGCTTTTCAAATTTTAAATGTCAATTTTCAAAATAATGCCCTTTTACTATTTTATGACAGATACCTGACCTGAAGTAGAACATAGTACAATATAAATTTTCCATATCAACGAGATTTGCAGTCTATTTAACAAATAATCTATGCCAACTTGCAAAAGTTAGGTTTCAAGATACTGGTGGCGGCCATTTGTATTACTGTAAATGTATGAAACTACTATATACACCACCACTATCATGTAGAGTTTATCTCCACATGTGAAGATTTCAAATGAACTGAAAAGCACTGTCTAGGCCAAAACCCGTTATAATTCTGTCCATAGCAACAGTACTTCTACTGAGATCTCAAACCCAGTTCTCTATTTTAAGCGTGCGATATATTATCATCATAATTCTTATGACATTATCTGGCCAATTGATGTCATGTGAAGCTGCAAATCAGTGTGAATCAAGATTGCTAGAAGTTTTATGGCTGGCGGGATGTCACGATCTAATATTATCTCCTAAATTGGAACGTAAAATAATTGAGAAAAACTGCGATTTTATTCCTTCTTCTATCTCTCTTTCACTCTTCATAAACTGTCGGCCTTACCAGAGAAAAGTAAATCTGTATGTTTTTGCTGTATTCACAAGCACCATGAGTAGGATATGGTTATTTGCTGATTTTTCTCATTTAGTATATGATGTAAGCAAAATGTTCTAAAGAATTAGGTACGGTGTATCGCTGGACAATGCCTTTCTCGTACTATCAAAAATCTCAAAATGTAAGGTTTTGAATTGCAGTATGAATGTAGCCTGATATGAAATACCGATAGTGTTACAAAAAAATCATGTTGTAGCAAAAAATAAATAAACTGGTATTATTTATGGCGTGTGTTCATGACAATGAGCTTCAGTCACAGACAGGTATGTGGGGATGCTGTGTGATTGACGTGGTGTATCAACATATTATGATTTTGTTGTATATGTATGTAGCAGTCATTTTAACATTTTAACAAATTGAGTTTCCTGATTGTATTTAGGCACCACATAGATGATGCTATAATTATGTAGAATACAATTCGTCGAATGACAAATAGTATCATACAACAGATTAAAACCTTGCGACGGCCATGTATATCTCAAGATGGATGAAAATAAGAGCAAATTGCTGGGTGGTAGAAGGACAAATTTGTGCATTGCGTAAAGTGCATTACTCCAGATTACATTGTATTCACCCAGTTATCAGTCTTGATTCAGAATAATTTATTAGTGATTTTGTATATACACTACCCCCGACCTATGTACATGTACTAGTACCACACAATATGACGGATTTGGTGGTGATCTTACACGCACATCGTTGTAAGACAGATCTGAGCCGGGGGGTGGTGGTATCACGTTATGTGCGAGGGTAGTGTAGCAGGGATATGTTGTACTGCACACCTTTCTACGCCAGATGGCACCAGAAAAGGCATGATATACACTAACCCCGACCTATGTACATGTACTAGTACCACACACTATGACGGATTTGGTGGTGATCTAACACGCACATCGCTGTAAGACAGATCTGAGCCGGGGGGTGGGGGTATCACGTTATGTGCGAGGGTAGTGTAGCAGGGATATGTGGTACTGCACACCTTTCTACTCCAGATGGCACCAGAAAAGGCATGATAAGGGCGCAGACAGGTTAGTTTTTTTTTACGTGGGATGATCTATTTCCAGGAAGAAGTGCAAGTAGAGAAAAGTAAAAATGGGTATTTTTATATTTTTGGATTTTGAATTTCTGCATTTAGAACAAAAACATTTTCGAAATTTTGTGTCAAACGGTGCACAAAATGTATTAGCGGTGGATTGAATTTTATTCCACTATTTTTAGTCTCCCAAAGAACAATTTCACCAAATTTTGTAGGTGATGGCAATAAACGTGTTTTGAGATCCGGTCCAATTATTAATGGCACTTCGTGGCTACCAGTACAATTAAACTACAAATCATTACCAAGGTAACAGAGAGTGTTGCTATCACCAAGTATCACTGTCGTCTATCTACTATTTCTGGTATTAAAAGAACTGCTTATGTTGACAGTTTGTCATCAACAATTTTGGTTTTGAAATTTGTTATAAAGCAGTGTATCCCGCAGATCATAATTTCAATTAAAAAAAAACTAGAACAGGAGTTCCAGAACTCCGAGGTCCGGCTTTAGTCTGTTTGAGTGCAATATTAGCCCACCCACCGAATTCCGGTTCAATGTTGGCCAGCATCGCAGCCCATTGCTGGTTCATTACCAGTCAATCATCTACGACGCTGGCCCAATACTAATCAAACACTGGGCCTGCTGTATACTTTGCGCCAGCACATCAGCAAACACATGGCATTCACCCTATGCTGTTTCGCTGTTGACCCACGCTGTCGACGCTGGCCCAACATTAAAACAGCATTGGGTGATTGTCCTGTATTGCTGGGACTGAGGCATTGCTGTATGCGGGTGACCTTTTCCCACTGATACCCACCAAAACCCTTTAAGCTCCAATCACGAATATAATCGATAATATATTTTTTTCTGAACACTTTTTAAAGACAAAAGTACTTAACCTAGGGACCTCAAACGTTATATTTGACTTGTTCATAAGGACCGGTGTACAGAAATGTCAACCGTTTCCTACACATAACACCCTAGTCCCAGAGCTAGGGGGGTTTTATTTGTGTTGAAAGGTCCATACGATCTAAGAGTTCCACCTATAGTGAAATTTTCTCAGGAATCCGAATCTACGCGTCTTACAAAAAGCATCTTGTCCAAAAGTACCGTAAAAACCCTTTAAACACTAGTACCGTCAAAATCGCAAACCGCAATTTGAAATATTGCGTATGAAGTGATTGTTTGCTAAAATTGTGGTAATTTTCTATTTAAATAATTTTTTAATTATTTATTATTCACACATATGACACAGGCTTTCACATAGATGTAAAATATTTTGTGTCTGATCAATGATAAATACACAATATAGCTTTAAGTTGGTATTTTAACACGTAATTTTACTAATTTTTCATACTTTTTCACTAAATAGACAAAATACTTTTCTCTCAGCCGATTTTTGTACAGTATAAATGCATAGTTTTGATTCAAACATGTTCTAGAACTATTGTTCACTTAAAATTAACCCATTTGGAATAAAAATAATGAGTTATGTGAACATATTACTCGCTTTTTTCGTTAGACGTAAAATTAGCTCGCTTTTCTTCAGGCTCGGGAAAATTGACCATATCTCACATTTTTGCCCACTGAGTAGTCAAATTTTGAGCTATATCAATATGTTTGATATCAAAAGAAAGCTATTGGCACATGCCTTTACATGGATGTAAAATATGTTGTGTCTGATTATTGACAAATGCACAAGAAAGCTTTAAGTTGGTATTTCAACCTCTAATTTTACCTGTTTTCATACTTTTTCAGTAAATAGTCAAAATACTTTTTTCTCAGCTTTTGTGTATAATAAATATTTAGTTTTGATTCAAACATGTTCTAGAACTATTGTTGACTTGAAATAAACCCATTTGGAATAAAAATAGTGAGTTATGTGAACATATTATATACTTTTATGGTTAGACGTAAAATTTGCGTGCTTTTCTTTGGGCTCAGGAAAATTGTATGTATCTCACAGTTTTGCCCAATGAGTAGTCAAATTTTGAGCTATATCAATATATTTGATATCAATAGAAAGCTACTAGCACAGGCCACGGATGTATAATATTTTGTGTCTAATTTTTGACAAATGCACAAGAGAGCTTGAAGTTGGTACTTTAACCCATTAATTTTACCTATTTTTCATACTTTTTCAGTACATAGTCAATATACTTTTTTCTCAACTGATTTTTGTGTATAATAAATATTTAGTTTTGATTCATACATGCTCGAGAATTATTGTTGGCTTAAAATAAACCCATTTGGAATATAAAAAATAATGAGCTATTCGAACATATTACACACTTTTTGGGTTGGATGTAAAATTTGGGCACTTTTCTTCCAGCCCGGGGAAATTGACAGTGTTTACAACAATTAAGCGCTAACTTTGTATTTTATCCCTCCATTTGAACAATTTCCAGCGTTTTCTTAGTGAATACCAGCAAGCCTTCTCGCTCATGTTAACTTTATATGGTATAAATGTTTGTTATTACTTTTACATTCTCTGGAGCCATTTTTCAAAAGTTATCTTGACGACTGAAGAAGTGATCACAGCCATTTTTAAAGTTATCTCAGCCACTACAAAAGTTATCTTAGCCACTGAAGAAGTGATCATCACAAATTTAAACGTCATCTCAGCCACTACAAATGTGATCTTGGCCACTGAAGAAGTTATCACAGCGACTTTAAAAGTTATCTCAGTCACTACAAAAGTGATCTTGGCCACTGAAGAAGTGATTACAACCACCTTAAAAGTTACCTCAACCACTACAAAAATTATCTTGGCCACTGAAGAAGTGAACACAGCGACTTTAAAAGTTATCTCAGCCCCTACAAAAATAATCTTGGTCACTGATGAAATGATCACAGCAACTTAAAAAGTCATCTCGCCAATGCAACAGTTAACTTGGCGAGTGAAGAAGTGATCACAGCGACTTTAGAAGTTATCTCAGCCACTACAAAGGTGATCTTGGCCACTAACAAACTGGTGTCAGCCAATTTACAGGTTATCTAGGCCACTACAAAGTCATCTGGGCCACTGAAGAAGTGATCAAAGCCACTTTTCAAAATATCTAAGCGACTACAAAAGTGATCTTGACCTGTGAAGAAGTGGTTATAACAACTTTGAAAGTTATCTCTGCCCCTATAAAAATGATCTTGGCCACTGACGAAGTGCTCACAGCGACTTTAAAAATGATCTCAGCCACTACAACAGTGATCTTGGCCACTGAAGAAGTGATCACAGCCACTTTTAAAAATATCTAAGCGACTGCAAAAGTGATCTTGACCTGTGAAGAAGTGGTTACAATAACTTTGAAAGTTATCTCTGCCACTATAAAAATGATCTTGGCCACTGACGAAGTGCTCACAGCGACTTTAAAAGTTATATCAGCCCCTACAAAAGTGATATTTACCACTAACAATCTATCTTATGTCAGCCCGTAAAAGTGATCTTGGCCACAGAAAACTGATCTTGTCCACCGTAGAAGTGATCACATTCACTTTAAAAGTCATCTCAGCCGATACAAAAGTGATATTGGCCACAAATAATCTTATGTCAGTCCCTAAAAAAATGATCTAGGTCACTACAAAAGTGATCTTGACCACTTAAGAAGCCATCACAGCCATTTTAAAAATCATCCCATCCGCCATAAAGCTGATCTTGGTCACAAACAAACTGATCTTGTCCACTAAGGAAGTGATCACAGCAAATTTGTAGTGGTGAGGATAACTTTTTAAGTGGCTGTGATCATTTCTTCAGTGGCCAACATCACTTTGTAGTGGCTTAGATAATTTTGTCAGTGGCTGACAACAGTTTGTTACAGACCAAGATAACCTTTGCAATGGCTGACATAGCCTTTAAAGTGGCTGTGATCACTTCTTCAGTAGCCAAGATCACTTTTGTAGTGGCTGAGATAACGTTTAAAGTGGCTATGATTACTTCTTCAGTGGCCAAGATCACTTTTGTAGTGGCTGTGATAACTTTTAGAGTCGCTGTGATCACTTCTTCAGTGACTAAGATCATTTTCTTATGGCCAAGATCACTTTTACGGGCTGACATAAGATTTTTAGTAGTCAAGATCACTTTTGTAGTAGCTGAGATAACTTTTACTGTGACTGAGATCACTTCTTAAATGTTCAAAATCACTTTTGTAGTGGCTGAGATCACTCTTAAAGTCGTTATGAGCACTTCGTCAGTGGCCAAAATCAATTTTATAGTGGCAGAGATAACTTTCAAAGTTATTGTAACCACTGCTTCAGTGGCCAAGATCACTTCTGTAGTCGTTTAGATATTTTTAAAAGTGGCTGTTATCACTTCTTAAGTGGCCCA
Organism: Flabesymbios commensalis; assembly: GCA_964017125.1. NCBI lineage: Eukaryota > Metazoa > Annelida > Polychaeta > Terebellida > Flabelligeridae > Flabesymbios > Flabesymbios commensalis. The sequence continues at coordinate 67,548,095 of OZ024905.1, read as the reverse complement.
GATCACTTTGTAGTGGCTTAGATAACCTTAAAATTGGCTGACACCAGTTTGTAAGTGGCCAAGATCACCTTTGTAGTGGCTGAGATAACTTCTAACGTGGCTGTGATCACATCTTCACTCGCCAAGATAACTTTTGCATTGGCGAGGTAACTTTTTAAGTTGCTGTGATCACTTCATCAGTGGCCAAGTTCACATTTTTAGTGGATGAAAAAACTGTTAAAGTCGCTGTATTTACTTCTTCAGTGGCCAAGATAGCTTTTGTAGTGGTTGAGGTAACTTTTAAGATGGTTGTTATCATTTCTGCAGTGGCCAAGCTCACTTTTGTAGTGGCTGAGATAACGTTTAAAGTTGCTATGATCACTTCTTCAGTGGCTAAAATAACTTTTGTAGTGGCTGAGATAACTTTAAAAATGGCTGTGATCACTTCTTCAGTCGTCAAGATAACTTTTGAAAAATGGCTCCAGAGAATGTAAAAGTAATAACAAACATTTATACCATATAAAGTTAACATGAGCGAGAAGTTTTGATGGTATTGACCAAGAAAACGTTGGAAATTGTTCAAATGGAGGGATGAAATACAAAGTTAGCGCTTAATTGTTGTACATTTCGTATTTAAGATAAATACAATATTATCTATCCACGTTAAAGCCCTTGATAGTTACTTTTAGCTGATATTAAAGATGTTTGTACATTTTTTTTATTTGGGTAACCAGTACTCATTGGGCAAAAATGTGAAACACTGTCAATTTCCCCGGGAGGGGGGGAGGGAAGAAAAGTGCCCAAATTTTACATCCAACTCAAAAAAGTGTGTAATATGTTCAAATAGCTCATCATTTTTTATTCCGAATGGGTTTATTTTAAGTCAACAATAATTCTAGAACATCTTTTTATCAAAACTAATATTTATTATACACAAAAACCAGTTGAGAGAAAAGTATTTTGACTATTTACTGAAAAAGTATGAAAAATAAGTAAAATTAAGTGTTAAATTATCAACCTCAAGCTCTCTTGTGCATTTGTCAAAGATTAGACACAACACATTTTACATCCGTGGCCTGTGCCAGTAGCTTTCTATTGATATCAAATATATTGATATAGCTCAAAATTTGACTACTCATTGGGCAAAACTGTGAGATACATACAATTGTCCTGAGCCCATAGAAAAGCGTGCAAATTTTACGTGTAAACAAAAAAGCATGTATTATGTTTACATAACTCACTATTTTTATTCCAAATGGGTTTATTTTAAGTCAACAATAGTTCTAGAACATGTTTGAATCAAAACTAAATATTTATTATACACAAAAATTAGTTGAGAAAAAAGTATTTTGACTATTTACTGGAAAAGTATGAAAAAAGGTCAAATTAAGGGTTAAAATACTAACTTAAAGCTTTCTTGTGCTTTTGTCAATGATCAGATACAAAATATTTTACATCAATGTGACGGCCTGTGCCAGTAGCTTTCTATTGATATCAAATATATTGATATAGCTTAAAATGGCAAAAATGTGAGATATGGTCAATTTTCCCGAGCCTGAAGAAAAGCGAGCTAATTTTACGTCTAACGAAAAAAGCGAGTAATATGTTCACATAACTCATTATTTTTTTTCCAAATGGGTTAATTTTAAGTCAACAATAGTTCTAGAACATGTTTGAATCAAAACTAAACATTTGTACTATACAAAAATCGGCTGAGAGAAAAGTATTTTGTCTATTTAGTGAAAAAGTATGAAAAAGGAGTAAAATTACGTGTTAAAATACCAACTTAAAGCTATATTGTGTATTTGTCATTGATCAGACACAAAATATTTTACACCCATGTGAAAGCCTGTGTCATATGTGAGGATAATAAATAATTAAAAAAATATTTAAATAGAAAATTACCACAATTTTAGCAAACAATCACTTCATACGCAATATTTCAAATTGCGGTTTGCGATTTTGACGGTACTAGTGTTTAAAGGGTTTTTACGGTACTTTTGGACAGGATGATTTTTGTAAGACGCGCAGATTCGGATTCTTGAGAAAATTTCACTATAGGTGGAACTCTTGGATCGTATGGACCTTTCAACACAAATAAAACCCCCCTAGCTCTGGGACTACCCCTCTCTCTCCTAAATAGGACACAACCTCAGGCAAAATAAACTTAATAGGCTCCTAGTTTACTGCCGGGCCTAATCAGATTTTTAAAAGCATTTCTCAACAATATTTATAACAATCCACGAGAAACCCAAACCCTGAAGGATGGTTGAATGCTTGCCCATCATTGGGCCATAAGTTGATGCCGTCGGCCTAGGGTTGAGCAGATAATCAGTGATGTGGGGGAGCCACGCGATCATCGCTCTTCCAGACCGATTAAGGGCGGCAGCTATTGATTCAACCAGGTGGTTACGGTACTTTGATCATGCCGTCAGCGATGGTCGGTCCTTGTGGTCTAAAATGTTGTATACTTCAGAAAATCTTGTTTACATGACAATATACGTTTAGAAAATAAAACCAGTTCAGTCTCTTTTAGAGCTTTATGATTTATTATTATTATTATTTGTGCATGTTATTTATGATAAGTAGGCGATATGGCTTCAAATATATTAATTGTCAAAATTAAAAATTCTCATCCGACGGGGCCCGTTTTAATTACTCTTTCAGCATGGGCAATGTTTATATCTACGTCCTTACGAATAAGGCAAACCTTAACTCAATGACCACATTAGTATCGGGAACTGTGTACGATAGTCTGAGTAAGAAATAACGATTTTTTATTGAAACCATGTATTGCTTCCTTCAAGCAGGACCGACTTTAGTCGATCCCCGCGCTGAGTAAACTATTTTTAATGGCAGTAGACTCATAACATAGGTTCTAAATCGAAGCGGAAAGAGCAGACTAAGATATTTGGTCTCCATGGTTTATACATTTATTATATTTCAGCGTTGTAAAGGTTATTAACTACTGGAAAATCACAATAACTCCAGGCTGAAGGGGTGAAAGCAAACTAACTTGTTTCGCTTGATATATGAAGAGGACTATAATAAATCAATTATTAACAATTGACGGACGCACAATTTTATGATCGTATGATCTTTCCAACTAGAATGTCACACTGTCACACCCCCGCTGGGGGATCAAGATGAAACTCTCAGGTTGTTCACATGACATGATAATTATCACTAATTAACCAACCACCTTTACACAAACTTTGTCATTATCATTTTTTTATCTGTAGGTGTAATGACCAACTAGACACAGCAGCAGAAAAATGAATGTCTTGTTGTGTCTAATATTCAGTAATCGGATATTTCGCAATTATATTTTTTCTAGATTTCCCCTTCGTCTGTGTGTCGTGTGTTTGTGAACTCTGTGCGTGCGTTCGCAAATGACAATGACTTAACCCTTTAACCGCCGGTGTCGCATATCTTCGATTTCTTAGTTATAATGCTTAAAGAGACACCCATTTTTTGTGAGAAACTACAGGCTTTGCCTCTTTTCCCATGTTTTAGCCCGGATTTATTCGGATGTGGAGTTGATGGAAAAATTCCTTTCCAGCAAACTCAAAACATTTGTATAATATTGGTACAATGTTGAAACAACATGGAAGACGTTTGGTCGCCGTTGTACAAATGTTATGCAAAATGTATTGTGCTTGCTGGGTATATTCAGTGTAGAGTGAGAGTGTTAGATACTCGCTATGTGGCTCTATGCACTTCTCACACCAGTCACCATTGATCACTAGGTGTCAGGTGTCAGGTAAACTGAACTGTTTAAAATAAATCCGTTGTACTGATATTTCGTTACTCGTTTTTTTTCAAGTATCTAAAACAATGGTGACACATAATGAAACATTTCTCATTACCTAAACCTTTATCCCATAAAAAAACATTAACAAACAAAATACGAATGTATTGTGCTTTTCACGCTATATATATATAGGCCTACAAACAATATTTGTATAGCCAATCTTTTCTAACGGTATATCCCCAGCTGTACCACCAGCCATTCATTGTGAAGTGGACCTGTGATATGAGGGGAACGAGAAGATCTGTTCCAAAGAATACCACCCAATAACAACATAGCATTAATCAGGTTAATGTAGACAATAACAAGTGTCACAATGCAGGGGACCGACCTTATACGTCAGAATCTGACACCTGAAGTCCATCCCCGCACTGAAAGAAATACAAATTGATAATGGCCGTGTACCCATAACACATAGGTATTACATGAACATGATGAAGCGGAAAGAGCTAAACTATGACATTTATGATGACTTTATGTTGAAAAAACCCTTTGGTCTCCATTATTTTTACAAACTATTTGAGCATTGTAAGGGTTAGCATGATTAATTCTACGTTTGCATGTGGACTACACCTTCATATACAATCTTGTACCATCCTGTACAAACGTGGACCATTATGTACAATCATGTACCATCATGTACAACAATGTACCATCATGTATAATCATGGTAGAGGTGATCTATCACCCCTTATATGGTATGAATAATTATGTCCTTATATGGGGTGATTGGCTATCATGTGACCCTCTCAGAGGGTCACACGATAGCCAATCACCCCATATATGGGGTGATTGGCTATCATGTAACCCTCTGAGAGGATCACATGATAGCCAATCACCCCATATATAGGATCACATGATAGCCAATCACCCCATATATGGGGTGATTGGCTATCATGTGACCCTCTGAGAGGATCACATGATAGCCGATCACCCAATATAAGGAAACACTTGTGCCCCATCTTGTGGCAACTTTGATTTATCTGGCACAAAATTATTCATACTATATAAGGGGTGATAGATCACCTTTAACACGAGACATCGATCTGCATCAGATCTTCTACTATATTTAGCCAGTAGCTGCCGGATGTTCTGTTTGAAGTCATGGAGTGTAAATTCGACTAGTGAAAATCTAAAATATAGATAAGATCATTGTAACATAAAAATTATATACTTAATCATCACTAAACTGAAATTACCTGAAACACCATAATATCATAACATTTCGAAATATGTATCAATTGGCTATGGTCATATATCATGTATATGGTGGTTAGTTTCACAATATCGCAAGTGATGTATTTTGTCTGATAATTAATTAATTTTAATTAATTAATTATTTGATCTGATAAGTCATACAAGTACATTTATTTTTCATTGGCGTCCGTTAAATTATTAGATTTAAATCAGCCTACATTATCACAGACGTGTATTTAAGTCAGCTCTCAACAAAATATTTGTATAACATTTGTACAATGCTGAACCAGCGTCGAAGACGTTGGGATGACGTTGTACAAATGTTATACACATTTTTCGTGTTTGCTGGGATCGCACTAAATTAAAAATAAAAATACCGATTACTCGAGATACAGCTAAAAAATAAACTGTCTTTTCAAAAAGAGTTATGATCAAAACCTTTTATCTAACCCTAAACTTTGCATTTGTTCCTTGATATTATTTAACCACATCTAGATTAGTTTATGTTTGTATTTATGTATCTACAATGATACCAATATAAATCTATTGTCAGAGGATATTATATATCCTGACTTAGATAATATTCACATAATAATCATAATTATATGTAAACAATTACGAATGGGATATGTGTATTTACGCCAGATCTCTGCAATGTGATCTCATCTACGTTTTGCTTTTGTTGCGTTGAATTGAAATCTCAACGAAAATTATTTCTCATACATTGACATTTTAAATGTGATTAAGGTTCAGAATATATTCCACGTATGTATGCCTGTATGGTATAGCAGGTAAATAGTACAAAGCTTCAACAGGCGATAAAGAGATCGCCCCTCGTCACTGGTCTCACCTGTATTATCTTATAAAGCGTCAGGTTGACATTGCGATTCCAACTACATGTATATATTCTGCAAGCTAAAGACATAATAGTGCGTTGAACTATATAGTTTACCCATACACGTGGTAAGTGTATTTCGCGCATTTTTAAAATTCAAACCTTGTTGACTTTATGTGGAATGAGTCTCTTCCTTTAGCAATTTCGCATTTGTGCGAAAACTACCTTCCTTTACCAAATTCGCATTTTTGAGAGACATTGACGCAATGTTCTCTTGTATTTTTAATTTGTGCGATGTGCCCATGCGCTTAGCTATTAGGGGCCCAGCCTGTATTGTGCTCAGGGCCTAAAGAAGTCGGTGTGTGGGGGTAGATATTTCAGGGGGAAGTCGATAAAGGAAAAGCTAAACATGTTACATGATTGAACCTTTAAAGCTCCAAGCATTCATATCTGAATTTTACGTCACTTGCGATTCGCCACCGCGACCCACAACATTAAGTGACTCGAAATTAGTGTAATAGATATGCCATTTAACTTTTTTTAAATTGGCAATACAAGTGCTAACAAAACACAGGAAGTAGGCCTATACAATAGTCAACATCGGTGTTCTGTGAGCGAAAAATGCCCACATAACTAATATAATCCTATATAGTTCATGATTACCCATCACAGCACTAAAATAGATAATTTAAATTTTCACCCACTTGAAGCTGTGTCTCGCTACCGCGACCCACAACTTCAAGTGGGTGAAAATTGCTCATATTTGTTTAATTGGAGACCAAACATTTGCAAATATTGATGTCTAAACGCACATTTTATTCCCAATAGCTACGATTTGAACGGTTAATACAAAGCAATGAAACGACTTTAGTCGCGCTTAGCAGCTTAAGGGTTATAACAAATCATCCCAGCAACACGCGACAATTTTGAAACATTAAATCATTGGGCTGAACCATAAAAAATAAAATATTTTTCGTTAATTGAAGCTGGAATTGCTTCAATTTACGAAAAATACCATTGAAACAATTCAGCAGTACTATTGCTGTATCGCATTACGACATCCCGACCCAATGCGAGGGGAAGAAATCCTCAGATACAAAACTCTTGGCGAGTATTGATCCTGGTATGGGGAAGCCTTTGTCATAGACTACCTCCCCTCCAGCCATCCAGCCTCCCCACCAGCCAAACGTGCCAGTGGTCATGATGGTGGCGTTACCATGTGACATCAGACACAGGTCTGACACAGGGTCTGTGAAAGGCGAGAACACCACGGCACTCTGCTTGGACTTAATGTTAGCTTTACACCATACCTGGTCGTTTGAACACACCACAAAGACTATATTTTTCCGTTTCGCCTCAAAGAAGGTCATGGCTTTCATGATATACTCGATACTTGAAACGTGGTAACCTATCTCCTTCAGACTAACGAAGTCTCCGCGTCTCACGTGGATGCTGATAAAGTATGGAGCGGTGATGTCCTCACCATCAGCACCTACATGCTGGTGGTGATTGGTAAGGTTCCTCAAGTGTAGCATTACTTTGTCTTCCGTCTCGGGAAGGAACCCAAATTGATCTCTCATGTCTTCCCAGCGATGCTTAAAGTATTTCCAGGACTGGTAAGCTCCCCAAAGTATCACATTGGTGTCTGCACCCTTCTTCTCTTTAAGAGTTGCAGTTCTGTTGTCAAACATCATATCACCCACTTCTTTGAATGAACTCTGAAAGTTTTTATTGTCCGACGTCTCTACGAGGGTTCGCAATCTTGGAAATGCAGCCAGCACCATGTTATCTGCCTTGATCACAGGATTATATCCCAAGTCACGAGCTATACAGTAGATGGCGGCATACTGAAACATCTGGTTGCCAAGGCGATAACGAAATAATGCCGTCATATTAGGCAAAGTTCTACTCACAAAACTAATATCAACCGGCAAAGTGGGTTTAGGTGGAATAATCACAGGAACCGCGGCACGGGTTTCTACGGCTATCCGCAAAGCGTTTGATGATACAGGCCTAAAGCTATTTATTATTTTACCTTTGTCGTTGTTTTTGGCCTTGCGGCTTAAATTAAGCCTTTCCAGTGCTTTATTATAACCGTGTAACCTTGGTGGTAATGTTGACTCGCTTCTCTCTGTCATAAACAGTGTATGTGAGACATTTTCCCTCCCTGGCAACTTGTTATCTCTGTGGTGATGATGATCATGATGATGATCATGACGACTATCAATGTCCACAATCGTTTTCTTTTTCTTCTGAAGAAGCACGTTGATGGACACGAGCATAGTACAGATCAATAAAATCCAACGCCAGCGTTTAGTAACTGAAATCAAGAATGTAAAGAATTAGTGAACTCATTTAGTCTGCTCCATCAAGCTCATATAAAACATAGTGCTCATACTCTGAAACTAATTTGTTTATATCAGACTCCTTTCCAACACATATTCATGGTGTCAGTATCTGCGGTTGTCGCCAGTCGCGCACCTATTCTCGCTCATCTAGGCCACACTCCAATTACTTCACCGTATCTATTTACTGATTGAAGACAAGGAGGCTCTTATATGCTTTAAATGGTGTAGTAATAGATGATACGTTGGCATTCAATAATAATAATTAATTCATGATGTCTTTGTTTCTTATTTATGGTTCAAATATTACACCATAACTATATCTGAGTATACAGATATACATTTGTCAATATGTTTGACACTTCCACTGAAACGTCATGTTTGATTATATTTTTAAAAAGTAGATTTTGATATAAATGGATGCTTTTAGTTATGTACACAAACAAAATTGCAAGTGAAATATAATTTTTGTATGATTCCGGGGCGATTTTTATATGCATTTTTCTACCCTGATATTGTAGGTCTAAAAATCAGCTGTTGACTGACCTAACGAATTAAATCTCTTCGAGTGGGATATTCTATCTTACTGGTATATGTATCTTTCGACGGCAGTACGAATACATGTATTACACATGAGTTTATATGGACTAGTTCTAAAAATACGTTTCTTTAATTCGCATTATTGCTATGACAGCCATTTTGGATTTTTCAAATTTTAGATATTTTAGACATGCACGGATTTTGTGAGATTTTAGTTATGTCTTTTAAGTATGCTAATCAACAGAAATTCACTGAGAAACTTTCTACGATAATTTTCTTTAACCTCTATACTTTTTCGTTCTAGTTATTTGTGGACTTGATGTAGACACTGAACCCACAGCTTCTGGCTGAGTGGTGGGATTCTACAGTGGGAGCTCCAGGTCATCGCTTGATGAATCCCAGCAGAAACGAAACATTGAAACAATGGCTCAATGCTGGGCGAACAGGTAACGACGTGGGCTGAACTCCTTTTGTCTGCTGTCGTGTGAGTGAGTGTGGGTGAGTTAATTTTGTTTTACGTCGCTTTCTGCACAAGCATGGCAATATTGCGACAGCAGGGAATCGGGACTATGCCCTACTCTTATCGAAATACTTCAAGGGTCATTTATAGTGCATACCAAGTAAACATACCAAGTAAACATAAAACATTTGGTAACATTTATACAATGTTGGACGTTGGGGCGACGGTATATAAATGTTATGTGAATATTTTGTGTTTACTGTGCTGTACCATAGACAGCACCACACATGCCTTTGTAGAGTTTGGAGCACTTTATATGCACAACCCCAATGACAAGCATGTGACCCGGCAGGGATGCGAACCCGGTACCTGTGAATTTCGAGCCACAGCCGGATCGAATGAGCTATCGGGGCTGAACGTCTGCTGTCGGGTATGAGTCGTGGCTGATGACAGCTCAGAAAACATCACACACTATATCTTCCGTAGAAAATATGTTATTATTGCTCCAAGATACATGTAGAAAGTGAATAAATTTTACTCACTTTGGAACCTGTGTGGAACGATTGCGACGAGGTTTTTCCCTGCCTTCACCTGAGTCGTATTACCCTCCATGTCTCGACCTGCCTTCACCATCTGAGTCGTATTACCTTCTATATCTCGACCTGCCCTCACCAACAGAGCCGAATCACCCTCCATGATCATTGCGTGATCAAAATCTGATGAAGGCAGGTCGAAATGTCGCAATCGTTTGACACATGTTCCAAAGGGAGTAACGTGTAATCACTTGTATATCTTTTGCTTCAAATTTATCTGACTAAACTGTTGGACCAACGTCACAGACGCTGGCTAACGTCTTATAATTTATAATTATTAATAAAAAATCATAGTATTTTTCCCAATGTTTTGCAGCTGATACATGCAACCATTCTTGTTTACATTGTTCTCGATATATAGACTATGCATCATATGTTGGTTTTATTTTGATCCCCATAAGTGTTTATTTACCAGCTACTGACACAAATAACTGCATTTTACTCAATTCAATGTTCCCTGAATATTTCTCATTACTTGGTTTGGGGGGTTCAGTGTTGCATGACCACTTCCTCTAGATATTCATATTGGACAATGCTGCGTTTTACCTGTTTTTTACAATGTCATGTTTTGTTATTAATTCTTTTAATTTATAGATTCCAATGTGTAAAAGAAACGTAGGCCTACTGTGAGCTTGATGATTTATGTTCTCGGGAAGATTGTCATTTTTATCAACATCTCTACCAACAATATGCCTACAGGAAAATGTGCAATAAATCATTATGCACCCTTTACAGAATATACCACTCGAATAACCTGTTTTATTCCTTGTTTTGCTGTTCATTCTTTTAACCCTTTCAGGCCTGAATTTACCATAGTCATCTTCATCCACTACAAGCCGCGAATTGCTGTCGCAATTCTCAACTTGTAGTGAATGAAGATGATTTAACGTGATTTAAAAATTAAAGAAAATCACCATGTATTGGTAAACCAGTTTCATGCAAATTTTCGTTCTAAAACCCTTAGTTGTAGGAAAATTAAGTATTTTTACAGGGATGCAAAATGATGCTTTAATGCATTGTGGGGGCTTAAAGGGTTAATTTATAGATTCCGATGTGTAAAAGTATCGTAAGCCTACTGTCACCTTGATGATATGTGTCATTGTTTATCAGTATTTTTTTCAACAAAAGGCCTACAGGGAAAGTGCAATGAATTATTATGCACCCTTTACAGAATATACCACTCCAAGAAATGTAATTTGTTAGTTCAGACAAAAGCTGATTCTTAGACATATCAGGGTAAAAAGATGCATATCAAAATTGCACTTGAATCATACAAGAAATATATATCACTTGCAATTTTGTTTGTGTGTATAGCTAAATATCTATACCGTCTATTTATATTAAAACTTCAATTTTGAAAATATACCCCTAACATTTTAAATAGAAGGGTCAAATATATTGATAAATTATGTATCTGTATAGTGAGATATACGTATAGTGTGATATTTGAACAATACATAAGAAACAAAAATATCATGAAATAAATATTGAATGCCAACGTATAATCCATTGCTACCCCATTCAAAGCAAATAAAAACCTCCTTCCATCAGCAAATAGATACGGTCAACTATTTGGAGTGTGGCCTAGACGAGCGAGAATAAAGGAGCGACAGGTTATCTAGTGTATTCAATATTAAGATCATGGCACTTCCTAAGAAACACCTAAATCATAAGACAATAAATACAGGTTTAGCGAGAAACATAATTATACAAATACAGAGGATGCAATGTACAAAAAATACCGAAGTAGGAATGTTTGACCTGATATAATTTTTTACCTTGAATCATGACATTGACCAAGTTAACGGTTAGCCCACTGATATTTATTATTAATATACATCAATATACTAGCAATAAGAATAATAGTATTTGGCTATGAGACTATATACAGCGATTTTCTGTTTTTCATTTGTACTACGATAGAAAAAAATATATATAAAGCTCGGTACATCAAAATGCTCAATGCTGTGAGAATGCCATGACGTGGTTTCGTAGAGTACAAAACCTATATAAAATGAACATCGAGAGAAACAAATGCGAACCACTTTCCAGGTTCAGCTCCTGGCCCCCTAAAAACAAGACAAAGAATGGAGTTATAGCAGCTGAATACCGGCGTGTAACGATAGCAGCCGGTATACAACCGATATTGAGCCAATCATGTTATGTTTATTGGGGGGGGGGGGGGAGAGGATAGCTCAAGACATACCCAGCAAAGACGGGACAATGACCCAATGTTGTTTGGGTCAATCCCAGCAAACACGAGCTGTTAGCCCAATGTTAGGGCCAACATCAGCCGAACATTGGGGCAACGCCTCGTATTTGTTGTGATGTCTAAATGCAGTTAAAATGCAAATGCGCTGCCGCTGGCAATCATTATTATCTGTTTTAATACCCGACAACCTAACTAACGTAGTTTTAAACTAAACGGTTACTACTAGCTATGAATTCCAGTTTGGAGCACTGTACAGTATATGCACAACCTCGACCCGGTCGGGATTCTTGCACAGTTCTTCTGAGTCTCGGGTCACGAATGAACCATTGGGACCCGTCTATTATTGGGGTAAGCGGAGGAATGAATGCAAATTTAGATTGAATGACCACGAACTTACTTGAGCTTCGTCGCAGTAGGTGTCTTATATTGCCGGTCATTGTGGTTGATGACAACAGGTCCAGCTGCTTGTTCTCACCTGGAATGGCAATCAAACACAACACGTTATTTTTGTTGGAAACCCACAGTATTTAGCATGGCATGCCTTTATTTTGAAACACGCCACTACATTATTTACTTTGTCCGACCACTACATTCTAAGTCGGGAATGGGGAGTTATTGTTGATCAAGTACAGATAAATGATCATGGCAGGCCTAATAGTATTATAATCAGTCAGGTGTGACCGAGCTGTACATTATGAGGGATTTTTATTATGGTCGGGTGTGTTTTAAGTCAGTTAAAACCCTCGGAGCTCTACATTCTTAGCTGTGAAAAAGGCCGCGGCCTACGGCCTCGTCCTTTTTCACAACTAAGAATATAGAGCTCCGAGGGCTTTATCCTAGACATAAATATGGACAAACACTCAGTGTGTGATCATATTGGGACTGTACAGTTCAAAGGCAAACAACAGTAGCTGCTCACTAGACGAGTAAGCAATTACTGCTGTTTGCACTCGCACTAAAGCGTGAAAGCAGCACACATACATATATAGGGCCTACACGTATTTGTTAAGAATACGCCTGTTATTAAAAGCATGTAACTTCATTTCAATTCATACAACTATATTCATATCACATTGCCATGCCTCAAAATAGTTTCTCAAAAATACAAAAACTAAGGCACAAATACACTAAAGAACGATCACTTATTTTCGTGGTAAATGTATGATAAGTATATTCCTGAATCGTCCCTCCCCTTCCCATACACTCCTATATGTATATATATATGCTCAGTTGAACGTAGGCCCTATTCGTGTTAAATGTATGATAAGTATATTCCTGAATCGTCCCTCCCCTTCCCATGCACTCCTACATGTATATATATGCTCAGTTGAACGTAGGCCCTATTCGTGTTAAATGTATGATAAGTATATTCCTGAATCGTCCCTCCCCTTCCCATGCACTCCTACATGTATATATATGCTCAGTTGAACGCAGGCCCTATTCCAAGTGATACGATAATTGATTTTACAAACGATAACTTCCGGCGGGGTGATGTTTTCCAAACGTACCATTAACAGAGCATGATTTCAAACTGACGCCACATAATTATACTATTATTTTAATATACATGTATTTTGTTAATCTGGCGTTGAGTCTGTATTGGGTCGTTAGTCTCGTGTTTCGAATTTAAGAGGTTCTGGTAAGGATTTGGTTGAGTGATTTCAAGGCCAATTTCTTTATCAGTATTTACAGTATACCGTGACAATCGCCATGGACTGTCACATCTGCCCTCATATAGACTACACAGTCTGCACCCTCAAATTACGAAAACGTTAAACAGACAGAAAACTGTTATTATGGATTGCCTGCCTGTCTTTCTGTCCGCCTGTGTGTCTGTCTGTCTGTCTCTCTGTCTGTCTGTATGTCTGTATTAAACGAAAATTATTGAGAACCTATAGTCTATTGTTCAATGATCAGTATGTAATGTGAAAAATAGATATAATATGTAAAATGTATATAATCAAGTGAATAACCACACATTGTCGTAAAAATGACGGTCATGTTACCAAGCTAAGATACTAACTTGGGTTATCAAACCATTGAAAGCTCAAAAACTATATTATTTTCACAATTCTTTCAGTGAAATACCCGGAAACATTTAGTAATAAAACTTTCATTTCAATACATAAGCCTGTATCAATCACAATACTATGAGCATGGGAATGAATAACTTGAGGGTTAATAAGGTTAATGGCTATGGTAGGTTTTTGAAAGCAGTCGTGTTTTCGTTCAGATGAAGCTGGCTGGTATAGCAGCAATCGCAGTTTGAAAGGAAGTAAGAATCTAAGTCAGTAGGCCTATGCAAGGCCGCATATTTTAAGTGAGCCGGTATTTTTATTTTGGCTCCTTGATATGTTCATAATATGTCAACTTGTCTATAGGACTAGAATTGCGTTAGTTTTTTTAATTTTGTGTTGCCAGTTAAGAGAGAAATAAGAACAAAATTTAATTTCGGACATGCATGTCCAAAATAAGAAATACTGAAATAACTGATAAATGGGGCTTTTGGCACACTTGCTAAAATACTTCTAGTCTATGGATATGTTCACATCTTATGGCCATATTTAGAAGCCGAAATAAAGATACAGATTATTTGATGATTTTAGCTTGATTTTGTCGCTTTAAAGCTGCTCAATTGTCAAAAACAAATTGCAACTATATAAAATAATTGAATTGATGAGGAGTGAAGATTAGTTCCTGCATTTGAATTCTAAATTATTTGTTCCATTGGTTTCATTGTGATATTTGTAAAGATTGTTTAGACGCGATGTTTTTTTTTCCAAACTTGCGTCTAGATGTGTACATCGTTATGAAGCATTTATTTTCATTTGAGATAACGAGGTAATATTATCAGGATAATATAAATTGTCATAGGTTTAATTATATTTAAAACAAAGCAAATCAAACAATGCTCCGACATCACCGATATATTATACTATTCAAAGTACATCCATGTGAGAACAATATTGGAAGGGCTTATAAAATAGCAGTCGTTTTGTGAGATTTAGTTCAAATGTATATGGAATCGGACCAGATAAACCTGTTAAGGAAGCTGCGATAAGTGATTCTTTTCCACGTACACCAACCCTATCACAATACATTGTACATGTGTTATATTAATAGATAGCTGTGATAGACTTAGTTAACGGTTCAACAAATAGGTAATAAATAGTGGCCCCCTCAACCGCCTTATAATGTACGTAGTTTTTTTTTGTGAGAATAATTGTCATGTTCTTTACTGGTGTTGTAGATAATTATGTGGGTATTTTGTTGAACTCCGAACCAGTTTAAACCATCATTTTAAAGGCGTATTTACATAAGTAAGTAAACACGTTCAAATCTAAGATTATAAGAATGTGTAAAGTAAGGCTACATAAAAAAATATTGCGATAATGGCAATAAGCAAATGACGTATGTGAGTCTATGATATTTAACATTATCAACACTATCTTAAGTTTGTTGTTAATACTGTACATACAATTCACAATTTGGTGTGATAAAACTGCTGTCATAAATCAAACACATTTCAGAGAGCAGTAACACTGTGTCGTAGCTGCTTGGTGTGGCGCTACGTTTCAATCGGTCCTGTAAAACCAAACGTGAGTAATTTATGTTTACTTTTTAAAGCATTTGATTTTGTCGGGCAGGCATTGAAAAGGAAAAAAACAGAAGGGCATGACAAAACGTGTCGACTTGCTTCAGTTACAATTCTTCCAGGGCCGATATTTTTAAACCGATCTGTCCAGACCTTAGGGGTGTGATTGGTCGAGATGGCCTTCTCGACCAATGGCAAGCTTTCAATATGGGCAGACCTTCTTGTCCCTCAGCAACACAACACATTTTATACCATAAACCATGCTGTATAAAGGTTAGATGATCATCGCGGTGAGTACTCCACCATTAACCCTTCCATCGCGGGGATCGACTTTAACCCTTTAACCGCCGGTGCCGCATATATTCGGGTTTTCATTTTTTATCAGCACATTAAGTACCACAGTTTAAATATGTTAAAGATAAAATGTGACATCAATCAGCAAGATTTGAAAAGAGTTAACCTCTATTTTGTCAAATCCGAATAATTTTCACTCACTTGAAGTTGTGGATCGCGTCAGCGAGACATAACTTCAAGTGAGTGAAAATTCAAATTGAATAATTTGGCGGTTAAAGGGTTAAACGTCAGAATGTCTAAAGTTAATCCCCGCACTGTAAGTAAAAATATGTATAATGACAGTAGACCCATATCATAGGTTTTGAAATGAAGCAGAAAGAGCTAACTACAAGACATGTACGCATGTTTCTTTCAAATTTGAAAAAAACCCTTTGATCTCCACGGTTATGCAAATATGTTTCAGCGCTGTAAAGGTTAACCAAGCAGTAGTCCAGCGTTTCTTGTTGGCTGGCACGTCGTGTATTCAGACATGTGCAAAAATTAGGGAAATACAAGTCAGTGCAATTTGTGGATCGTTTTCAAAAAGCAAACGTGCGAAAGAGTGCTGAATAAAATAGCCAGGCAAATTTTGGTCACTAAATGTAATAAAACTAGTTAGTGTCCCCTCATCTATATTCATCAAATATATTAGCTCTGCATTCTTCTTTGCTTTCTTCTATTTTGTCATCTGGAACTGAATAGAAAGTCTGATATTTCGTCGGTCAATCCGTACCAACTTACAAACACGTTTCGTGACAAGATGTCTGTTTTCAGCAAGCTCAGGCAATCACCCAGTACTGTGTTATCGTTGGCCGATCATATACAACAATTATTGGCCCAACAATACACTAAATTGTTAAACGTCTGTATTTATTGGTGTATTGTATGCTTGAATTGCATACAGCCGAGTTTTTTTCTATATAATAGCCATGATACTAGCCAGTTGCTATACGTACGATCTCAGTAAGTTTCAGGCCGGTTATGTAGCATACATACTCATTCAGCAACAATTTTTTATATCTACCATAATCTGTTATTGAAAGCCAAACAGTAGTAAAGGCTCACTTTAATAATAAACAGTTACTGTTGTTTGCCTTCGCGTGGAATGAATTTGTAGGATTGTCGTGGCGTAACATCGTAATATTGACAGTATGTGTACGTTAGTAGTGAATACAATGCAACGAAAGCCATACAATTTAATATGAAGCAAAAGCAGCTTTAATAATATCCAATTACAGGCGTAAAGACCATTCAGCTCAACTTGAGAACTACACAATCTAAATTATATACGATTGTGATTTTATGACAGATAATAGTCAAGCCATAGTAAACGTATTGTTCCTCATGTTATCGACGGGCATGCAAATAACTAATGAGAAAAGGTGTAGAAATGGCCAGCTTGAACTAGCCTGTCTATTATGAACAAGCGTCCCATGATATTGACAATAATGTTCATGGACTAATTGGTTTTTTCACATCTACTTTAACCCTTAACCGCCAAATTATTCAATTTGAATTTTCACCCACTCAAAGTTGTGTCTCGCTGACGCGATCCACAACTTTAAGTGACTGAAAATTATTCAGATTTGACAGAATGGAGGTCAACTCTTTTCAAATCTTGATGGTTGATGTCACATTTTATCTGATTTAAAATGTGGTACTTTATGTGGTAATAAAAATGAAAACCCGAATATATGCGGCACCGGCGGTTAAAGGGTTAAATTCATCCTGTCATTGTCAGGTATAGTTCCCAGAAATAAACCTGCCAATAAACTCTACAACCGAAGGGATCAGAATAATAAGCTGGTTCAATTTTAAACAATTTATTTTCAAGTCACTGCCCCCACGATTTGCAAAGACCATCGCTAAGTATAATAATTGGATTTTTGTATATTAAATAAAATTATATATCTTTGTATAGCATTTGAGGAAAAAGAAAGCGAACTGTTACTTAGCCCTCTGGCAACCACTGCCTTTTGGCTTTGTATGGCAGAATGGTATGGTGAGTCGAAATATGAATTATTTAATAGTTGCAATGATAGTTTCATAAGTCGTGAGAATGACTGAATATTCCGTGTGAAGCAGTTACTAATCACAGGAATATTCTCATGTCATGGATATGATTTAAGCCCAGTACACGCGGTGCGATTTGTCTTATAACATACGTTTCATAACATTAATCTTACGGGAAAAAAACATGCTTTATTAATTTCTAAACGACATATTTTGCGTCTTAAAATTAATATAGGCCTAATATTAGGCCGGTAAGACTCGCCACAAAACTTGTCTCATGAGACAAATTTCATGAGACAATCTTGAACAATAACAGTGACCCTTCGAGCACATACTTAAATATAAGTATATAAATACATATACCCAACTAATACAGCTTCAGATATCAAGCGGTGCTGACATTATTATTAAGGCACAATTTTATGAGCAAAAATATGTCGTTCAGAAATTCGGCATGTTCTATTACCGTATGACAAGACCAAAGGCACCGCTATCTAAGGGTGCACCCATTAGAAGACTGTGGGGAGGGATTTTTTTTAAAATAAATTGGCTTTCAACTTGACAATAAAAATAAATTTCTTGCTGCATGATTTGGCTTAGATAACGAGACGTTGATCCAATGCTGTTGTAGTGTTGGCTATGCGTCGCAACAGCATTGGATCAACAACTATACTGCCTCCAGTATCACACAGATTTGGGCATCGTGAAAAAAACATTAGGTCGAAGAAAGCGCGACAGAGAAGTAATTATGTTAATCCGGTCTGTTATTTTGCATTGCTTATCTGTTTATATTCCCACTAACAGTAATATTATTAGATTACATTAACTAAGATCTAGGTCAGCCCACATAGAGTTCAGCGGCAAAATGCAAAAACAGGTATAGGTAACTTATTATAGTTTTATTGCTATCTTCAAAATATACATATCTCAGAAAATTCGGTAAAATACTCTTACTCTGTGTACATCAAATGTTTCATGAGAAAATTCACAACATTAATCTCATAAGACATATCTAATATATGAGATAAGTCTCATCGTGTGTACCGTGCTTTGTACAAGCGTCTACTGCCCATATGGTGCCCGGAGCCGTCATAAGATAGAGAATGCGAAGAAATAATATAAATAGAAGATTAGTAAGCACATACACACCCAGACTTACTATTCATGATGACAGGTTAGTTAGCTGAAAGTATAAAAAATAATAATTGCAAAAACACTGTGTGAACCACATTATGATATAATATTTGACATAAGGGGATACTTCGGCGGACGACGTTATTATGTGCTGATGACCATCCTACTAAACATCGTAGAGTAACTGCTTATGATGACATGTCAATTTTTTGAATTTAATTTATATAAAGTTATATTTATATATAGCCCACGAAAATGTTTTTAAAAGCACTGAAAAAGACTAATCTTTATTATCAAGTTATATACTGCCATGTAAGCAAGAATAAGTGCATTATACAGCACTTTTTGCCACAAATACCCACCGTCTCTAATCAACCACATGCAAGACGCCGCCCTTAATTAGATCTTAAATTGGGGACATGGGGAGTTAACCTACAGCACTAATTGTCTGCCCAACCATAGGCCGACGGCATGAACATATTATGGTACAATGATGTGCTTACATGCAACCATCGTTTTAGGTGTACACATAGTATGTTTGGGTTTTCCCTGGGTCTAAATATTGATAACATAATGTTTTAAAAATCAGAAATTAAAAAAAAAATGAAATTATGATGTGCTGGATACACTGCTTCATACAAAACAAAAAAAAAGTGGTGTCATCCCACGGAGTCACGTTAAAATTGTTTTTATCCTAACTTTCTCTCATTTCCATTAAAACGGTTAAGATGTTCTTAACTTTTTTAACGGAAAGAGAAACTTAAGCGAATCCTAATTTATCATTTTTTTATAGTGGGATGGGTCACAAAGTCATTTACGGCACAAAGTGATGGAGGATAAAGCACGGTAGCACGCAAAATAAAATACAGAACTATATTCAGTATTTTAGCCCCCCCCCCCCCCCCAGAAAAAAAAACAGTATTGATTTGGAACAATGGTCAACATAATTTTAAAGTGTCTATACAATTCCGTTTTTTACAATATGTATTTTCCTTTGTGTGTATAATTTCGTTGTCTTTATTAGTGCAAGAGCATTAGTGAGAAAAACACAGGAACCTGGAATAAAATTGCAGAAAGCTGATTTTTTCAGGAATGATACCTGGACATCTCCCCAGACGAATTCCGAAGATGCCCCAAAAATCCCCCTTGTGCATTTTTTTTAATTCAAGATGGCCGCCACCATGTAACGCCATTTTCGAAAAACAGGGGTATACCCTAATTCTTCACCTTTGTAGTTAGGAAAAAAAATATTTTTGTGTCTCTACTTATGTTTTAAGGCACAAATAGTTGATACAGATGATCAGGAATGATATCAGCACTTTTCTCAATACCAAAAATCCAAGATGGCCGCCATATTGTTCTGATTATGTTAAGCGATCTCTTAAAAACACACGAAAATATGAGATATCTATCTCGTTGTTGAACCTAAAATGTATTTTTTGGCCAAACCCATGGAATATAACACTTATCTAGATCACCATTATTTTATTATATTGAATTCATCAACATAAATCCCACATAGTAGTTAATTAAAAATAACACCAGGTAACGCCATTTAAAAAAAAAGGGTTATTCCCCAATCCCCCACTTTTGAAGTTAAAACAATGATTTTCGTGTCTCTACCTATGTTTTAAAGTACAAGGAGGTTATCCAGATGATCAGAAATAATATCAGTACTTTTCTTAATACCACAAATTCAAGATGGCCGCCATAATATTTTGTAAAGCAATCTCTTAAAAAAACCCGAAAATATGCGATAACTATCTCGTTGTTGAAACTAAAATGTATTTTTTAGCCGAACCCATGGAGTCTGGAACTTATTTAGATGACCATATTTTATTATATTGTGTTTATCGACATGAATCCCACATGGTAGTTATAGTTAATTCTACCATGGTGGGTGACGCTTTAGAGTGTTTTCGAACTGCTTTCCCACTAGAAATGTAGATTGAGATTTGTCAAGTTAACAAATTAATCTCAGGTAGATAATGAAATTATTGCGTTTCAATCATCCGAGCTGTCACAGTTTCTACATGTTTGGCCAATACAAAAAGAGCACATCGTTGTACAATATAGTCTAGATATGTGAGATCCGCCCCCTTTGAACAAGCCACTCTGTACCCGCAACTCACTCTTTTTATAACTCTTTCTGGGGCGACTTCTCTTTCAGTTTGCGTTGGTTACAAACGACCATGATATAAAATCCGTTCCCAGACTGTAGATTCCACACCCTCCTGTACAGCAAAATATGCTCTGTATCATAATGGAGTTTAAACACGAGGCATTCATCCAATGCTGTTTTAATATGGGCTGACCGTCTTCGACGCTGGCACAAAAATTAAACAGAATTGGATTAATGCCCCGTGTTGGCTGGGGCAGTAGGTGACGTTGAAGGGAGGCTTTCTAGCAAAAATCAATTACAAGATAAGGACTTGCGCCTCACACGTTACATGTACATGACATCTTTGATAATCGTCCTGTAACAATGCTCTTTTAAATACTTACTTTTGTCCTTGATCTGCGAATGTCAATATGTTTAATATCATAAAATATATCATTTAAATATGAAGATATTACATTTTGAATATTAGGATATATATATTTCGTAATGAAATTATGGCATTGTATGGTGTTGTAAAGAGATGATTTTACATCAGAATATCGGAATATGACATTAAATTAATTGATGTCACAGTTTATCGTCAGGATATGATCTCTTTATGTCACGATAATATGAGGACAAGAAACATTAACGTCATGATATGGTTTTGTAATGTCCAAATATTGCTCTTTATTATAGTAAAATGACGTTATGATGTCTGGATACAGCTTTATAAATGCAGGATATGGTGGTTAAGCATCACGGTATGGTATTAAAGTGACAGGATCTTTTGGTGTATTGTCACGATATTAAATATCATGATATAGCATATTAACATCACAATATGACATTTTAGTGTAAGAGGAAATAAAAGTAAAAGAGGGCAAGGCCACATGCTGTTCAAAGAGCATGTGTCTTAACGCTATCTAATTACTTTCCATTTTATTGAATTTTCCGAAGTGCTTTTGTTGTTGGCAGTTTTGGGAGTACCGGTATTTGAGCAATGTAGAGGTCTTTACTTACTGAATTATATTGCGATATATATGTTGAGCTGACATGTGCCAGCCTGATATTGGAATGTTCTATGTCGATTCTGTATTACCATATGGTAACGTGCGTCTGTCAATATAATGTTATTAAAATGTTATACCTTGACATGACAATATAATATCCTGACATTAAAATGCCATATCCAAACTTCAAAGTGACAAAGCCTGACATTCTATGGTCACATTAAAATATTGTAGTGTCATATTCAGTCCTTATAATGTCACATTAGAATGCCGCCAAGCCCGCCATATCTTGATTTGATAATGTCATATCCTATCATAAAAAATTGAATATCTTGACATTCAAATCTTATTGTGTGATATAAAAGGACAAAATTTGGACATTATAATATCATGACGTTAAAGTGTCATATTCTGATAAATTACAATCCAATATCCTGGCATAAATATGCCAGATCCTGACTTCGAACTGTTTATTATACAATATTCGATATTAAATAGCATGTTTGTCATTATAATGACACACCATCACATTACAATGCTATATTGTGAACTCAATGTGTCATTTCATCAATGTATAAAGTCACATCATAATATTCAAGTACCATATCCTAATATTCAAATGTCATATCCTGACATTCAAATGTCATAGTGATGCCTTTATAAAGCTGTATTGAGCCATCATAACGTGATTTTGCTATATTAAACACCAATGTTTGTACATTATATTACATATCATGATATTAAAGTGTCATATCCTGATATCATATTCATATATCCTGACATAAAACTATCATATCCTGACGTTAAACGTGTTCAATCTGGTGTAATATTGTACTTAGCTCTGTTATTATGTACATTCACAATAATAATCACAACTAATACTTAACCAAAATCGAAAAACATTTTATATAGGCCTACTATATAAAATACCTACATTGGAATTAGTCGCTGTGTTTGAAACTGGAATTTCTTACGCTATCTCAAGCTTCAAATGAATGAAAAATACACTTATATTTAAAGATGAGAGATGTTAGAATTTTTAATCAATGATTCTGACATATGATATTTTGTAAATTTGATCAATCTATATCTATATTCCCTTATGAAAAAGCAGTTGGACATCGCCTAATCGTGGCATCTGCGCTAAAAGAGCTAACCAATATGGCAGCAATGTTGGATTTTGTGTTGATAAGCACATTCTATTTAAAAAAAATTGGTGATGGAAATATATTCTAGATTCCATGGCCCTGAAAAAAAAGTTTCAACAACATGATGAGTATGGCATGTACGTGATTTTCTGAGGGGGGGGGGGACCCTTCACATAATGGTCGCCATCTTGGATTTGTGGAGATAAGAAAAGGAATGATATCATTTCTGATCCTGTTGATGAGCTTTTTGTGTAGAGGCACCAAAATATTTTTTTTTAACTGCAAAAGTGAGGAATTGTGGTATATTCCTGGTTTTTTTTCGGAAAAATGACGTTATATGGTGTTACATAACATTAAACTACCGGTATGTGGGATTTATGTTGATAAATTCAATATAATAAAATATTGGTGATCTAAATAATTGCTAGACTCCATGGGTTTAGACAAAAAATACATTTTAGGCTCAACAACGAGATAGTTACCTCATATTTTCGTTTTTTTTTATTAAGAGATCGCTCAACATACTCAGTATATCAATATGGCGGCCATCTTGGATTTTTGGTATTGAGAAAGTACTGATATCATTTCAGATCATCTGGATGAACTCTTTGTGTCCTCAAACATAAGTAGAGACACCTAAATATTTTTTTGAACTGCAAAAGTGAGGAATTATGGTACACCCCTGTTTTTTTCGAAAATGGCGTTACATGGTGGCGGCCATCTTGAATTAAAAAAATGCACAAGGGGGATTTTTGGGGCATCTTCGGAATTCGTCTCGGGAGATGTCCATGTATCATTCCTGAAAAAATCAGCTTTCTGCACTTTTATTCCAGGTTCAACCCTAATGCTCTTGCACTATATATTGACAGGACTAATAGCAAGCTGAACCTACTTTCTTGACAAGGCGCTTACAACTAGGTCTGTGTTCGCGTGCAACACAGTGGAAAACTGGTAAAGTAGAATGGTGTATATATAGTAAATGAAATGAATCGGGCTTTAGGCCACCTTTGTGCACATATAGGCTAAACTGGGCCAAGAGAACCTCCTGAGGATGGTGAGATGATTGAGATGACACTGCCCTCCAGGATTCGAAATTCGAGCCCTGGCGGTCTGAGGCCGAGCACGCTACCTCTCGGTCACGGAGGCTCCCCACAATACTGACTTTCACACGTGGATGGGGAAGAAACATTTTTGTTTCTTTCAAACCGCCGAGACCGGGAACCGAACCCCGAACCCTGGCGTGAAAGGCAGCGGTGCTAACCACCACCCTAGGGCCCCCGCCCGAATTCCCCGGGCAAGCGAGGATTGATTTTGGATAACATTCTTCTTGGTGGTCGCTGTGTTTATCAGGTATGCAGTGCAAATTTGTTTCCGTCATTTAAATCCGGAAGCTTTATCTGGAGTATCTGATAATTCCAGGAGGGTCTAATAATTCATAAGTACCCAAAGAATAACGTTATGACACATGTGATCTTTCAGCCTATATTTAACATGTTTAGCGTATTATTAATGATACTCACTTTTTAAATGAAAAACATATAAGTTTGCAACAGTAAAAGTCGTGGGCAGTCAAACTAGCCTTTTGTCACAGCAGTGATTTCCAGCCCTCTAGTCAGTGATATATATGTGCTGCCGCTCTGGAGTGTTTTGTCGCCCGGTTTTTGTCAGGCATGGCCGATGAAGCGAGCACCAACACATAGCTGTAAATAAAAGCACCCCTTTATTGTTCGCATTGTGTACGCATTGTTGCTAAACTAAGAACAACCGAACAATTATCACCTTTTAAATTAAAGCAATAGTTGTACAACCCTGCAGGGTAAGATGTTCTTTATGGTATTGACCCTTTCAGCGCGGGGACCGTCTTTATACGCCAGAATCTGACGTTTGTATAGACGTCATATTTTGACGTATGAAGACGCACTGAAAAAAAATAATTATTTCTAATGGTCGTGGACCCATAAAAGAGGTATTCAAATGAGCCAGAAAGATTGAGGCATGTGCATGGAAGTGTGGAAAGCACTGGATGCTCTAAAATAATGAAAATTAACCCTTGAAACGCCGGTCACAACTACATTATTATTATTATTATTATTATTATTATTATTATTATTATTATTATTATTATTATTATTATTATTATTATTATTATTATTATTATTATTATTATTATTATTATTATTATTATTATTATTATTATTATTATTATTATTATAAATATAATAATAATAATTATTATTATTATTATTATAAATATAATAAAAATAATAATAATAATAATAATTATTATTATTATTAATATTATTATTATTATTATTATTATTATAAGTATTATTAGTATTATTAGTAGTAGTATTATTATTAGTAGTAGTATTAGTAGTATTAGTAGTAGTAGTAGTAGTAGTAGTAGTAGTAGTAGTAGTAGTAGTAGTAGTAGTAGTAGTAGTAGTAGTATTATTATTATTATTATTATTATTATTATTATTATTATTATTATTATTATTATTATTATTATTATTATTATTATTATTATTATTATTATTAT
>OZ024905.1:67486254-67522044 GCA_964017125.1 Flabesymbios commensalis | reverse complement strand
GTTGAAGATAAAAGCAAGATTTCAAAATCGTTGACCTCCATTTTCTCAAATATAACTGATTTTCACTTACTTGAAGTTGTGAATCGCGCCAGCAAAACGCAACTTCAAGTCAGTAATAAATTCCAATTAAATAACTTGGCGTTTAAAGGGTTAAAGCAGCCGGGTCGTTATTCCTCACCGAACCACAGTATTAACATTGCATTCCTGCGCATGCGTGCCATTGCGGTGAGCACCCACAATTATTCACTCGAATAATGACGCCCCCTACTTTAATTCAAAAGTCTATAGCCTACAACACTTTGGCTGCTATGGGCGATATTCATAGAAATGAAGAGATGCCACCGTACACCGCTTGATGCCGTTCACTATACAACCATGATGATTGTGGCTATAAAGCTGCAGCATCAAGGCCACGTGATGTGCGACGGTCAGTAACTTACCTTTGGTTTAAATACAGTCAGTTTAAACGTACATAACTTACATGGGTGGCGTTTATAAATATATTCAATCAAGACATCTATTCTACACAGTAATGATCTTTGACAACCAAGTTGAACATAATGATAGAGTGTTTCTCATTGATTATTACTATTAATTTATTGACAATACTATATTAAGTTGAATTGTCTTCCCACTAAACATCTTAAGATCGAAGGTTTCCTCACCCTTGAAGCGCGGAAGTTTTTTCAATTTGAAATCATTATAATTGTCTTAGTTAGCTATTTTATTTTCATTTGAATAAATAATTATGTTATGGGTCTACGGTCATTAGGAATATTTTTTACTCTCACAGTGCGGGGATCGACCTTAGACGTCTAAAGTCGATCCCCGCGCTGTAAGAGTTAACTCTCTCTCATTTCCATTTGGAAAGTTAAGATGTTCTGCACTTTTCTAACGGAAAGAGAACTTAAGCGAATATTAATTTTCAGTTTCTTATAGTGAGGTGGGTCGCCTGATACTGCATCGAGGAGGACTGCGAAGGCAAGATTTAAAGACAAGGCTCACATTTAAGTCACAAAGTCACGGAGGGTAAAAATTCTAAAAAAAGTAAATTCTGTAGAATGCCGACAATCTAGTGTGTGGCTATGGCAGAATAAATAGAGTATAAATGAGTATATTTAACTCTTTAACCGCCAAATTATTCAATCTGAATTCCCCCCCCCCTTGAAGTTGTGTCTCGCTGACGCGATCCACAACTTCAAGTGAGTGAAAATTATTCAGATTTGACAAAATGGAGGTTTACAAATATTGCTGATTGATGTCACATTTTATCTTTAACATGTTCAAAAGGTGGTACATGATGTGCGAATAAAAAAGGGAACCCGAATATATGCGGGTAAAGGGTTAAATCATCTTTTGTCATTAGATACGTCGGGTCAATAAGATTATGGAAATATAACGTGTCTACGTTGTAATGTAGATGAATCACTAAGAAAAAAGGGCGATAAATCATCTATAGATGGAGATAATGACTATGTTGCAGGTAATAATATACTAGAGGTAATAAGCATTGTTCAGCAACACTCCTGTCCTTTATATTATCTCTTCCCCTTGGATACGAAAGGGTGCATCCGCCACTTTGTGAAGTGGTTTATACACCTTTCCAAACCCAAGGGGACGAGATAATATACTGGTCATGTGTGCTTAATACAGTACTCACTATAAAACGTTTTCTTAAGAACCAATTATTTTACAAATAAACCCCATAAAAACTATGACAATAAAAAAGCTATATTTAGCAAATTATTGCTTTAACATGTTTAAGGGATATATGTTTACTACTCGCGCCATGCTGACAAAACAAGTACACTGGTATATGCTATGGTGAAAGTGATGATGTAGCCGGCTACAAAATATCGCTGCTACACTTTATGTGTCACTTTAAGTTAAAGTGACATTTAATGCGCCATGGAAGTTAAATGGGTAAAGTTTAACCATTTATCTTCCCTAACTTAAATGCGTCACAATTATTGTTTTCTAATAATATAGGTTCACTACATAGAAAAGTATACAACACATAAAAATCGGGAAGTTTTGAATATAATACACTTTTATATCATATTAAATAATTGTGTAATTTTAATTATCCGTGAGGTGTGAATTGCTACCGCAATTCACACCTCACGGACAATGAAAATATTATGGACTATTTTGAAATGTCCAAATAGATGAAGGGTGAAGTTGCACGTTTAAAAAATGCAATAATTTCTGATTGAAGATACCTATCATCTGGTTAAAGTTATCGGTAAAATATAGATATTGACATGAGGCACAAGTGGTGAACGTTATGGTTGACTGCTTTCACGCTATGGTGATAATGACAACAGACATAATATAGCCAGGGTAATGGCTCTGAACATAATATGATAGCCACGATACGTTAGCCCGTTGGTGAGCTAATTTTGTGTCACCGTCGGTCTGTGTGGTGGTTAATTTGTGGCTTTCGAAAAATAGTGTCAATCGCAAGATTTAAAAAATATACATGTAGATGTCAGCTGTTCCCTGCTTGATCCAAGAATCAACAATTATTGCTGGAGTATGTGATCCTCGAAAAGCACAAACCGTTTACCCAACGTTTGTTTAATGTTGGATTAAGGTCTGCGACACTGACCCAGCACTAAGCAAACATTGAGCTAACGTCTCGTGTTTTAGTGATGGCATGGCCAAAACAGTGCCAAATGTAGTGTGCAGTGCTGCCTATGGCAGTGTGCACTAAAAGGAACCCTTGGAGAGTAGGGCATAGTCTCGACTTCTGGATCCCTCTTGTTGCGATATTGTCTTAGTATGAAAAATGCGACATAAAGCAACATTAACTCACCCATGCACTCACCCATGCACTCACCCATGCACTCACCCATGCACTCACCCATGCACTCACTCACTCACTCACTCACTCACTCACTCACTCACTCACTCACTCACTCACTCACTCACTCACTCACTCACTCACTCACTCACTCACTCACTCACTCACTCACTCACTCACTCACTCACTCACTCACTCACTCACTCACTCACTCACTCGTCGTCTTGGCAGACATAGCTCAATATTGTATAATCTAACAAGGGTATGAAACTCACCAAATGTTTGGAGAGCCCAATCCAGACACCTGATCCAGAACAGTCCTGAGGAAGAGATCCAGGAATCCTTCTCAAGATCTACCCTCTACCTGGGAGACCCCGCCGGACACACGTACGTAATGGTTGCTAGTGGGATTTCTGTCAGCGTGTCGGCTGCCTTGTTGTCAAGCGTGACGAGACGATGATTACCGTATAGGTGTGTAATTTTTCCTGAATCTCGCCAGCATTTCACCAAACTGTCAAGCCCAAGAAAATATTTATCTTGGCAAAAATGGTATAGCGTGTCTGAATTTTGTCAATAAACATATGTGTCAGATATGTGTCAGATATGTGTTTAGATTTTCGCGAATTTGTTATTTTCAGACTCTTTGCGAAGTCCAGAATGCGCGAAGTAGGGCCTGTTGATTTCGATGCTAGGTAGCGCTATTATAAAAATATATTTCGCGAGATCCTTACATTCGCAAAAAATAAAACCTCACGAATATTACCCGATCTACAGTATGGTGCATGTACGAGCGTGCACAGAGGCTGTTCCTGCAGGATGAATCAATTCTGATTCTGTCATCCGTGCAGTCCGAGCCAGACGTGTGTACCTGTGATCAAATCCATACAAGCAAACGTTGCCGCGGTTCAATATTTGATGAGCTGCAAAAGTACACCCCAGTAGAAACAAGGCGGTGAATCAATGTTGGTTTAATGGTGGTCTAGCGTCTACGACGCTGTACCACCATTAAGCCAACATTGATTCAACGTCTTGTGTCTGCTGGGACGCTACGGTGGCTGTTTAGAATATGTTTTGTGGTATACTCGAGTGCACACACATACAGTACTGGGGGCACCCGACCATTATATATACTCAGTAATCATTTCCATGACCTGCACAGGCGAAATAACATATTTTTATTTGATCTCTAGTTTATTTATTGATTGGTGTTCATGTTCATACCTTAATTGTTCTTAACTGTTCTAGACATTTTTCTGCCGTCCAAAATATCTTCACCTGCCAAGCAAAATGTTGTATGTATCATTTCTTCGTGCTGTACATACAGCATTTTAGTACAGCATGCTGAAGAACAGTGGTGTCCATTATATATGAGACCTAGAAATTATGAGCCTATTATATACCATTATATGATTGGTGTTCATGTTCATACCTTAATTGTTCTTAACTGTTCTAGACATTTTTCTGCCGTCTAAAATATCTTCACCTGCCAAGCAAAATGTTGTATGTATCATTCCTTCGGGCTGTACATACAGCATTTTAGTTCAGCATGCTGAAGAACAGTGGTGTCCATTATATATGAGACCTAGAAATTATGAGCCTATTATATACCATTATATGATTGGTGTTCATGTTCATACCTTAATTGTTCTTAACTGTTCTAGACATTTTTCTGCCGTCTAAAATATCTTCACCTGCCAAGCAAAATGTTGTATGTATCATTCCTTCGGGCTGTACATACAGCATTTTAGTTCAGCATGCTGAAGAACAGTGGTGTCCATTATATATGAGACCTAGAAATTATGAGCCTATTATATACCATTATATGATTGGTGTTCATGTTCATACCTTAATTGTTCTTAACTGTTCTAGACATTTTTCTGCCGTCTAAAATATCTTCACCTGCCAAGCAAAATGTTGTATGTATCATTCCTTCGGGCTGTACATACAGCATTTTAGTTCAGCATGCTGAAGAACAGTGGTGTCCATTATATATGAGTCCTAGAAATTATGAGCCTATTATATACCATTATATGATTGGTGTTCATGTTCATACCTTAATTGTTCTTAACTGTTCTAGACATTTTTCTGCCGTCTAAAATATCTTCACCTGCCAAGCAAAATGTTGTATGTATCATTCCTTCGGGCTGTACATACAGCATTTTAGTTCAGCATGCTGAAGAACAGTGGTGTCCATTATATATGAGACCTAGAAATTATGAGCCTATTATATACCATTATTTATTTATCTAGAAATAACATGCATTTGATGTGACTTTATGGCTCAATGTGGCGTGACCACAACACTCACTAACTCATCAGTAAAAACAGGGATTCTAGTGTATTTCTCTCCCTCCCTCCCTCCCTCACTCACTCACTCACTCACTCACTCGTCGTCTTGGCAGACATAGCTCAATATTGTATAATCTAACAAGGGTATGAAACTCACCGAATGTTTGGAGAGCCCAATCCAGACACCTGATCCAGAACAGTCCTGAGGAAGAGATCCAGGAATCCCTCTCAAGATCTACCCTCTACCTGGGAGACCCCGCCGGACACACGTACGTAATGGTTGCTAGTGGGATTTCTGTCAGCGTGTCGGCTGCCTTGTTGTCAAGCGTGACGAGACGATGATTACCGTATAGGTGTGTAATTTTTCCTGAATCTCGCCAGCATTTCACCAAACTGTCAAGCCCAAGAAAATATTTATCTTGGCAAAAATGGAATAGCGTGTCTGCATTTTGTCAATAAACATATGTGTTAGATATGTGTCAGATATGTGTTTAGATTTTCGCGAATTTGTTATTTTCAGACTTTTTGCGAAGTCTAGAATGCGCGAAGTAGGGCCTATCGATTTCGATGATAGGTAGCGCTATTATAAAAATATTTTTCGCGAGATTCTTACATTCGCAAAAATTAAAACCTCACGAATATTACCCGATCTACAGTATGGTACATGTACGGGCGTGCACAGAGGCTGTTCCTGCAGGATGAATCAATTCTGACTCTGTCATCCGTGCAGTCCGAGCCAGACGTGTGTACCTGTGATACTAAGGATCTTGACAATACAATCAAATCCATACAAGCAAACGTTGCCGCGGTTCAATATTTGATGAGCTGCAAAAGTACACCCCAGTAGAAACAAGGCGGTGAATCAATGTTGGTTTAATGGTGGTCTAGCGTCTACGACGCTGGACCACCATTAAGCCAACATTGATTCAACGTCTTGTGTCTGCTGGGATGCTACGGTGGCTGTTTAGAATATGTTTTGTGGTATACTCGAGTGCACACACATACAGTACTGGGGGCACCCGACCATTATATATACTCAGTAATCATTTCCATGACCTGCACAGGCGAAATAACATATTTTTATTTGAGCTCTAGTTTATTTATTGATTGGTGTTCATGTTCATACCTTAATTGTTCTTAACTGTTCTAGACATTTTTCTGCCGTCTAAAATATCTTCACCTGCCAAGCAAAATGTTGTATGTATCATTCCTTCGGGCTGTACATACAACATTTTAGTTCAGCATGCTGAAGAACAGTGGTGTCCATTATATATGAGACCTAGAAATTATGAGCCTATTATATACCATCATTTATCAATCTCAAAAGTAGTTTTTCTGAAAATATGACACACTAGTTAATGATCTGATAATGATTTGTGTCCATTTGTCACATGTGTTATCACGAAATGACACCATGACCGAATAAGTAAATATCGCAAACTGTGTGCTTGCTAAGACATAGCGCTATAGTCAATTATAATATAT
The DNA here is from genome assembly GCA_964017125.1 of Flabesymbios commensalis. Lineage (NCBI taxonomy): Eukaryota > Metazoa > Annelida > Polychaeta > Terebellida > Flabelligeridae > Flabesymbios > Flabesymbios commensalis. The sequence continues at coordinate 67,515,464 of OZ024905.1, read as the reverse complement.
ATTATAATATATACCACAACACCATAGAAACCAATTAGTTTTCGTGCTCATTTCACTACACTTCACTTTGTATTTATGTATTAGCTGGCTGGCTGTACTGTTACATGACATACAATAATTATTATGTGCCTGTGTTATCACAGGGTCATGCCACAGCACAAAAGAAAACATTTATATGCATCAATTATATGCATCTTGGGCACACACACACACTTTTACTTTTACTTCAGAAATTAAATTATTCACTGGTGTATCATATCGTATATCCACTGGTGTGCCTGAAGGGTCTATATTGGGCCTTCTTCTATTTATCATATATATTGATGATTTATGCAATGCCAGTAAACTGTTTAAGATGATTATTTATGCTGATGATACTACTTTATACTTCATATTGGATGATTTTGGTAATTATATTTCAAAATATTTAAATTTAGAATTAACAAAAGTTGCAGACTGGTTAAGGTTGAACAAATTATCAATCAACATAAAAAAATCCAAATTCGTGTTATTTTTTAATATGCCTCAAAAACAATTCAATATACCATAAATAGAGAATGAAAATATCAAAATAGAATTTGCTGACGAATAAATTTTTTTAGGGTTAACAATACACAAGCATTTAAAATGAGATTCATACATAAACAAAATAGCTTCTAAAATTTTAAATATTATAGGCATTATGTACCGCTTAAACACATGGTTCCTTCTGAAATTATTTTAACCATATATAATGGGCTGATTAAACCACATATACTTTATGGTCTTAAGTGCTGGGGTTTCAACCGGGAAAGAATTTTAAAATTACAGAAGAAAGCCATGCGAATTACATGTTCGAGTGGTTACCTCTCTCACAGCGAGCCCCTCTTTAAGGAGCTTAATGTGCTTAAAATTGATGGTATGTTTAAGCTTCAACTGTTAACGTTTTGTTTTGACCTGATAAATAACAATTTACCTGCATATTCCATTAACATTTCTTCACTTTTACAACCAGTAATCTACCGTCATAACATCAGACAAAAAATAAACTACTCAGTTGCACGAGTGAAACATGTATTTGCTCAAAAATGTATGCGTTTTTGTATTCCGGATATTTTAAATAAATAAAGCAGCATTATAACGGATAAAATAAAAACTCATAGTCGAAAAGGATTTTTAGTATATCTTAAATGTTTTCTTGTAAATCCATACAACTCAATATGTTTAATACCAAACTGCTATATATGTTCTAAAATTGTTGTTTTGTAATACACAGTGCACTTTGGACGTTTGCCCTCTTTGGCCCTATATTTGGTCAAGGTGAAGGTTATTATAAGATCGTATTATTATATTTTATATCCATGCAGTTCGCTAATTTTACCGTTCTTAATATATTTAATTTGTATCTCTGTTTTTGCGTTGATACATAGACTACACTCGTATTTGTCTGCTTCTCCCTCCGCATTAATGTTACTATTTTATTATTGGCCGTCTTTTTGTGTCTCCGTCTTCCCCGCGACGTATGCAGTTTTTTTCAGAAACAATATATTACTTTATTGAAGGGTGGCCTGCATGGAAGCGGCTTGTCATAAGCCTTTTGCAGGTATCCTTTGCATTTGTATAATTATTTGCATGTATGTATGTTTCAAGCATGAATAAATAAACTGAATTGAACCCGGTTGAATTCTGTTACATCTGCTTAGCATTTAACATATTTATTATGATGTCTCCCCTGTATGGAGGTGGAGACATATTGTTTTACCTCTCACCGCTCAGTTCGTCCGATCAGTTTTGTGTCTGTGTGTTTATCGTGCAGTCGGTCAAACACGAGACGTTGACCCAATGCCGGGCTATTGTTGGCCCACCGTCTACGACGCTGAACCAGCATTAGACCAGTATTGGGTTACCGTGTCGTGTTTGACGCCACACTGAATGTGGGCCAGCGGTACAGATGGCGGGCCAGCATTAACCCAACCTTGGTTTCAAGTAGTAGTTATTGTACAGCCCGAGCCTTGTACGAGAAATAGAACGAGTGGTGGAGTTCTATTGCGAGTACAATGACGAGGGCCGATCAATAATTGCTTGCAGCACTTGGGTCAGTTGTCCTTTGTTTTTTATTTGAATAGGTCTAAAAGTCTGAAGAACAAACAAAAGACGGCAACCAGACATACCGGAACCTTAGAGTGTGGGTACCCAACAAGCTTTAGTGCTGACTAAAGTTGGTCCATTGTCAACCACGGCTCAGAATTAGCCCAATATTGTTTCAACGTCTAGTGTTTGCTGGGTATAATAAAGGGAGATGTCACAACATGTTTATACTTCATGCGGGGCCATACTTTGTGTAGCGGGGCCACTGGCAACGACATTGGTCCAACAATAAAACAACGTAGGGTCAGCGTTTGTTCAATCAGCCACTCTCCAGAAATCACAATAGTGTAAAAAGAATCATAGGCCTAATGCTGAGAGTCATGTAGTTTTGCAATTGGGGATGATTAGGCAGGCCTACAAGTTTCTACAACCCAAGATCTAACATATTTTATGTGGAAGAATTATGTTCATTCAAAACATTCAAAAAATTCCAAAACACTCCACAAAGGATACAGAACAATAATGTTTTGTGTTTACTGGGTTGAACGCAGCCCAGCAAACACTAGGCGTTGAACCAGTGCTGGCTTGATGTTGGGCCAGCGTTGCAGACTGTGGGCCAGCATCGGATCAGCATTGGGTCAACGTCGTGTTTGCTGGGAGTGTTGACAAGTTTTTCGTACCAAAACGGAATAATAAATTCCGCTTAATACATAGTCTCTACTGTCCACCGGAGCCATTTAATAACATTAATTACAAAGGGCATTTACACTACATCTATTAGCTATCAACCTTTATGGTTATGCTGGAGGGGAGACATCTCCAGTTTTTTGTTAGACCCTTTTAGTATATATTTGATTTATTTGTATATTTGAATAGTTTACCTTGTAACGCAGTACTGAGGTGAAGCGACCCAATGCTGTCACAGGCATTTAAACTATAATGTGTTATTTAGGTATGGAGTTAAAATTTTCATACATGGTATATTTAAAAACTACATTCCTATTGATGATTATTATGTTTCACTAGTATGCATTAATTCGTGAATAACCTGATTAACCTGCTAGAATGCTGCTATATTCATTTGCCATTAAAAAAAATATTTATTTGTATATTTGCTTATTTATTCTGTATTTTTAAACAGCATCCTTTGCAGCACTTTTTATAATGTATATTTAAACACTATACCTGATTGATCTGTTTGTTTTGTTTTCATTGATTTATGGTTAATTTTTTAATGTTGTTACATTCTGATTTTGTTTGTGTCCCATGCCTCGAATAGGCCAGGTCTAATAGACAATTTGTATCTTTGCATCCTTGTATCCTTGAAAAGCTGGAGATCGGTCACTCGTAAAAAAAACAATGTGTGGAGAGCCACGACGTGACTAAGAGGACTAGCAAAATTAGATCTACTTTGTCAAACGCATTATTCTTACTGTAAGCATATACTTAATTTTTGTTTACAATTATGTTATTAGCACAGAGTTACACAATTTCGTATGACTATGTATATAACATTTATATCGAAGATGAAGAAAATGTGCTATCTGTTATATATACCACATTATCAGCTGCGATGAGTGTGAGACATAGTGTATGAATTACAAAAGCCTTGTTCTTACTGTGCTGTTGGTGATATAAGTGTAAAAGTGTGAAAGAGCATTAAACACACATGTTGAATTGTTATTTATGTTGGTAGTTGCATTTATAATATTGGAACATCATATATTTAAATGAATATGTTTATAATAACGTATTTAAATATCCCTGTCTGTCAATCCTCTTTTGAAATCATGGCACGAATCATTTGCTTTCAACAACTGGTTTAGTAGATGTTTAGGATTATTGTATTTAGATTTATGTTTTGTTCCATCTAGAAATAACATGCATTTGATGTGACTTTATGGCTCAATGTGGCGTGACCACAACACTCACTAACTCTTCAGTAAAAACAGGGATTCTAGTGTATTTCTCTCCCACTAAAGATACACAAAACGGTTACTTCCTGAATCTGAGAGGATATTACATTTGTGAATAGTCACCATCAAAGTCATGGTTTCGCATGTAGCATTTGCAAGTAGAATGATCTGGGCCACATTTTAGAAAGAATGCATGAGAGCTCGGTTGTCAATTTGCCCAATTTATTAATGTACTTCAGAATTGTTTGAGCACATCACAAATGAGACTAACTTATCAACTGTTGTAAGCTAGCAATATTTCTTTTGTTACATCATTTTTAGATATATTGCGGGGTTCATATCTACCACCCAGTAATTCAGAATTTGAGAATTGGAAATATATTCAAGGTTAAGTTCTATCTGTAATGAGGTATCTATGCTCACGCATAAATAATAGCCATGTCGTTCTATATTGAAGCAGAATATTTGAAATGTGTTTAGTGTGTAGATGTTGATTATGTTCATTGTGCTGTAAATATTTAGACAGAATATGTATTACATTCTCAGTATCCCTGTGTGTACTGAGTTAATTCTGTATTTACCAGACAATGTATAACGCATAACAGTAAAATAAATATGATTTAAGCTACACTTTGACATTTTTTTAGAATTTATGATTTAGAGATGAATGTGTTTGATTGACAACAATATAAAAAGTATATACATTTAATACCTTTGTCATTAGTCATTTTACCCACGTTGTATCTGATTTCATTCCACCAGACGACACTATTTGAAAAACTAGAAAAGGCCCGGCTTAAGGCTGTATGAGTGCTATAGACAAAAAATTGACGTATATCTTTTGTAAAGATAACTGTATTGGTCTTCCTCACGGGCAAAAATCCTAAATGTCCAAGATTTAATAAAGGACAGGACCAAGGAGAGAAGGTAAAATATGTATCTTTAACGTGTATTCATACCACCGCCATCGCCGGTTCTGACCAATATCCATTCGATACTTGCCAGTGAATCGTGCTGCGCGTGTCTCTTAGTGCAAGAGCATTAGGGTTGAACCTGGAATAAAATTGCAGAAAGCTGATTTTTTCAGGAATGATACATGGACATCTCCCCAGTCGAATTCCGAAGATGCTCCAAAAATCCCCCCTGTGCATTTTTTTGAATTCAAGATGGCCGCCACCATGTAACGCCATTTTCGAAAAAAACAGGGGTATACCATAATTCCTCACTTTTGCAGTTCGAAAAAATATTTAGGTGTCTCTACTTATGTTTAGGGACACAAAGAGTTTATCCAGATGATCTGAAATGATATCAGTACTTTTCTCAATACCAAAAATCCAAGATGGCCGCCATATTGATATACTGAGTATGTTGAGCGATCTCTTAATTAAAAAAACGAAAATATGAGGTAACTATCTCGTTGTTGCCCTAAAATGTATTTTTTGTCTAAACCCATGGAGTCTAGCACTTATTTAGATCACCAATATTTTATTATATTGAATTTTTCAACATAATTCCCACATTGCGGTAGTTTAATGTTATGTAACACCATATAACGTCATTTTTCCAAAAAAAACAGGAATATACCACAATTCCTCACTTTTGCAGTTAAAAAAAAATATTTTGGTGCCTCTACACAAAAAGCTCATCAACAGGATCAGAAATGATATCATTCGTTTTCTTATCTCCACAAATCCAAGATGGCGACCATTATGTGAAGCGCCCCCCCCCCCCTCAGAAAAATCACGTACATGCCATAATCATCATGTTGTTGAAACTTTTTTTTCAGGGCGATGGAATCTAGAATATATTTCCATCACCAATTTTTTAAATAGAATGTGCTTATCAACACAAAATCCAACATGGCTGCCATATTGGTTAGCTCTTTTAGCGCAGATGCCACGATTAAGCGATGTCCAACTGCTTTTTCATATGGGAATATAGATATAGATTCATCAAATTTACAAAATATCATATGTCAGAAATCATTGATTAAAAATTCTAACATCTCTCATCTTTAAATATAAGGGTATTTTTCATTCATTTGAAGCTTGAGATAGCGTAAGAAATTCCAGTTTCAAACACAGCGACTAATTCCAATGTAGGTATTTTATATAGTAGGCCTATATAAAATGTTTTTCGATTTTGGTTAAGTATTAGTTGTGATTATTATTGTGAATGCACATAATAACAGAGATAAGTACAATATTACACCAGATTGAACACGTTTAACGTCAGCATATGATAGTTTTATGTCAGGATATATGAATATGATATCAGGATATGACACTTTAATATCATGATATGTAATATAATGTCCAAACATTGGTGTTTAATATAGCAAAATCACGTTATGATGGCTCAATACAGCTTTATAAAGGCAGTATATAGTGGCTAAACATTACGTTGCTGTATTAAAATGAAAAGATATACATCATATTATCACGAAATGCATTACAATTTAGTGATATATCATTTTACCATCACTATGACATTTTAATGTCAGGATATGACATTTGAATATTAGGATATGGTACTTGAATATTATGATGTGACTTTATACATTGATGAAATGACACATTGAGGTCACAATATAGCATTGTAATGTGATGGTGTGTCATTATAATGACAAACATGCTATTTAATATCGAATATTGTATAATAAACCGTTCGAAGTCAGGATCTGGCATATTTATGCCAGGATATTGGATTGTAATTTATTAGAATATGACACTTTAACGTCATGATATTATAATGTCCAAATTTTGTCCTTTTATATCACACAATAAGATTTGAATGTCAAGATATTCATTTTTTTATGATAGGATATGACATCATCAAATCAAGGTATGGCGGGCTTGGCGGCATTCTAATGTGACATTATAAGGACTGAATATGACACTACAATATTTTAATGTGACCATAGAATGTCAGGCTTTGTCACTTTGAAGTCTGGATATGGCATTTTAATGTCAGGATATTATATTGTCATGTCAAGGTATAACATTTCAATAACATTATATTGACAGACGCACGTCACCATAAGGTAATACAGAATCGACATAGAACATTCCAATATCAGGCTGGCACATGTCATTTCAACATATATATCGCAATATAATTCAGTAAGTAAAGGCCTCTACATTGCTCAAATACCGGTACTCCAAAACTGCCAACAACAAAAGCACGGAAGTCTCAATAAAATGAAAAGTAATTAGATAGCGTTAAGACACATGCCTTGCCCTCTTTTACTTTCATTTCCTCTTACACTAAAATGTCATATTGTGATGTTAATATGCTATATCATGATATCTAATATCGTGACAAGACACTAACAGATCCTGTCACTTTAATACCATACCGTGATGCTTAACCACCATATCCTGCATTTATAAAGCTGTATCCAGACATCATAACGTCATTTTACTATAATAAAGAGCAATATTTGGACATTACAAAACCATATTATGACGTTAATGTTTCTTGTCCTCATATTATCGTGACATACAGAGATCATATCCTGACGATAAACTGTGACATCAATTAATTTAATGTCATATTCCGATATTCTGATGTAAAATCATCTCATTACAACACCATACAATGCCATAACTTCATTACGAAATATATATATCCTAATATTCAAAATGTAATATCTTGATATTTAAATGATATATTTCATGATATTAAACATATTGACATTCGCAAATCAAGGACAAAAGTAAGTATTTAAAAGAGCATTGTTACAGGACGATTATCAAAGATGTCATGTACATGTAACGTGTGAGGCGCAAGTCCTTATCTTGTAATTGATTTTTGCTAGAAAGCCTCCCTTCAACGTCACCTACTGCCCCAGCCAACACGGGGCATTAATCCAATTCTGTTTAATTTTTGTGCCAGCGTCGAAGACGGTCAGCCCATATTAAAACAGCATTGGATGAATGCCTCGTGTTTAAACTCCATTATGATACAGAGCATATTTTGCTGTACAGGAGGGTGTGGAATCTACAGTCTGGGAACGAATTTTATATCATGGTCGTTTGTAACCGACGCAAACTGAAAGAGCAGTCGCCCCAGAAAGAGTTCTAAAAAGAGTAAGTTGCGGGTGCAGAGTGGCTTGTTCAAAGGGGGGGGGGGGGATCTCACAAATCTAGACTATATTGTACAACGATGTGCTCTTTTTGTATTGGCCAAACATGTAGAAACTTTGACAGCTCGGATGATTGAAACGCAATAATTTCATTATTTACCTGAAATTAATTTGTTAACTTGACAAATCTCAATCTACATTTCTAGTGGGAAAGCAGTTCGAAAACACTCCAAAGCGTCACCCACCATGGTAGAATTAACTATAACTACCATGTGGGATTCTTGTCGATAAACACAATATAATAAAATAAGTTCCAGACTCCATGGGCTCGGCTAAAAAATACATTTTAGTTTCAACAACGAGATAGTTATCGCATATTTTCGGTTTTTTTAGGAGATCGCTTAAAATATTATGGCGGCCATCTTGAATTTGTGGTATTAAGAAAAGTACTGATATTATTTTTGATCATCTGGATAACCTCCTTGTACTTTAAAACATAGGTAGAGACACGAAAATCATTGTTTTAACTTCAAAAGTGGGGGATTGGGGTATAACCCTTTTTTTTAAATGGCGTTACCTGGTGTTATTTTTAATTAACTACTATGTGGGATTTATGTTGATAAATTCAATATAATAAAAAAATGGTGATCTAAATAAGTGTTATATTCCATGGGTTTGGCCAAAAAATACATTTTAGGTTCAACAACGAGGTAGATATCTCATATTTTCGTGTGTTTTTAAGAGATCGCTTAACATAATCAGAACAATATGGCGGCCATCTTGGATTTTTGGTATTGAGAAAGTTGCTGATATCATTCCTGATCATCTGTATCAACTCTTTGTGCCTTAAAACATAAGTAGAGACACCAAAATGTTTTTTTCCCAACTACAAAGGTAAAGAATTAGGGTATACCCCTGTTTTTCGAAAATGGCGTTACATGGTGGCGGCCATCTTGAATTAAAAAAAATGCACAAGGGGGATTTTTGGGCCATCTTCGGAATTCGTCTGGGGAGATGTCCAGGTATCATTCCTGAAAAAATCAGCTTTCTGCAATTTTATTCCAGGTTCCTGTGTTTTTTTCACTAATGCTCTTGCACTATCTACGATATACACGATGTAGGCCTACCCACCCAATTCTGTTCAATGGTTCAATGCCGGTCAATTGTGTACGACGCTCAACACCACTCCAACACTGATCGTACGCGTGATTCTTCTACACCAGCGTCCTACGATGGCCCAACAACAACCCAGCATTCTGTATGTACATAGGTTACCTTGCGGAAATTGCTTTACGGGTGACAATTACATCCCCCGTAGTCAGAAAAACCACTACCCAGATACTGCGACGCTGAGCCAACAATTTTCCAACCAAAACCCTTTGAGCTCTTATTATAGACTTAACCACAAATATAATCGTGAATATTATTATTTCTGAACTCTTGTTAAAGACAAAACTACTTTACCTAATGACCTGAAACGTTATATTCGACATGTTCGTAAGGACTGGTGTACAGCAATGGCAATCGCTTCCCACACACAGCACCCCTCTTTCCCCTAAATAGGCAATGGTCACATTTCACAAAAGGGGCCTCCCCGGGCTGTTTTTGGCCGTTTTTTGTCCGTCCCGCACGGGAGCCGAGGCAGGGGCTCGGCGGGGCCCCTGCCGGGATCCGCCAGAAACAAGGGGACAATTTTTGAAGGAAAGTACGCCCGGGCCCCCTACGGGACCCGGACGGGAGCCTGTGGGGTCCTGACTTAGCTTGTAAGGGATCCGGGCGGTGTTCCGCCGGTGCCTTTACGATGCCCCAGCGGGTTCCGTTCGGGACCCTTGTATATTCTCCAAGGGTATACACAGCTACTGAAAGACGAATTTATCAATGTTCAATCAATCAATCCATCAATAAATCAATCAATCAGATAAAGGCTTTAAATCAGAAGAGTAGACCTATCATTGGAACTTTACTGATTGGTGACTCAATAATACGAGATTTCATTAACACTGATCCAGCCAAAACTTCAGTCCGGAGCCTTCCTGGTGGACACATAAACGATGTGAAGAAGTCATTAAAACAACCTAAGAATGCTTACAAGGATATTGTGCTTCATGTAGGAGGTAACGATTGCTCTGACAGTGTCGATGTTAAAGCAATCCTTGGACAGTACAATGAGCTTATCGACCTTGCTGCTTCTGCTGTCACTGATACAGGTACAGTGAGGGTTAGTAGCGTATGTCCTCGCTCTAATCCAGAAACACAAGCTCGTCTAGATATCAACATACAGTTCAAAAAAGACAATTCTAAGAAAAAACAGGCGGTTAACAACAATGCCACCCAAGTAAACCGTTCGCCCTCTTTTCAATCCAATCAAGGGAAAGTACGCAAGCCTCAAAAACAGATTAATGACGACAAGCTAAAACAACCTAAAAAAATGTTCAAAACAATAAAAAATATAAACAGCAGGCTGCTGACCAACCTAAAACCTTAAGTGAACAACCTCTGTGTGATTTCTGCGGGGTCACAGGGCACATGTCCAAAGTTTGCCGTTTCGGATCTGTTGTGACTTGCTACCTGTGTGGCGATAAGAAACATAAGGCGAATCGGTGCCCAAGCAAATAGGAATCCGGCCAAGAAAAATGTGCCGGAAAAAACTGCACCAACTCTCCATCCCTAGCTATTGTTCTGGGTATGCCAAAAATTCACACAAGCACAAATGCATCAAGGCGGAACTACAAAAGTAAAAATAGTACTGACAATCGACCTTCTGTATTGTACCTTAATGCGATGCGAAAAGCGTCAAATCTGTCTCAAAGAACAGAAATAAACTTCACCAACTGAAGGACGCTGTCACTTTGGGTAAATTTGACATTGTTGCCATTACAGAGACCTGGCTAGACAGCAAGGTGAATGACAGGGAGCTCATGCACCCAAAATCTAGTGTGTACAGACGAGACAGGCATGATATTTTGAGTGGTAAAATCTGTGGCTGTGTAGTCCTATGTGTAAATAACAACATATCATCCTGTCGACGCCATGACTTAGAGCCTCAAGAAGAGATTGTTGTGTGTGAAGTTAAACCGAATAATCAAAGTAAAATTCTGTTCATTCTCGCATATAAGCCACCTAATGGAGATGTATCACAATTTATATGTAACGTTTCTCCTTTACTAAAAGCAGCTACATTCAACTTTAAAAACGTTTGCTTACTGGGTGATTTTAACATGCAAAATATTGATTGCTCTAATTACTCGTCAAAGTCTGAATCTGGTAATTCATTTTGTAATATGATAACAGAGCCCGTCGCATGTCCCATCGACTTTGATACAGACCATTCAATACTTACGTTTAAACGCAATCTTTCAGGCTGCAACAAAAGAAAAATACCCAGAGTAGTGTATAATTTTAAACAAGCTGATTTTAGTGCTCTGCGATCACTGATTACAAATAGTAATAGGTCCCTCAATAGTTCACTAAATCATTCTACCCATATGAACGAAGCTTGGTCCATCTGGAGCTCAACAGTCACTGAACATAGTATTAAATGTATACCACGGGTACTAGTGAAAAATAATTCTAAACATCCATGGATGGATGGTGAAGTACGACACATGCATAACTGTAAACACACTGTTTGGGCTGCAGCCAAACGAACAAACAATGTACAGATGTGGAACAAATTTAAATGTTTGCGAAACAAATTAAAACAAATGCTCAGAGATAAACGTAACAGTTTTATGTCTGATCTAGCCCTATCACTGAAGAATAATGCTAAGCGCTTCTGGACATTTTGTCGTCTGAACACCAATTCTCGCCAGATACCTGCAGTGGAATCTGATGGCCAAAACGATGTCACTGACGCCGCTGATTAGGCAAAAATGTTTAATGATTACTTTCACTCTGTATTTTCCACTCCAAAAACAGGAATTGCTCTACCTGATGTTTCAGTTAAGTCAGACAGCATGCTTGCTAATACAGTTTTTTTTTTGAAATTGTTGTAGTAATCAATGTACTGAAAGGGTTAGATGTTAACAAAGGCTCTGGTCCCGATGACATACCCCTAAAGGTGTTGAGAGAGTGTGCCGATGAATTAGTCCCCTCTCTAACCACACTGTTTAACTTCAGCATTTCAACTTGTACATTACGCGAAGAGTGGAAGTATTCAAATGTTGTACCAATTCACAAAAAAGGCAAGAAATGCAAAGTTGATAATTACAGACCAATATCACTTCTTAACAGTGTGAGTAAAGTTATGGAACGACTTGTATTCAATCACATGTATCCGGTTGTCAGTCCACAAAATAATTCGGCTCAACATGGTTTCATGAAACATCGCTCCACTACCACACAACTAATTGATACATATTCTGATATCAGTAGAAATTTAGACTCTGGAAGTCAAACAGACATTATATTTCTTGACTTTGCTAAACCCTTTGATTCTGTACCGCACGACCTGATAGTTCACAAGCTTAAAACATTTGGCTTTGGCAGTAACTTATTGCAGTGGATTGAAAATTATCTGCAAGGTCGGTATCAGTCAGTTGTGATAGCAGGTCAGGTATCATCACCTTCACCTGTAACATCAGGTGTACCACAAGGTTCCATTATTGGACCACTATTATTTGTTTTATACATACATTTTATATCCGATGTTTGTACATCATTTATGAAATTATATGCTGACGATGCCAAACTTTATTGCAATATAAAGTCAAGACAAGATGTACTTTCCCTTCAGAATGATCTTAATGCACTGTTTCTGTGGAGCAAAATTTGGAGAATGACCTTCAACATATCAAAATGTAAATTCATGTCGATATGCCGTAAATTAAAAATAGATTTTGACAACTCCATTGATAATTATATCTTATCTAGAGTAACTGAATTTAATGATCTTGGAATAACCATCACTACTAAATTATCTTGGTCTGAGAATGTGAAAACTGTTTCATCAAAAGCCCATTCCCAGTAGGAATGATAAAACGTTCTGTTGGCTTTAACAGCCCCATTGATGGTAATCGCCAATTACATTTGGCCCATGTCAGAAGTATTCTTGAGTACTGTAGTCCGATGTGGAGTCCCAATCATGTTAAAGACATAATCAAATTAGAACGGGTGCAACGTCAAGCTTCAAAATTCATTCTCAATGATTATGTTTCACCCTATCACGTAAGATGCACAGCATTATCTATCTTGCCTTTGTGCTCCCGTCGAGAAATATTCGACTTGTGTTTTTTTGTACAGCTACCTTCATGGTAAACTATCTTGTGATTACTCATGTGAGTTAGCTTGTCCGCATAATGGCCTCAGATCTGCTCAACAGGGTGTTCTATTCAAATTACCTCTGTGTAAGACTGTTCAGTTCCAATGTACTTATTTTTATCGCACTGCTCGCTTATAGAACACTTTACCTTTTGTTATCCGAGATGCTAGTAACTTGCAGATTTTTAAGAAGAGCCTGAATGAATTATATCTCGCCATGTTAAACTTATTTGATGTGAATAATCTGGAGCCTGGAGCCTGGAGCCTGGCTTTTGCTTGTGTAAATTGTCGAATATAGCGGAATATTTTGTGTCTTAAACTACCTGTGCAATTTGAATCGGGTGTGAGACGGCTATTTGAGCTGTCACCAGCCACTCATGACTAGGGACGGAGGGCTCCATTGTCGATACTCATGTGTTGGCAGCTGACGAACCACCCCACCTTATTTATACTCGTGTATTGAATATATAATTATATATATATATCTAGCACAAATGACACCTTAAGTGATCGACCTATGAACGATAATCTGCGAATGTTGCATTGTGCTGTCTGCCTGGCTCGAATTCAGGCTGGAGACAGTTTCTGATACTGTTCGGAGCAGACCGACATCACTCTACATGATCACGCTTGTCATGATCTGACTTAGAGTATTACCACATGGCATGGATGGCTGTTCCCCTCTAAATTATTATTTGTTTTTTTTCTTTTTTATTTTTAGGTTTTGTAATTTTTCAGTCGCCTTTGTTTCCAGACGAGGTGGGTCCTTATGTTGAATTTCAAAAATCTCTAATCAACTGATTTACTTCTTGAGGTTGGGATTGTTTTTCTTCTAGTCTAATATTGCATATGTGGTACTACTCAGCATTTTTCGGCTGCGCGACGGCTATATGAGCTGACGTCAGTAGATGTATTCTAGGTTTATAGTATTACTTTTATTTAAGGATGTATGTAGGCCTATGTTAAAATTAAGAGTGTCATAAGTTTTTACTATTTTTCCTTTACACATACCCTAGTTGTATGTCCTTTTATATAATAAACAACTAAAGCATTTAGAGGTTTTAATTAGGTTTCTACGCTTTGCAGAGTGTCCTTTTTTGCTACATGGTACCATTTTTGCATGTTTTTAACTGGAAGTCAAATAAACATAAACAACATAAACAAATAATTTAGGCCACTACTCATTTTATAAACTGTGTTTGTAACTTAAATCAACTTGCATCACAAAATGTATCCGAATAGCCCAGTCTTTAAATTCCCCTTACATTTTGTGGATAGGCCTACTAACAACAGTTTATCTAATAGATAAGTCGGGTAAAAGAAGACATCACACAACCTGTTTTTAAAAATAATTTTAAACAATTTTCCATCACATATAGGGACCTAATACTTTTCTCATTTGAAGGACAAACCCGCTGCAAAATTTCGTGAACCAGCCACGGATCCATCCTGATGAAAGGTTTGAAGTCTTCGTGGTGTTCATTGTCGGTGGTTTGGTCGTATGAGTGAAGGTTCAGCTATTTCCAATCCAATGATAGGTTTGAAGTCTCGTGGTGTTACTGTTAGACCCTGTTAAAGCCAACCAGGGTCGAACCCACCACATTCGTTTTGCGGGATTTAATTTGTCTACATTTCTTGCTCTAGGAGCAATGCCACAATGCCAACGTTGTAACGGTCGGGGGCTGTTGCAAGCCTAATATAAGCCTGAGGACAGCTAAATGAATAATGTCAACAGTGTGAATTTTGTTTTGCGTTGCTTTCGGAACAATCATGGCAATATCTCGACAGAAAGAAGCCCAAAGTCGGGACTATGCTCTACTCTTATCGAATGACTTCAAGGGTTCTTTCTAGTACACAGTACCACAGAGAGCACTGCACAGTCCAGGCCTCGGAACAGTTTGGGGCATTTCATGTGCACAATCTCGATGACGATCATCCCACCCGACCGGGCTTCGAGCCCAGTACCTCTGCGTTTCGAGCCACAACTGGACGTAATGAGCCGCAACTGGACCCAATATTATATTATCAGCACCTTGCATCTCCTAGAGAATGTTTTTTAGTAAAACAAAAATAATAATAGGGAAACGCCCCTATAGGCTATATACCCTTGACGTTTGTTTGTTTGCTCGTTTGTTTGTTTATAAATAAATAAATAAATAAATAAATAAATAAATAAATAAATAAATAAATAAATAAATAAATAAATAAATAAATAAATAAATAAATAAATAAATAAATAAATAAATAAATAAATAAATAAATAAATAAATAAATAAATAAATAAATAAATAAATAAATAAATAAATAAATAAATAAATAAATAAATAAATAAATAAATAAATAAATAAATAAATAAATAAATAAATAAATAAATAAATAAATAAATAAATAAATAAATAAATAAATAAATAAATAAATAAATAAATAAATAAATAAATAAATAAATAAATAAATAAATAAATAAATAAATAAATAAATAAATAAATAAATAAATAAATAAATAAATAAATAAATAAATAAATAAATAAATAAATAAATAAATAAATAAATAAATAAATAAATAAGTAAATAAATAAATAAATAAATAAATAAATAAATAAATAAATAAATAAATAAATAAATAAATAAATAAATAATTGCTCGTTCCTTTGTTTTTATTCGCTGACTGACTGCTTTTTAAGTTATATTATTGTTTTCTCTAATGAGACATTTTTTGTTACTTTTGGCATTATGCGTTTAGTGCATATATATGTACTTTATATCAAATTCGATTTTGTATGAAAATGACTTTTTTATTACTTTTGCTTTGCTTTGTTTATTATAAGGTCTCACCACCCTGAATAACCCGAAATCCAGGGAGGTGTCTACTAATGATGGAATCATCACACAAAATATTTTTGATGCGGCTGTTCCAACCTCTATTGAAACAAAAGAAAATACAAAGAAGTTATAATTTTGTGAATATTTAATAAGCACACGTTATCTTCTTTGTCAAGGATATCAGATATAACCGTTTCATGATGACCTCGCAGGGATACAGTGGGTTAAAATGATGTGTGTCTGTTCTGTGAAAGAGAGTACGGATTATGGCCCAATTATAAAAGTAGTGACTTTTTTACACGCTAGGGGGCGTAGCTCAAAATCTGTCTGGTAAGCATACCCATAGGGGGCCTGTTTTCGAACAAGGACAACTCAAGCTTTATCCTGATATGTCACACTAAGTAACTAATAGGGTGAAAAATGGTGAAATCGGCCTGCGGAATTGAGGCAGTTTACATGTGTTTCAATGGGACTGGCATTTGGGGTGGTGAGATCATAACCTGTACAGTGGAATTCGGTGGTAATGCAACATTCAGTCACCAGGTGTCAACTACCATAATGATTCATGAGGCATTCAGTCACCAGGTGGCTCAATCGACGTGATTGTCAGCGAATACGAGGGATCCTATAATTTCAAGCACCATGAGCACTGTAATATTTATTATTGAATAATTTTATTTATTTTCTTTACATAAATGTAATGTATGACCTTTATTTTACAATATAGCAATATTAAAACTAACAAAATTCTAACATAAATGTGTTTTCTTGAAGATAGATTATGTAAATTTGGTCAATTTTAGCCAAAAAGCCTTGTTCTACACTCTAAATCACACATTTATTCTAGACTTCCTGTGTTATATATTATATTTGTTTCTGATATAATGTAAGTGTAAAACACTATCTATAACGTCATACACAAGTGTCTAAAAATAATTGAATTATTTTACCACTTTTTATGTAATTTATGCCTGTCCCACGTTGCAGCGACTCTCCGTAACGCTTTTAGTTTTCAGGTAATTTCTATACTTTTTCTGACCAAAATATCACTTGTCTGGTGCAATTATGTGGGTGAGTATTTTTATTCAACGCCTCTCCATAACGCGATTTTTTCCACATAAATACTGCAATTAAATTTGTAAGCACCCTATAACATTCAAGCCTACTACAACCTCATTTGAAAAAAAGCAAAAATAATCATACTATAGCATAATACATAGATGCTATATGCACGATTTAGTTAGGAAAAACGTCTCTCCATAACACGTATTTTCTGTTACTCCATATCAAAAATAAAAACGTTATGGAGAGAAAAAGTAGTCACAAATATTACCCTTTCAGTCCTTTAAAAATAGCTATAAACCTTTTTGAATTTGATATTTTATCAAACAAGTGACTCTTGTTGAAATATTAACTTTTCTTTTTGTCTTTTAAATTGTGTTAGCATCGATATTTAGTATTTATTTTTTGTCACTCCATAACAGAAATAATTGTCGTGATGGAAAGACAATGTTCGTTATTATTACTCTCCATAACGACAATAATCGTTACGGAGAGTGATTCTTTTTTCATTATTTAAGAGTTATTGTCATAAAGTGATTCTTTCTAAATTAAGTGATCAACATCATAATAGCGATGTTTAACTACCTGTTAGATATATTACACTTTTCGTCGCCTCGGAGCTAAATGATTCTGTCTGCCACTCTGACGAGTGTCAGATAGGATCATTTAGCTTCGCGGCGGTTTTGTAAAAGGGATGCTGAGAAATGCAAATATGAAGATTACTTCGTAACATAGATTGGACTGTCCATAACGGCAAATTAGTCTCTCCATAACGGTGGGAAAAAAAAATTGATAAAAATAAGCATTTAAAATTGAAATTTAGCTCTGCTGATAACGCTATGTCAATAAACAAAACTAAGTTGATATATGTTTCATTTTGTGACAATATTCAGCGAATATCATATTTCTAGGAAAATATCATCATTTGTGCTAAAATTATAGAATCTCTCATACATGAATGTGATACATCAATATTTATAAAAATATGTAAGCCCAAGGAATTGTTGGGCAATATTTATTTTTGATCCACACACCATTTTTGCTTGCAGATTTGATTATGAAGATCTAGAAAATATAACCTTACACGAGATATAAGGAGAATGAAGCCCAAAGTCAGAAGAGCTTTTCTGCCGTGCAAAGCCTAAAGGCAATATTTGCTTACTTTACAAGTAAGCTGATACTGCTTTTCTCCTTTGCAGAGGAGTAATCCCCTTCTCGTATCGAATAATAGCCTACCTATGATCACAAATGTTGGCGGCGGTAGGGGTAGGATAGTTTGTAGAGACTAATTGAACTATTCTGAGACCGATGACTGTACTATGTAAGATGAGCTAACAATGCTGGATATAACCTTTCAAAGCTTGAAATAAACGTTCAAAAATGAACAGGTAAAAAAGATGTTCAAAATGTAACGTAGAATAGCGTTCAAATTAGAACGTTATGCTTGTAGTTCAGTCAAATTAAACTTTGACCTAGAGCAAATTTAAACATAATTTATTTTGATGGCATGTGATTCCACATTTGTATCTACATAACATATAAAAAGTCTACAAAAATATAATGGGGGGAACATATTTTTAAAAGCCAAAAATGATTTTTTTTTATTTAAAAAAAAATACTTGAATTATATAAATTATCAAATCTATGAAACTTCAATGAATGACCAAAAATAAAGCACCAAACAGTGCAGAATAAACAAAAGAGAAGCATAATAAAAATCCAATAAAATCCAATTTGTGGAAAGACACCAATTTTCCATAAATCCAAGATTGCCGCCTGCATTTGTTGACCATAATTTTTATATTTGATTTTTCAACAAATAAATCGGGAAATAAGTTTAAGACCTCTTTTTGGTGTGCAAGTGATAGGAGAATAATTATATTAAATAATAAATATTATGATGATTTAAGATCATCTTGAAGGTCATAAGGTCTATTTTAAGACATAAAATGTGGAAATGCGATTTTTAACAAACATAATCAGAAACAAGTGTAATACATCTTTTAAAATTTAATTTTGCCTCAATAATCTCTTTATGTTATTATTTTGGTGATTTAAGGTCATATATAAGGTCAAAAGGTCAATTTCAAAGCCAAAAATAATATATAAAAATATTTTAACAAATACAAATGAAAACAAATGTAATATCTCGTTTTGGGGGTGTTTTTGACAGGATAATCCCATTTCTAGCAAAACTATTATTATTGAAGATCATATTCAGGGTCAAATGGTAATTTCAAGGTCAAGTACGTAAATATTTCATTTTTAACAAATCTAAATTGGAACAAGCCAATGAATTGTTGAGGCGATCTTAACTGAAAAAAAATCTGATACTATTTTGATGATTCAAGGTCATCTACAGTTTCAAAAGATCAAGTTAGACGTATTAAATGTAACAAAATATGAGGATGTAATGTTTACATATATAAAAGGGCAAATGTTGTTTTTTTTGTTTTATTTTGAATGGAGAATGCATTTCTGTGATTTGTAAAAAAAAAGATAAGAATTTATTGCAAGTATAATACATTATACCTCCAATAAACAAATTGGAAGTGCTTGGAGCTGAAATACCAATAGGATGCATGTTATAAGAGCACTCTGTATGACACAATGATGGCTATACACTAAAATTTTAACACGTACATCACTTCAGTAGAGCAGTATAAGCGTAGTATGTACTTATTAGATTTGAAACAAACCAAATTATTCAACTGGTGTCTGCTTCCTATACGGAAGTGGATGTTGGGTTGCTAAGTTGTATACACCACCCTCTAGAAACGCTATTTTTCGTAATGGATGCTCCCCACAATTTGTTCGTGTCTTTGAAACCTAAAGTCAATTTATGTGCTTCTCTGTTGTAATCCAGAACAGATTATGGAAACACTGTGTCT
The DNA here is from genome assembly GCA_964017125.1 of Flabesymbios commensalis. Lineage (NCBI taxonomy): Eukaryota > Metazoa > Annelida > Polychaeta > Terebellida > Flabelligeridae > Flabesymbios > Flabesymbios commensalis. Next base: position 67,495,362 of record OZ024905.1, on the reverse strand, counting down.
ATTGTCAGGATAGTCGTCGCCGGTCATTTTGGAGTCAGCAGTACATAACTGGGCGTGGCTTTGTCAAACACTGTTCTTTGAAATGCATTCATGTCTTACATTATATAACCATTTCTTATCGTGTATGCTCAAATGAAAGGAATTTCCTACTTCTACCAATGACTCGTCACACATTATAGGCCTACTGTCATATTTGGTGTGCACCTGTGAAAAAATGACTTTTAGGGCTTAGGTTAAAACACACAGTCAAAATGTCTCATGAATCAATCAAGTGAGTAACAGAATAGTGTAATACTTCTAGTCGCTTAGGCCTATTATTATGTTATCAGATAAAAGTACGTATTACTTGCCGTGGTGTTTCTTACTTAGATTTTAATATATTTTGCTCTTGTTTTTTTTACTTTGTGTCTGGTTGTGTCAGTGTATGCACTGTATGTTTCTGCATTGTTCACTTTTTTATGTTATGTAACATTTGATATCAATTAATTTGTTCTATCATGTGACTGCCGGAGAATCTGTTTCCGTGTAGGTATTTTAGTTGTATTAGCCTACATATCATGCAGATACATGTCATAACATTTCCAGTTTATAATTATCATTCTTCTCATGGTCACATACTCCACGGTCTGTTTTACAAGAGACACGTGATACTTTTCTTTGATGCTGTTAACTAGTGGGAATGTTATGATTTGTTTGAAGTACTACCAGAAATAGTGTATCCAGTCAAAATAACACACTGGCTCCTATTTTCGCTTTTTGTTCCCGTAAAATTGACTTTTTTCTTGAATTACCTCACTAATACAAGAAAAATACTCTCCAGCCAAAAATAAATTACACATTTTTGCATACATTTGACCTTCAAATTGACCTTTTGACCATGAATATAACCTTGAATCATCATAATATTTCCAGAAAACCATCAACAATCACTTGCTCCTAGCTATATTCGATACAAAGTCGTATATGAAACTGTGCTCTGTAAATGGAACTGCGACCATCTTGGATTCGTGTAATTTAGATATCCTTCAACCGATTGGATTTTAGCAAATTTTCTATTGATGATTCTGAGCTGATTTTTTTTTTAATTATGCAATTTGTGGTGGGTCTTTTCATATTTTTAATGAACTAAGGTGGTCAACTGGCGTCTAGACTTTTTTGTGTTAATTGCCTGGAACGCTCTCAGTAAAGTGTTATAGATATTATATATGGCAATATAGACTTATATATAGTGACGTGGGCTTGCGTTATATAAAAAGACTATTTGATAAATATAGATATAAAATCATTTTACAGCCAGACAGAACATTACCCCTGAAATCGTTATGTGTTGAATGAGAGGTCGACTTCAAAGGGTGTTTTGAAAATGTTCCCCCACTTATAATTTTGTAGACTTTTTTCTGGAAAGCCTGAATGTTTTCTGAATACTTTGCCATAAAAAATAATTCTGTTGCAATTTGTTCTAGGCTGGGTCATTTTTGACCCTACATTTACTGGACTATTGGTGCGTGCTAACAAGAACAGGATCTTGGCCCAGCATTAGTAAAATTTTGGGCATTTACGTTCTACATTGAATCGTTTTCTATTGACATTTTAGGTATTATAACCCTTTCAATGCGATTTTTAATTAATAGTATATTATGTATCAGGCATGTCATTTTTGGGGCAACACTTAGTCAAAATAGGGTATATTATAATTATGTACTAGCTGGTTGAAAAAAAAAAATGTCAGCATTTTTGGGTGAAACACTCAGTCAAAATAGTATATTATATGACCATACATTTACATAGCGAAATTCCAATTATAGATTTAATAGATGGGGGGGGGGGCAAATACATAATAAACTGTATATGAAACATACTAACGTGAGCAATATCGAAGAACTACTAAATAAGAGAGATAACTATAGGGAAAGGGCTGCAGAACTCCTGAAATATACACCTGCTCGAGTGAAAGCATGACAGTGTGCAGCAGCCTAAATGCAATTAAGTGAGATTACTGGCCATGATAGTAGTTCAATTCAGTTAAAATGTTATTGATTTTTAATAAACTTTTAATTCACAGGTATGGTGTGTTTGTTTCTAGATGATATAAAGAGTATGAGTATCATGTTGAAATAATGTGGTGAATCTCATATGTGTATATGCGTGTATAAATATCACATTCGATTGTTTAGGTAGGAGTCCCTTTTTTAACACACAAATTGATTGATCTCCCTGGTTTAATGTTCATTGTTCATTGCCCAATTTTTTTTTTCATTTATAAATTATGTATATATTATATAATTCATTGAAAATAATACAATTCGGGTAGCAATAAACGAGAATTTCTAGCCAGCAAGCTGATTTATATGACATAAATAGTATGTGATTACAACGACTTGGTGTGCCGTCTTATTCGCGTAATTAATATCACGTCATAGCACCTTGCATATGTAACCTAATTTAACTCGCCAAACAACGTCCGGATATGACGCGGCAACTACGTTTTTCCAACCAATTTTGTCAGCTGGGTTGTGTTCCATTGTATATGTTGTATTGTATAGGCTATAGCCATATACTGTATTCAGGTGATATGACTAACCCAAGATGAAGTTGTTTTGGTTCGAATGCTTTAATTATAGTTGTAAACACAATGTCTCCAGCGATACAGAGTGTGAGCTCCATTATCACGTCCTTATCGTCAGCAATGTAATCTTCTATTACATCAACACATATATATTACTCTTTATAATAACTTTTGTCGTGTAGATATCATCTACCGGTACTCCACTCATCCTCCATTGGTCCATATCCACCTGTAGAGTTTCATAAAATCTTGGGTAATATGAATAAATGAGCACACGCCCTTCAGTTTGGTGAAGGAATGACGAATCAAAATCTACAACCACTTCAGCAACAGCGTTATATCCTATTTATGGATCTCTGACATATTCATTTCATCAAATGTGTACCCATATGCTTAGTTCGCCAATGTGACTACGTAAGACAAGAAACATTTTGACCACTAACATATTGTAGCTACCACACGTGCACTATCAAGTAGATCTGGTCGCATGCCACTGAAATATCAACAACAATTTAAAGATCAAGTGCCTACCGTCGTGCTTTACAGGGCTGTTGAAGGCGGTTTAATTTAAGTGCGTTTGTTTATATCAAGGCCTCCTAGGGATACAAACCATACCACCAAGTAATATTGTTGGCGTCGCATGTCGATTTATGTCCGTGTCAAAGCAATATATGGCTCATAATGCCCCAGCAGTTTTCTAGTTTGTGTGGGCATATAATTTGTCTAAGGTTTAAGTTTATTCTTGGAATTTGCGCTATCAGCATTACTGATTATAGGTGACTTATATATTTTATTACTGTAAATCTGGTAATTTTCGCGTGTTTTAATTTTCGCGAATTTCTAATTTTGGGACTTTTCACGAAGATTAGAATTCGCGAATTTTTATTTTGTTTAGTAGCGCTATTATAAAATTAATTTTCGCGAGATACTTGAATTCGTGAATTTGTCTGCCTCGCGAAATTCGCGAAAATTAAAACCTCACGAATATTACCAGATCTACAGCATATGAAATATCATGGTATTTTTGCTTAATATGATGCAATATGATACAAAATATATCTGTAATCATATTAAAATCATTATTAAATACTGACCATGAAAACATGGTTAAAACATGATAATGATAACAATAGCGTGAATATTTCTTGAGATCTAGCAAAACGCTAGATTTTCGCTAGTGGTCGCTTGTAAATTTTGCAATTACTACTAATAAAATAGCTGCAAATGATTAAATTGCTTTAAATAATTACAATGGATTGATTTTGGACATAATACCACTATGAAACGTAAAGATCAAGTGTTATTGGCGATAGGGGTTCTGCATATATGGAATTATAGCACATTTCATTGTGAATTTGGCGTCCATTTTGTTTTCAGTTTTGCACACTTTTCAGTACAGTAAAAAAATGTTATCCGCCCTAGCGCTCATCTATATGATATCTATAGAACATAATATGGATGGATATATGGATTGTACCAACGATTTTCACCATGTTGACACGATAACGTTTGGTGGCTGGCTGACTAATATGTTCCAGTGGACTGCATGCATGCTATCAACAACGAACGCAAGATAGATCTGCTATATCAGAGGATACGTTATGTAATTCCGTTCTGTTATAACACCAGGAAGAGTAAGCATCTATACATTATCTCTTTTTGTACTTACTTGGCCATTTGTACTGTAACAGTTGTTATTTAAAAAGAACGCAAACATAATACCATATATAAAATATTAACAACCTAATGGTTCTTTTATGATCTCTGACCACAAAAACAGGAAAACATACACCATTTATTTTAAAATTGCTGTTTGTAATGACAGCCTGTAAACGACAAATGGTTTCCCCATGCTTTTATTATTTATCTTAATTAGGCCTGGTGACATATTATTCGCCAAACCATTTATTTAAAATTCCCCGGTATCATATCCGGATATCATTGATACTGAGCTATGTAAAGCTTGGAAATTGAAAAATACGAAGTTAATAGATTTATACTTTTTATTTTGCAAAAAACGTATGACATAATGCATTTTGTATTGTATATTATTTAAAAACTTATATTGCTAGACTAAGAGCCATTGGTGAAAAATATTTCTTTCTTATACAATGTTGTATATAAATAAATCAGCATAATTTATTTCGATTTACTACGGTATATTTCAGAGTATTATTGATTATTGTATCACTGTCTGGGGCTCTGCTGCACAAAAATATTTATGTAAAATACAAAAATTACAAAATAGAGCAGCACGACTTCTTGCACAAAACTTTGACTGGAACATTCGCGGTATAGATATTGTGAGAGGTCTAGGGTTGCAGAATGTTAAAGAAAGATATTGTTTTTTATCATGTTTGTCTCACTTATAAATCTCCAAATAATCTAGCTCCTTATTGCTTATCTGATCTTTTTTCCTCTGTTTCTGAATATCAGACACGTAATGCAACAAGTGATACTCTACATCAGCCCAGGTGTAATAATTCTTTATATAAATCATTTTTAAGTGTGAATGGGTCTAGACTTTGGAATAAGCTACCTTTAGAATTAGAAATAAGAATACATTTTCTGCTTTTAAACATAACCCTAGAATATATATGGCTAATAATCAAACCTTTACTCAATTATAATTAGGGCTGCAATAATGATATGGCTGTACATTTCTAATCGCTTTCTCCAATTTTTGTAGGTTTTTGTTGGAGTTTTAGTGCGGGGACATTTGTTTTTCCTTTTTTTTACCCTTTGCTATAAATGTACATGTATATATACATTTGTAAGCCTATCCAATTAACGCAAATGCATATATCATCGGATTATGATCTAAATGCATAATGTACCTTCTATTTCAGTTATTGTAACTATTGTACATATGATAATTATTGTTTAAATATGTGTTTTCATTTTTTATGCAAATGCTTGTCATAAAACAAGGCACATATGCAAAATAGCCAATGGCTAATAATGTTTTTACCCTGTATAAATATGTTTGAATAAATAAATAAATAAATGCACATATAAAACCCACCATTACCGACACATTAAAGTAAAACTTAGCTGATACTAGCTTACATTTATACTGCAAACCTCAATTATGATCGAGAATGCACATTGCAGTCCAACAGCAGGTAATAATTTTAAAAACATAAATATAAAAATACAAAATACAAACAGCGATGGTTACGCTTATAAGCAGCCTTTTGCTGGAAATTTAACAATACATATTCGGAATCCTATTCTAAGTAGATAGCGCACGTAATGAATTAATGCGTCCTTGTTTGAGTACTATCTATTTTGATGTTATCTGTTGATAATGATACATAACCCAGCAGACACAATACGTTGAATCAATGTGGGTTTAGCGTTGGTCCAACTTCTTGTGTCTGCTGGGAACGTACTCTCACATTTTTCATGCAGTTGTTGATCTTAGGGTACACTAGTCTCCGCCATACTAAAGTCTAATTGCCTGAAAATGTATTTTTCGCAGGTTAGTGCTCTTAATTTTATTTTAATGGCAACTGATTCAAGACGGAGCCCAAAATATTTCGGGTAAGTTATACTTCGATGACACGAGACGTAACCCAAGAAAACATTTTAAAAATGTCCCGTCCACAGAGACACGTATGTACTGAAAGTGCCGTCTTGAATTAATTAAAATGGTAAAATATGCATTGCAGTGCAAAGCATCCTATAATGCAACTAGGACAAAAGATAACAGCTACTGGTTTTAATATAAGGAATGCAAATATATTATAATGTATGTGTATGCTTCATCTAATAAACATGACAGTGATTATTAATGTTGTACACAGAGATGGGGACATGTTGGTTTACCTTTGTCCGCTCAGTGCACTGTCCTGTCCGTCTGTCCAGCGGTTTCCAGTGTACAGTCGCAGGCCGCCTTAGCAAACACGAGACGTTGACCAAATGCCGGCTAATGTTGGCCCACCGTCTACGACGCTAAGCCAACATTAGCCCAGTATTGGGTTACGTGTCGTAGTTGGTGCCACGCTAAATGTGGGCCAGTGGCACAGACGGCAGGCCAACATTAACCCAGCTTTGGTTGAAAGCATCGTGCCGGTAGCGCCAGCATGAAGTCTTGACTAGGGCTGAATGGATACTGCATGCACAGCCAGCACCAGCGACACTGGCCCATCATTTAACAGACATTGGGTCAGTGTCGGCCTGTGATTGCCGCCAGCAGTAAGCACTACCGGACCAGCTGCTATTGCACCCAGCCCAGCAAAGTTAACACAAGGCGTTGAACCAGTGCTGGTTTGATGATATGCCAGCATCGCAAACAATGGGCCAGCATTGGACCAGCATTGGGTTAACGTCTCCTGTTATCTGGGAGTATTCACAAGCCACATTGTGATTCGCACATCAGCGTGTTTCCAAAACCGAATAATAAATTCTGCTTACTACATAGTCTCTACTGTCTACAGGAGCCATTTATTAACATTAATTACAAAAGCTATTAGCTATCAACCTTTATGGTTATGCGGCTGGAGGGGAGTTTTTTGTTTACAAAAAAGTAGATTCTTCTAGTTTGTATGGAAATTCCAATTGACGTTTTCTTTCCCCTGCCCAACGGTGTGGGTACGGTGGATTATGGTGTCAACTATGTCTGTCCGTCCGACCATCCGTCAGCACTATCGGCTGCCTTTTCGGACGATCAACCACCAACATTTCCTTAGGGCAATATCTAAAATGTGTTTAGATGATCTATATTTATTAACAAATAGATATAAGGCCCAGAATATCTCAATAAATACATATTATCAATTTAACTCAAGCCCGGTGTTATTTAGAACAGCCTTTAAGATATAATTAAACATAAATAAATTATTTTAATTTAAGTATAAATGAAAATGTTGTACGTCATTTCAAGCCCACTGATGCTGAACGTGAACAATTCAGTTTAAAACTCATCTCATTATTAGCATGTTTCAAGAGTGCTCAAGACGCCAGTTTCCAAATTTAAAAGAATAAAACATATCTTATCTTCAGAATGTGAGAAGCAAATATAATTCATACCACTGAGTTAAAGAAAGACTTCCCTGGTATTTTTATTCCGTTGTATTAACCGTTTTAATGACAGTTATTGGGATTAAGTGATAAAACAGCAAAATTTGCAAATGTTTCGTCATTAATTAAACGAATACGAGTAATTTTCACCCACTTGAAATTATGGGTCGCGGTAGCGAGACACAACTTCAAGTGGTTGAAAATTTAAATTATTTAATTAAGCAGTTTAGGGTTTATAATACCAATGAAACAGAAAGTGGATAGGTGGATAACTTCGAGTATTTTAGACACAAAACGTATGCTGTTTCGCTGCTGTACAAAAATATTTTGAAATTTTAATTTAAATACGAAAAGTGACAGTTTTTTATTTTACACATTTTTACTTTTTTAATGCTAATACAATTTAGGTCGCCTCAGTTCTTTTTCAATCTTCCACAGAACACAGATAACGTTGGTGTGAAAGTTGAGAAAAGGGGACCTAAAATAAACGTTATTCATAACTTCAATATTAAATACCCCGCTTTATACGGGTCACTGACACAACTGGGACTCAATACTGGGATCATGACCTTACATTTAGTCGGCGCCGGTCCAGCGTTTCGTGTTGGCTTGGTGAATATTCAGCTGGAATACTTAGTAAGCTATTAGTATGATATGTATATTCGCCTCTCTCTTCTCTTTGTTTACTAGGTTACGTACTTTGTAGGTAAACCAATAGGCAATTAAGGCTACGTGGATATGTCATCTGATACACTCATGTTTTCTGTTCCTTAGTCATTAGGCATGCCGCTCACTACGACATGCTTATTGACTATGTACTTCTAGATCAACAGAAGACGGCAAATCGTAAGTGTGATAGTAAGACATTTTGCAACAAATTAAATAACATTATCTACAAATATCGGTACTCTTGAAAGTAAAGCTAATTTCTAGTAGTGATTTATCAACATCTGTTTGTATTAAGGTTATACTAAATTAAGAAATTTCCTCTCATTTGAATAGATTAAAAAAATGGTCTGTAATTATTTTGCACATGTCTCTTATTTTGCTTCTGTTTCTTTTGACATAGATTCAGTGGTGGTTAATTTGGTCTATATGTATATATGAATTCTTACATTGAGGGTTCGCTGTAAGGGTTTAAGCACCAAAACAATTGCAAGTGAATATTTTATCTTATTGACAATTATTATAATTATTTCTGGAGTGTATTTTACTAATAAAATACATTTTATTATTAATAAAATTGCTGACGTCTGTACAGATATCCTGATGTGAATAAAATATATATCTGATATATCTGTATAATATTAATTACATTTATTTGACATAATCACATTTTTTGTCCTAGATATAACCCTCCAGTATGGCAGTCAACACGATGGGATCAGTCGCTGTTCTATTACTAAGTTTGGTAATGCTGGTCAAAGCAAATCCCCCTGAAAGTAAGACATTCTTGTAACATCAGCTTCAAAGAGCATCACGAATTTAGTTATCAGAACAATCCTATCACACACACT
>OZ024905.1:67358754-67483754 GCA_964017125.1 Flabesymbios commensalis | reverse complement strand
AATAATTATTGCTCTCAATATGTGGTCAAATGTCATAAAAATCAAAAAACGTAAATACATAAACAATAACAGTTGTTTCATAATATAATTTATACTGACTCAATTCTCGTCATTATATTTTGGCTCTGAAATGAATTATGTTGGTTTTGGCCAAATTAAAGGGACTTTAGCCCAGGCTAATCATAAAAAAATCAGAGATTTTATTTTGGCTTTTTTATATGACCATATGATGTAAACATGTCCATAGACTAGTACTCCAAAAGTTTTTAATTTTTTTGTGGTGCGCATTTACCAGTTAGGCTAGATATAGAAACGAAATTCCTGATTTCTTATTTTGGACAACCATGTCAAAAATAAGAAATATGGGAATTTCGTCCCTATATCTAGCCTAATTGGTAAATGCGCAGCACAAAAATTAAAGAGCAAAATAGCAACACATCGATCATCTGTATCAAATCCATAGTTTAAGGCATTTAACTAGACAAAATCATTTCTATAAAGATTAAATAGAGTAGAAAAAAATAGTATCTTCTTGACGAACTCCATTAGTTACTTTGAAAATAGCCAACAAATGGCTATCAATTCTGAGATGTGAAATTGTACCAGTATACAGCGACTTGGTCGATTTATAGAAGTTGCCATCAACTTCGTTTATTAGTAGTTTATAAAACACAAAATATCTATCAACCGAGTCAAATGCGTTGGACAAGTCTATAATTGTTGTAAAGAATGTGATTTTTAATTTCATTCTACTACGCACAATGCTAGACAATGAATTGCGGCTACATCGAAAGACAACATCACTAGACAACTCGGTGAAATAAAAGTTATATAACACCATCTCCCCCATACTTCATTCTGTGATAAGAGTGACGTCACTCGGTGAAAACAAGGTTATATAAGAACCCTCCTCCTTACTTCATTATATTAGCCAGCTCGGTGAAAACAAAGGAGGTCGAGGTCATAGATTTTCACAGAATATTAACCAAACTGACGGCCTATATGCGTTTTCAAAACATAATGGAAAATATTTATGTAATAAAATATCAGGTTTATGCATCCAAACTTAAGTATTCCATGTATAATATTCAGGAGAGCTGGCCCAGTTCAGCCTATAAAAGTAACCTAAATCCCTATTCTTTACCCACCCGTTCCAGAATGTCGGCGCACGTTCGTAGGCTGGGACTACGTGGGCCAGCAGACGATTAACGATGAAAACAACAAGTGTGACTTGTGGGAGGATTACGTGACGCTGGAGGACCTCCCGGACGACACGTGGGAGGAGGCGGGGGGACACTGCCGTAACCCGGGCAAATACGAGGACGGCATGTGGTGCTATGTGGAAGGCGGCAGCTGGGACTACTGTAACGAAGTCGTGAAAGACTGCAATTGTGAGTCCAATTTGAGCCCCAGAGCTCTGTATTGTCAGTCACGTGAAGCTGTGGATCGCTACAGCGATCCACGATCCACAGCTTCAAGCGACTGACAATTATTCGAATTTGTAAAATAATTCATGTAGTCTACAGTCATAATACATGTTTTGGCGAATTGAACAAGGGATACAAACACACACTTGTATCACATTTAATGAAGTTAAATGTAATAATATATCTATCCTATTTTGTGTAGTTTTTATGTGGTTTATATTTTAAATATTTTCACAACCATACGTGTCGGCCAATAACGTCAGCAAAAAGGCCTGTGCATGTAAACAATGATGGTGAAAGAGAGGAGGGAAGTACAGTTCAAAAATCAATTTGATAGATGTTGTCTCCTCGCTGGTTTACAAGACAAGGACAGATTTCTGGCTGATCCGAAAACACGAGGAATGTCGTACCACGTGACGTGATCTAGACCGAGGTCTAATTTCCCACCCATTCACCAGGTGTCGCTTGCGTTACACAAAAATACATTTTTTCGATAGCTATCATTTGAGAAAAACATGATAACACAGGTGCGTTGGCCTATAAAGCATCTATGCCTTCTAGTGACGTACGGTATATAAGTAAGCGTCGTCTGATTAAACAGGAGGGAATAAAATATCCTAAAAATTCTAAAGAGGTATATCGTCACTTGATTAAACAGATGCGACACGTCATATGATTACAAAGTGCGAATAAAACCTCTACACCTTCTAGTGACGTATATCGTCATCTGATTAAAGATGTGTGAATGAAACATTTACAGGTTCTAGTGACGTGTATCGTCATCTGACTACAAAGGTGCGAGTAAAACATCTATACCATGTGCAAATAAAACCTATATACCATATCATCATCTGATTAAACAGGTACCAACAAAACATCTACACCTTCTAGTGACGCATATATACCTCTACCCATTTAACTCAGGAGGTTCTAGTAATAAATAATTCGGTATTTTTTGATTTTTTTGGGACTCACAGAAAATAAAAATGTGATAAAAATTACTGGTATATAAAAAATTGCTATTCTTACCAACCCTGTGGGAATGCTGTTTTTCCTTTAACATGTTAAGAATTGATTAAAATACAGTCATCCAAAGGGAAACCGTTCTAACTGTTGTACCGAACAATTTTTGCTCTTTTTTTACGCAACATGATATTTTCAGATTGTGATAAAAAGTTGGCCAGTGGAGAAAATTCTAAAGTTGGCACGGGTGACTACGTGGCTTCTTCAAATCGTGACGCCGGGCATCCTCCAGGAAAAGCAGAGCTGAACAGCAATAAGGCCTGGTGTGCACTAACCAACGACGACCAGCAATGGGTTCAGGTACCGAGTCCTTCTTTTATAGATATGTGTGTCCGCAAACATCCGCAGGTATCCGTATCGCATCCCAGTAAACACAAAACATCTGTATAACATTTGAAAAATGTTGAACCAATGTCGAAGAAGTTGGGCCGACCTTGTACGAATGTTATACAAATGTTTTGTGTTTGTTGGGATACTGCAGTATCCGTGTGAATTCCTTAATCATCCTGCTCTGAAATATTTGCATTAGGGCAAATAATTTCAAAAACGTCGCCAGCCCTGAGGTGTAATATAAATCCGTATGTAATCCCAGTGAGCTCCTGGTCGTCTTTGTGTTAGTACGTGTTTTATCGTAGCCGTCCGGGACTATCCGTGGAGTGCAATTTGACCAATGACTGACTTGTAAACCACACAGTGAGGTACGGAGGCGACACATAAACCACACGGCTGACACGGTCTTCGGCATTAGGCATCCTACTGTGCGAACTTATTTGGTCCGCGGACACCGTGTGACATCCGTGTTGGGTACCAGATCAAAAGTATCCGGCATCGTCCACGTGGATTTCGCGCAAGTACCTGTCAAGTCTTTGCGAGCATCCCTTGTCACATTCTAATTGTTCGTGTCGCATCCTTGTCGTTCAAGGCACTCAGTCTGTGTCGACTACATGTTGAATACGCAATATCACGTGTACATAATATTTTAACTACATGTTGCCTACTTGTCGCCACCATAATAATATAGTCCAGGTTGTTATCAATGCGCATGTTCACAGATTAAAGGTCACTTCCGCGCAAGGTCAATACACTAAAAATTCCATTTCAGTTTTGGCTTCAAAGAGCAGGTCTGACCCTTATTTCGTAACAACAGTAGGCTACACAGTTTTAAACCTAGTATTTTCAATATTTTTGTAAGGTGAATCAAATCTTTTCTGCCTACGTCCACGCTCGTAATGCGACCCTAATTATTTTTTTGAAATATAATGCAAAGCATCATGACATAATGTCATTTATGACAAGACCCGAAATAACTTGTCCGGGGTATTTTATATCGAATTCCAGAAAAACTAATCTTTCCATTAGTCATATTTGAATGGCTCAGAGGTAAAGGGATCCAAGGCTAAAAATTGATTTTTTTCTGTTTATGTCATTTTGGGAAAGTACAATATATGGGAAATAATATACTTAAATATCCAAGCCATTCGTTAAATATTTGGAAACTTATTAATCAATTTATACGTTTTCACTTTCAAAATTATTGATACTTTTCGTCAATGATAACGTGATCCAAGTCCATTAGTTTATATGAGGACATTTTGATTTGGATCAGTTTACCGCTGAAGCATACGAAAAAATGTTATAAATACTTTTTTTAATAGATAAAGATGACGAAATACTAGACAGTTGCTATACTAGTTGGTTAATTTTACAGATAAATTGATATTTTTCCACCTGAAATTTTGATGGCATTGACAATTATAACTCGGGCATGTTCCTTGTGTTGGTTCAGCTGGCATGACAACGACCACTCACAGATAGCGCAGAATGCCTAATGCCTAACGCCGAAGACCGTGCCAGCACGTGGCAGTCATGCCATGTGACTGCCAAGATAGGTACTGCTTCGTAAAACGTAAATTCCTGTCGGGTCAGGTGTCATATGTGAGCACTCGGTTTCAAAGATTATGGCCTGTGAAGCACGCTGTTTGTTATCGACAACATATTAATTTGCTTTCTTATTATCCTGTCCGCTCTCCATAATATAATTAACCCCTAGAAATGTTGGAAACAGAGAGGAATAAGAATAATTTCTAGGGGTTGACATCTTGAAAATTTAGATTTTATGGGCAGAATCGATTGGGAAGATGCGCGATCATTATAATTATGTACGAAAATAATGTTATCAAATAGGAGATGTTGTGAAGTGCTGAAAATTATCCTTCTCATAGCTGTAGGCCCTATAATATAATCGTAGAATGCATGATTAGTTATGCGGTCGAGTAATAAGATATTCTTCTTTCTTTTGTAACGTGACTGTGGCCATGTCACAAACATTCTCCAAAACATTGTATTTGGGCATATGACCGTTTTTCTGTTGCGTTCATTGGTGCATGCCACACCAATAAAATATATTACTGTACTGTTATGTACTTCACATTATTGCGAAATCTGCTAGCTACCCAGGAATCGCATAATTATTCCGAAATCCTGTTTGAAACCAAGGTAGTTGACACCCTCTTAAAAATGGTAACATCATAACAATCGTTTGCTCCTTAATGTTGTTGATCAATGAACGATTCTTCTTCTTTGATATAATAAGATGGGATAATATTTCTGATAAATAAACGATTCTTCTTCTTTGGTATAAAGGGATGGTCATACTCACCCCATTGATTTTAATTGATACTCCATGGAATACACCATCAACACAGAACACACTCAAATAATTATTTCCCTGTGGACAATGTTGTGTATAATGTTTCAAAACAGAGACAGTGGGACAGTAGCATTCATTAGAATCCATACACATGATTCCAGGATACAATTAAATTTTCGCATTTTAACCCTTCCAGTGCGGGGAACCGACTTCAGACGTTGGAGACTGTGATGTCTATAGAGAGTCATTTTTTGACGTCTGAAATAATTAAACATATTTTTAATGGCCGTAGACGCATAACACATATGTTAAAATGAACTGAAAATAGCTAACTAAGACATTTATGATGATTTGAAATTTAAAAATCCCTTTGTTCTCTATGTTTTCTACAAAAATATATCAGCGTCGTAAGGGTTAATCATATTACAATGAGTTTCCTTTATTGTGAGAGAACATTATTATTATTATTCGTCAGATGAAACAGAATTTACATTAATATAGCACCGGCAGCCATCCTGATTTATGCTTTCAAGGCGCTTGAAAAATCAGAAATATCTCCACAAATGAACATTTTGTCAGAAAGTCATATACACATCTTTCTGGTCCAAATGGTACATTTTAACAGTTCACTATTCTCAATCGTGGGCTTACTGTTATTTTGTATGATTTGTATGGATTTGAACAGATGGAAATATTGCCAAATTATGGCCGAACGTGCTGAATGCTGAATTATAAGGACTTCATTATGAACAATTACAGTAACTAAAATGTTAATATGATCGGTCTGCAATATTATTGTTCAATTGCGTGCATTACCTTGATACATAGCAAACATGGACACGACAAGATACACTTTTATATGCCTCTACGTGAGCGCAGACAGAGCCGGACATACAACGCATTCTAAGTGATGGTAGAATTTTGCGTATTCCTTTTTCGCAGGTGATGTTACCTGAGAAAACGCGGGTTTACTTTGTGGTGACGCAGGGCGCGGCGCACGAAGAGAGCTGGCTGCTGACCTACAAGCTGGCCTACAGCCTGGACGGCACTAACTGGATCGTCTTCACGGAAAACGGCACTGAAAGGGTGAGTGGTCGCATCACAGAGAAAGTGGGATATGAATATATATACTTACATGTATCTGCAAAGCCAAAATGCAGTATCCGCTTCCTTGTAAAGTAAACACGACTGTAGTCGTTTTAATCCGTTTTATACGTTTAACCCTTTGACCGCCGGCGACGAATATATTCGGATTTTCATTTTTTATCGGCATATTAAGTGCCATGTTTTAAACATGATAAAGATAAAATGTGACATCAATCAGCAAGAGTTGACATCCGTTCTGTCAAATCCGAATAGTTTTAACTCACTTAAAGTTGTGGATCGCGACAGCGAGACACAACTTGAAGTGGGTGAACATTCAAATTGAATAATTTGGCGGTTAAAGGGTTGAACATCAAAATGTGTAAATGTTTCGTCCCAGATGAAACAGATATGAGTAGTTTTCACCGTATTGAAGTTGTGGGTCGCGGTAGCGAGACACAACTTCAAGTGGGTAAAAAATTAAATAAAGTGACAGGCAAGGGGCTTATGCAGTATCAGACGTAGATGTCTATATTCCATTGTTCTATCATAGCTGCAGGGTAATTTCGCGATATCATCAGTATAATGTTCTGAATGAATTATAACAGATTTTCGAAGGCAACTTTGACAGAGACATCCAGCAAGGACACACTCTACCGTATGCTATTTTTGGTCAGTGGTTTAGGATACTTCCACTTACATTCCTCAACAACGTCTGCGTAAGATTCGACTTTGTGGGGTGCGTAGGTGAGTGGAGCGTGTGTTTATATTCATTTAAAGCTATAGACCACTCTATGTTTATTTCTTGTTTTTGTTGTACCCCAGGTGCCTCTATCGCTCTAATCAGCGTGGTGCTTTCTGGGTAAATATTTGTCCCGCTGTTCGTACACAGTGGACTTCTCCTTTAATGAAATGTGTCATTTTGCATAATATAATACATAGAAGCAAAAATTCATTGGGCAGATCCGTTCCCGCCAAAACTATGACGGATGTAGGAGATGACGGAACATCGGAGGACGGATCTCCGAGGCCTGTCTGTAATTTCAAAATCAAAATAGCCATTACGCATGGTTACCGATGGTGATCTGACTGTCCTCCCCTCCCAGAAAGTCATGTTGTAGCCGTCGAATTAAGTATTTTAACCCTTTCAAGCCTGAATTTACCATTGTCATCTTCATCCTGTACAAGATAATTTGATGTGGTTTAAAAATTAAAGAAAATTGCCATGTATTGGTAAACCAGTTTCATGGAAATTATCGTTATAAAACCCTTAGTTGTAGGAAAATTAAGTCTGTTTTCAGGGATGTAAAATGATGCTTTAATGCATCGAGAGGGCTTAAAAGGTTTTGATAATACTGCTCATTTTTTGCTTTCAGATCAACATGACTGTGAGGATGTTGTGTGCCAGAATGGCGGTACATGTGACGACCATTACAAAGACGGCTATCATTGCCTCTGTACTCCAGAGTACACTGGAGAATTTTGTGAATCAGGCAAGTCACACAGAATTCTAAACCAGCCATAATGCGGAGCGGCGATGATGCACTGGTTGTTCACCTTTTATTGTGATGTTTGCTAAATATGTCAACCCTTACAGCGCGGGGATCGACTTTAGTCGTCATAATCTGACGTCTGTAGACGTCAGATTCTAACGACTAAAGTCGATCCCCGCACTGTAAGAGTAAAAATATTTCTAATGGCTGTAGACCCATAACATAGGTATTCAAATGAATCAGAAAGAGCTGAATAAGACATTTATGATGATTTCAAAATGAAAAAAACCCTCTGGTCTCCATGGATTTTACAAAAAATTCAGCGCTTCAAGGGTTAAGATTGTCAAGCAACAGAGACATTATTAAGTCTAACATCAGGTCGGACCTTAGGAGAAACAATAGTCGGACCTTAGAACAAATGTAGTTGATTCATTCAAGAGGGCCCTTTTAGTACATGTATGTCTCTGTGTATTGGCCATTTTTATAAAATCATTATTAGGCAGCGACGTTTCAGCGTTAAATCTCCGACGTTATTGATTTGAAATAGTGTATGATAATTGCTTGGTATAACTATAATTCGCTATAGCATACATTGAGAAAGTGGGATGATGGATACAACTGAATAATATCATGTTCCCCTTCGATTGGAGAAAATATGTGAAGAAGAATATTTTATGATTATATAAAGGTAAAAGGTAAAGGAGCAGGTTTATAGTCTGATATCAAGTCTGAAGACCTATCATCCGACTTTACATCTTACCCCCTGGTCACTGGACCTGTTCATTCGTGAGCCATTTCAACTCCACGGAGAGCATACAGTCCTGCAGCCGTTTCGGCGCATTGAACTTATCGTACACATTGCCATCTCTGTCCTACCAGGTACTCATTTTCACCTGAGTCAAGTGAAGCATTTGAGGGTGAAGTGCCTTGCCCAAGGACACAAAATCTTAACAATGTCCAAAGATTGAGAGGGGAGAAACATGATATTTCTCTGAAAATTCTGCACCAAGCGGGATTCGAGACCGCACGGCAGGCAGCGACATCGGCAGAGCGCTACGCTCTAACCATTGCGCCATGTCCCTCTCTACATTTATAATATAAATTAATTTTGATAATAAGACAACTTGTGTTATTATCCACACAAAATGTTTATCATTGTTCACTAACTTATGCCCAAATTCACCATAAGCTTTATGCTATGTTTGACAGTTGAACTATTCGGGCATATATCGTTTTTCAAATTTGAATATATAACTATATCAACTATATCTATATCATTTATAATCGTTCAGCCCCGTATCAATAAATTGTCAGTTAGTCCATTGAATCCTATCTATCTATTAGATATATAGAAAATACTAGTGTATGCAAGCAAAATGATAATAGTTGAACATAACATTTCAGCAAACTCAGAAAACCTGTAATAAACCGTCAACTAAACATGACTATTTCATTTTAGTGTATACATCTTGCTCCAGTGAGCCGTGTTACAATGGGGCGACATGCACACCATATCCTGACTGGACTTATCAGTGCACGTGCCAGGTGGGCTACAATGGCGTCCATTGTGAACAAGGTAAGCCCTAAAAAATTAATGACAACGTTATTGACGTCAAAAAATTAATAAATGGGTGGATCGCATTAACAAACTAATTTAAAGGAGCTACATTGTGGTAATCCACTAATTACGTCAATAAGAAAAATATTCACATGACTTGTTAATCATGCTGAGGCTCAAACACATAATTCAATATCTGTAATAGCATAAAACACATTTTATCAGATTGTATGTAAGTACGTGTACCATTGTTAGATGTAGAGTGTTATTCGTGCCATTATATGAAGATTTAAGTGACAATTGCAAGTGCATTTGTTTAAACAAATGCACTTTTGCAAATAACACTTACACCGTGATAAAAGTATTGTTTTAAATGTTGTCTGTATCACAAAAGCGTGTAATTTTATGAGTTCACTTAATTATGTCTTTTATTTTTCTTTGGCTCGCGGTCTCAGTCGATCTTTTAAAGTCTCCAGACGAAACATTTCAAACGTGAGAAGGTGACGTGGCGCATTTACAGAGCGCCTGACTGCCTCGCGAGTCATGCATGCGTCCCGGGTTCGAACCAGTCTGATCCTGCGCGGGATTGTTAGAGAAATATCCTTGTTCCTCCCTTTTCAACCTTACTGGGCGATCACGGGCAGCGTGCAAACGCCAGGTGTTGGCAGGTCCACTCAGAGATCACCTTTGGCAGTATCCGAAAATTTATGGAACTCTCGCCATGGTTTGGTGGGAGAGGATATCCCACTGACCTGGAATTAGCGGGTTGGCGGTGTCCACACGGGAACAGGCGACTAGACTGCTGAAGTCCTAGTCTAAGCGCTATGGACCATAAACTATGGCGTCTATGACTTCATAACATTGTTTCCTATTTATAGCTTTCTCTGCAATTTTATACACCACCCCACTCAATTGGTCCTAGTTGAGCATCACATATCCCTAAATTCTATGATTTGGCTTCAAAAGTATCACAAAACATGAGTATTTATAGTCGGATTCACATTATCCGTGGTGAATGATTTTTACCGATTTCTCAGTTAATTCTCAACCAATTTTCATGAAATTGCACACAGATTTTCTTCCATTCATGTCGTGTCTACCCGCGAAGTATTTTAGAGGGCGGACCATTTGACAAGTAGTAATTAAATAAAACTGTTGCACTAAAAAAAAACGTTAGCTTTGTAAAAAAATATTACATGTCAAATAGTCTAACTTCTAAAATACTTGTCACAACTGCGTAAAACTTTCAGGGTAGTCACGACATTAATGGAAAATAGTGTGTGAAAAGTTAATGAAAACTTGTTGGAAATTGACTGAGGAATTTGCAATTTTTTTCCCACAGGCTGATGACTATAATATGAATCTGACTATATACCAACATATTAATGAGCCGTATGTTTGTTATTTGTAGGAAGTTATGGTACATGTATGGACGTGGCCAATGCCGGGATAACAGATTCCGCGGTGTATAGATTGAAACTTTACAGCGACGTGCTGCCAAGTAAGTATATTAAGTTATTTTCTATATTATGATTGATAGCTCGCGAAACTGTTTACCTTGTTTACTGAACCATAACATACATGTAGTGTATTAGAGGGTTTTATAGCTGCATTTCAGATCCATAAGTAGACCCTATATTATACAGTGAGAAAAATAATAGGTGATTAACTAAAAGTACTTTAGCGGTATGGTACAATACAAATTTAGTATATATTGTTCCCTAAAACTTTTAGGCCTATCATTGTGTTTTGACCCATTGGTTGTGCTGTCATGACATGACCCTCGTAACCATCCTTCATGTGGAATACACCATAAACATGATAAATATTGCTACAGGGCGACATAAGGAGCTGCAAGACGGGGGCTCGGTTGCCTGAGCGACTGACTATCACGCCAGTCATACATGTCCCGGGTTCGAATCCCACTGATCCTCTCAATGTCACTAGGCAATCACACTAATGGCAGTTTCGTGGAGTTAACGTTGAAACCAGTATATTGACGTGGATCTTGCGCCATGCGCTACTCGTTCCTTCAATTTATACAGCTGCAACCGTAGATTCAATGATAACACACCATCCGAAAAACACATAAAACAATTTATAGTTCAATTGTTATAAAAAACATGATTTAGGCGTACGGTGTAAATGATTACAGCATTGCATTAGTAGCATTAGGCGTAGCCGAGGGCTGCTAATGCCTATGGAAAAAAAGAAGACAGTCCCGATGATAGCTATCGACTAGATCCCAGCGAAGATTAAACACTGAGCCAATGCCAAAGCCAATGGCCAGGTGTCTCATGTTTACTGGGATAGTCTAAATCATGATTCACTGACAGTAGACACCTGAAAACTGCCACATGGACACTCTGATTCACGGTCAGGTATTTTGTTGCGCGCTCTCGGTGATATCATTAATGGCATGCGGCGCCAAAAACAATAAATTGATGTACAATATAACGCCCCGATTGTAATAGTTATTGTTTGTTCTACAGATGATTGCAGACTGATTGAAAAATCGCTGGGCCTGCAAAAGAGAGACAAAATAATCAATCGTTTCGTGCAATACAGCAGAGACATGACGGTGGAGAACTGCCACTATCTGTGTATGGGGGATGAGAAGTGCAAGTCTGTGGCCTACAGCGGTCCCCGCGACGAGTGTGTCGTCTACCACGAACTTCTGCCAACTGTCTACCACTCACAGTACAATTATTCGGTCAAGTACTGCGTGGGTGAGTTTAAGGCAGCCAAAATAATGATATGTAATTTCGTATTTATAATCATCTGAGTATAAACATTAAATATTTGTTTTTAATCACTACGTAAATTTGCAATCACCGATGGAATGCAATCGCCGCTATAACTGTAATTATTCCGGTGTAGGCCCTACACAAATCAATGTATTTGTATTTTATTATTTCTTCTATGTTCCTGTTTTCAGAGGAGCAGGACATTTATTGTGAACTGAGTGACCCAGCCAGACCTGTGACCTACATAGACACTATAAACACTACTGACGTCCACGCACACAATATATCTAAACCCAGACCCATGTCCACGTCCTACACAGTCAGTCTGGATCAAGTCGAAAAACTCATGGTATGATTCAATACGAAGCCTGCTAAGATCCTTTTTTTTAATTTGAAATCATCAACAATTTCGTAGTAACCTCTTTCTGGTTCATCTGAAGACATATGGTATGAGTCTACGACCATTATAGATGTTTTAATTATTTCAGCGACTGTCTTTATACGTCAGGATCTGACGTCTACAGACGTCAGATCCTGACGTATAAAGACAGTCCCCTCGCTGAAACCGTTAAAGGGACGTCTAAAGTAGATCCCCACACTGAACGAGTAACATATTCATAACGGCTGTAGACATATAACACAGGTATTCAAACGGAAAGAGCCAACTAATAAAGTTATGATTATTTCAAATTAATGAAAACCTTTGTTCTACATGGGTTATGCAAAAATATGTCAGCGCTGTAAGGGTCGGGTTGAGCGGAGATGGAATGCCCTGAAGCTCCGTGTGTCAGACCAGACAGCACGAAAACACCAACACTTAACCCTTTAACCGCCGGTGCCGCATATATTTGGGTTTTAATTGTTATTAGCACATTGAGTACCACTTTTTAAATATGGTGAAGATAAAATGTGACATCAATCAGCAATATTTGAAAACAGTTGACCTCCATTTTGTCAAATCTGACTAATTTTCACTCACTTGAAGTTGTGGATCGCGTCAGCGAGACACAACTTCAAGTGGGTGAAAATTCAGATTGAATAATTTGGCGGGTAAATGGTTAACTAGCATAGATGTCTGTTCGCTCCGGATGGTTATGGCGGACAAAGACAAACAGCACAGCACTAACCAGCTAACGGTTTACTTGAAAAGTAAGCAGTTAGTGTTCCTTGTCTATAAGGGCCGATGGTTGGTCAAGATGGTTCTGTTGTGCAAAGTGAAGCAGCTGTAACTGCTTACTTGAAAAGTAATCAGCTACTGCTGCTTGCATTTACACGACCGATTTGTCCTATGCAGTTTTAAAATCCCAGCTGTGGTCCGTGAGATTTTTGTGTAAGTGTAAAGTGATAAGAAAAAATGTAACAAAAAATATGCATTTACAAAAAAAAGAGATACTCATGTGTAATATTTGATATTTATCCACTAATCATGCTAATCAGTCGACGCATCTTACTGAATTTCGCCTTGTAAATGTATAAGGTGCAGCACGTGCATGTCTCTTCTTTTATTTTCAGGAAAACTCGGTAAACTGTGAGCAGTACATGAAGGTGGATTGCAACCTGGTGGTGATGGCGAGGTGGGGGTGGAGCTCCTACCCCCCTGCCAACCACACTATGCACGACCACTACGCGGACTGCCTCTGTGGACTGGACAACGCCTGTGCCATAGGCCTCACAGATGAGTAAGTGTTGAAACAATCAAAAACTGCCGAAATATCCACAAGCACACAAAATCAACCACCAAGAAACAGGCTCAGCGAAGAGAAAATATTTAATATCAAAACGTTTTTACATGTATATATATAATATATGGTTAGTGCGATAGTTAAAATATATCCGAGTAGGCTTTAGAAAAAAAAACTTTGTTTGTTTGCTGCATGTTTGCTGGCTTGCTTGTTTCATTGCATCTTTTCTCAGGAGCGCAATTAATACAATTAATTTACACAGGTGTGTGTGCGATGCGAACGATGAAGTTTGGCGAATGGACAACGGTACGATCGTTGGGAAACACAAACTGCCCGTGATAGGAGTGATCACAGAAGACACTGATGACGAGAAAGAGCAGGCCTACTTCAGTCTTGGTCCTCTCATGTGTGCTCAAGAAAAGACAGGTCTGTTCTGTGGATCGAAGGAGAAGCTATTCTAAGTGCACCACCGTGAAATACTCACCCGTCACTTTTGTCATGTTATTGAGGAGAATAAAAATCTTTAAGAATCTCAGGTAGTCTCAAGTGATACCCACATCTATCATATCACCTGAACCATCTCTTTATCACATTGACCATTATCCAGCTAAAATAATTTATTTAAATTTTCAAGCACTTGAGGTTGTGGATCGCTACCGCGATCCACAACCTTAAGTGGTTGAAAATTAACCATATTTGCTTAATCTGAGACCGAACATTTACAAATCCTAATGTTCAAACACGCATTTCATTCCCAATAACAGTGATTCGATCGGTAAGTAAAACAATTTAAAAACGAGTTAAATAATCCTTTTTTTTTATTTTCAACCACTTGAGGTTGTGGATCGCTATCGCGATCCACAACCTCAAGTGGTTGAAAATTACCCATATGTTTGCTTAATTTGAGACCGAGTACTTACAAATCCTAATGTTCAAACACTCATTTCATTCCCAATAACAGTGATTTGATCGGTAAGTAAAACAAATTTATAACGACTACAGTCGTGATCAGCGGTTTAGGGGTCAATGCCGTTTTTGTTTAGCACGTACGTCTCCCATAATACTGAATATTCATCATTCCATAATTATAGAATTCGATATAAATCATTGATGTTACATAATTTATTGAATGCATTTATTCCAGACGGCTCGCAATGTCAGAGTAACCCATGTTCCAACGGGGGCACGTGTATAGAGGGGACCTATGGCTACACCTGCCAGTGTCAACCAACTTATAGTGGCACAGAATGTCAAACCAGTAAGTAGGCCTATAGTTTCACATTTGATCCGATTTTTCTCGAAAAATAAATCATTCACTACAATCTTGCTATCATGGTAGCAATATTCATATCGCGTAAATGCATATTTCAATACAACGCACCTGATACATCGCGATAATTATGATTATGATAATAAAATTGACATAACTGCATTTCATGTTATCTGTCCTAAAATATGCATGCTCACTGAATCACATCACAACCTAAGCATCAAAATTGAACACTGAAAGACCACCATAAGTTGTATCCATGACGTTGTGGCAATGTCTTGATGGATAATTTATAATACCTCACATTTTCATTTGTTTGATATATTAGATTCAAGGAGTCTGATGAGCAATCGCTTTTAGCTTGATCATTTTCAAAGCAGCCGTAATTAACTTTAACATATTTAATAACCCTTTCGGTGCGTGGATCGATTTTGGACATCAGAATCTGACGTCAATTCCCGCAGAGAAAGAATTGAAATATTTATAATGGACATAGACCCATAACATAGGTATTTCAATGAAGCGTAAAGAGCCGACTAAGTCATTTATGATAACTTCAAATTGAAAAAAACTCTTCGATCTTTAAAAGATATTTCAGCGAGCGTTGAAGGGGTTAGGTTTAAAAATTCCAGCACTCTGACATTCGGCTCCTCGGTTATATTAAAGAGGGCGTAACCGAACCTATCTCTCTTCTCATTGCTGAATAATGCATTTAAATCACCTGCGGTGATATTACAATGTTCGAGTCTAAAGGTTTATAAAGCTCAAATTTAGTCCAATTAGCTTGCTTGAAATCACAGTTCATTTTTCATAGCCAATACATTATACCCGGTGTTCAGGTTTTAACCCTTTCAATCCTGAATTTACCATAGTCATCTTCATCCACTACAAGCCGCGAATTGCTGTCGCAATTCACGACTTATAGTGGATGATGACTTGATGTGGTTTAAAAATTAAAGAAAATTGCCACGTATTGGTAAACCAGATTCATGGAAATTTTCATTCTAAAACCCTTAGTTGTCGGAAAATCAAGTATAGTTTCAGGGATGTAAAATGATGCTTTAATGCATCGTGGGGGCTTAAAGGGTTAACCAACGACCTCTACCTACTTGTATATTAGTGGTCACAAATAAAATGGCCTGTGCTATGCTGAAATCAGCTTAATATTTAAATTGTAATCGAATACAGAGTAAAATTATTTATGATAGCTGCATTTATATTTCTTTAGACTCATCAAAGCGTAGATATTTTATTATAAAATGCGAAATTAAAACAAACAACTCGGCACGGATAAGCCCATAGCTTGTTTCTCACGAAAACACACATCGGAAGCTGTATTGAAAAGGTCATTTAAAATTGCCATATTAACTTATAATATAATATATTATATGCTTGCATTATGTTGACATAAATGAAAAACACATGGAACATTATCGTAAAGATGTCATAATTTATGCAAATTAGGTGAGTAATCTCAAACAATGTTATAATATGGAACTGTGAAATACATGTAACATGAAAAGGAGGGGGTAAGAAAACCGCAACAAAGCCTTGCAAATGCCCCCCTCCCCTTCATTTAAGTATATGCCACACACCATACTACACATTATTTACCTAAATAATTGCAGTGTCTAAACAAAGATAACAAGTTCAATAATACGTTCACAGTTTTAATGGTAATTCGAATGTATATCAATGTTAGTCCTAGATTATAATTGCAATCCATGATTTCATAAAGAATAACTAGATTCTATTTTTTATTGGCATTGTAGTATTATAGATTGAAATTTGAAATAAGATGTGTATATTTCTTGTAGTTCTTCTAGTTAATACTTGTACATACATTGTACATCTTTTTTTAACCCTTTCAGCGCGGTCCTCACGCTGAAATGGTTACAGTATGTATGATGGCAGTAGATCCATCACTTATGTATTTAAATAAAGCGGAAAGAAAAAACTAATACGTTCATGATGATTTCCAATTGAAAAAAACCCTTCAGTCTCCATGGTTTATACAGGAATAATACAGCGTTGTATTATTATGGCAAAATATATTACTATGTTAATTTTAACCCTTTAACCGCCGGTGCCGCATATATTCGGGTTTTTATTTTTTATTAGCACTTTAGGTACCACAATTTAAATATGTTAAAGATAAAATGTGACATCAATCAGCAATATTTGAAAACAGTTGACCTCCATTTTGTCAAATCTGAATAATTTTTACTCACTTGAAGTTGTGAATCGCGTCAGCGAGACACAGCTTCAAGTGGGTGAAAATTCAAATTGAATAATTTGGTGGTTGAAGGGTTAATGACGTATAAGTTTGCATAGACTTCCTGTCGTCAATAAATACATATCCATCTATCTATTTATCCATCTAAATATTTTCCTGAAAATTGTATTTGAGAAATTTTAAATAAAAAAATTATTAAACACATAAATTTTATTTCAGCTATTGATGGTTGCCTAAGTGACCCGTGCCTTAATGAAGGCACGTGTACCTCAGATGCAGGAGGGTTCACGTGCACTTGTGAGACGGGGTGGACTGGCGTAAGATGTAACACAGGTGAGTGAGTTAACATGGTTAATGGGAGCGTGCGTGCGTGCGTGCGTGTGTGTGCGTGTGTGTGTGTGTGTACTGTATGTGTGTGCTTACTTGCTTGTATGTTTGAGTGCGTGTCTGCATGTGTGCCTGTGTGCGTGCATGAAGTATATTCACATTGATTTAAAACACTTCCCAGCAAACACGACATGTTCAGCAAATGTTGTTTTTAATGTTGGACCAGCGTCGTACACGATGGGTCAAAAATGAAAACGACATTGGCTCAACGTCTGAATAATTTCTCCTCACTTCAACTAGATGAAAATTCCAATGGAATAATTTCGCAGTTAGTTATCACGTTTTATCAAAACATATTTTATCTTAGAAATATTTATTTTCTTCCAGACGTTGTGGATTGTCCCACGGACATATGTAAGAATGGCGGTTCGTGTGTGGACGAGCTGAATAGCTTCTATTGTTTATGTGCTAGAGGTTTCCAAGGGGACGTGTGTGAGGAAGGTAAGATATTAGGTCTGGATACATAGACTTCTTACAAAAAGAAAGCCAAGGTAAACTATTAAAACGTGTTTTTTTAACGTATGCTACTAATCCGTAGGCCTTGAGTACAATGATGTATATAGTAGGTCAAATACTTTGATTTAATTAGCATCCCAGCAAACACGAGACGTTGACCCGATGCTGATTTAATGTTGGTCCAGCGTCGCAGACAATGGACCAACATCAAATTAGCATTGGGTAAACGTCCCGTGTTTTCAGGGTTGCACCGAGTAACAATAATAATTTATCTTACACCCAATAAACAGAAAAAAAGCTAAAATAAAGTTTAAAATACCATGTAATTGTTTTTTATGTGGATGACGCGACGCCTCAATATTTAACAATACTAAATTTTCCATTTGTCTCTTTCAACATATCAGAAGTTAACGAGTGCATGGAATCACCGTGTGAAAACGAGGGATCTTGCGAGGATCTACCCGGAGGTTACGAGTGTACCTGCCAAGCAGGATACACAGGCCTATCCTGTGAATACGGTCAGTTCTCATCTGTACAGTATCGTCCTCTAGACATCAGAGTGTCGCGTGTGCCACTCACGTGAGTGTCACTCACTTGAGTGCCAGTCAAGTGAGTGGCAATCAAGCGAGTTTCACAAAAGGTACTCCGGCTGCTATCTGGGATCTAGTATTATGCTTCGTTCTGCCACAGGCAGTCGGTTGAATCGCACATTTAGTTCTCCCCTGCCTATGACAGGATACATATATATACCCGGCAGACACAAGACTTTGAATCAGTATTGGTTTAACGTTGGTCCATTGTCGTAGACGGTGTACCAACGCTGGTCCAACGTCGTGGACGTTAAAGTAACATTAAGCTAACATTTAGTCAATGTCTTGTGTCAGATGAATGACGTGTTCTAGAATAACTGCTGAATCATCTAGCAGTAAAACAATAATTGTTATTAAGCTCTTGTGAAGGATTGTTTGATTGTAAAATATCGTGTGTTAACACACTAATATTATCCCATGGACTTTACTCTATAATAGAGAATACATAGCTGAATTCCATGTTTATTATTCGCAGATATAAACGAGTGTGAGAGCCAGCCGTGCATGAATGGCGGCACCTGCCACGACGCCGTGGGGGACTACACCTGCGAGTGTGCTAACGGAAAGGGCAATAAAAACTGTGACGGCGGTCAGTTTTCTGTTATTGAAAGTTTAAATGTTTTTTTGTTGGTGTATTCTATCGCTATGTCACATAATTTTAATTTTCAATTTACTTCTGTGAAATTATTCAATGAGAACTAATAATTAAAATTACAGTCGGAATTTAGAATCCACATGTTTGAGGTTAGTTTAAATTAGTTCTAAAAAGCAAATATGTGCTTTATTTAAAAAAAATAGTAGTGTGAAAGAGACCGGCAAGGACATCATATAATTTATCAGACAATTTGAAATGTAATCGCTCTTAAATCCATCACTTCGACAGTTCTATGCATTATATTGTTAAGTATCCCCCATACTCTTTTCCATTTAACATATATTTCAGAACTAAACGAGTGTGACAGTTCGCCATGTGTGCACGGGGAATGTCTGGACAAGGTGGACCATTATGAGTGTCTTTGTGAGATGGGATACACTGGAATCAACTGTGAAACAGGTAGTTTCTAATATAGGTTTATATACTGCTCAGCAAGGAAAAAATGAGTATCTTGTCGCCTCGGAGCTAAAGGATCCTATCTGACACTCTAACGAGTGTCAGATAGGATCCTTTTGCTTTATGTGCAAAGGAGGGGGGATGGGGTGACACTTTATGTGCAAAAGTAAAGCAAATCTGACTAGGAATGGTGGCTTTTAGTAAAAAAAACAGTGCTAGGTGAAAAATTAAAGCATTCTATTTGATGCTGGACGAAAAAATAATATATTAACCATATCTTTAACATGATATACATTCTGAGCATCCAGGTATGTTTTTCAATTTTTATTCAGCTTGAGATGTAAATTATTTTTGCAATCCCCACCTTGAGGTGGATGAAAATTACCTCATTTTTAAATACCCAAGTCTAACACATGTAATTAAAGCTCTGAGCGTTCATGTTGTGATGTATCACAACATGTTTTACTAATCGTATTAAACCTTGAAGCGTTAAGCAATATAATTTTAATTTATACTCCCTTAAAGTTGTGTCTCGCTACCGCAACCCACAACTTCAAGTGGCTGAAACTTAAATAAATTCATACAATTTTGATTAATACACATGATTATCTGGCAAATTTATTGCTCTATTCTGTTCCAAATTATCCTGTATAAAAGTCCAATCAAAACGCTATAAATGGTTATGGACGTGATTAGCTCTTTAACCCTTTAACCGCCGGTGCCGCATATATTTGAGTTTTCATTTTTTATTAGCACATTAGGTACCACCTTTTAAACATGTTAAAGATAAAATTTGACATCAATCAGCAATATTTGAAAACAGTTGACCTCCATTTTGTCAAATCTGAATAATTTTCACTCACAGCGAGACACAACTTCAAGTGGATGACAATTCAAATTGAATAATTTGGCGGTTAAAGAGTTAAAAGTTTAATTTATTATATAAAAATATTCAATGAGGTGCATAAAATTAAAAATGACAAGGGTCTTCAAAATGTAACCCTTAACCCTTACAGTGCGGGAATCGACTTCAGTCGTCAGAATCTGACCTCTGTAGCCGTCAGATTCTGACGTGACGACTACAGTTGATCCCCGCACTGTAAGGGTAAAAAATATTTATAATGGCTGTAGACCCATAGCATGGGTATTCAAATGATTCAGAAAGAGATAACAAAGACATTTATGATGATTTCAAATTGAAAAAACCCTTTAATCTCCATGGTTTGAACAAACATAATTCAGCGCTTTAAAGGTTGAAGTGTTAATGGCGTCTAAAGTCTTGCTTACCTTATTATTTGTCCTTCAAACAAGAACATTGGCAGGAAGAATTGGCATTGCATTTTCTCATTTGTCATCTGTTTTGATTCAAATTAACATTACGTCAGTAGTTTTTACCTACTTCCTGTTGTCGGTCGCGATAGCGAGGCACAACCTCAAGTGGATAAAAATTAAAAACATTTAATTTAGTGCTTTAAAGGTTAACACTTTGAGGGGTATCAAGACAATAACTAGAAAGGAAAATGATTTTTTCTTTTGATCATCAGATAATATTATGCTGAGCAATTGTTTTGAAGAAGACAATTATTTATGTTTGCTGTATGTTGATCACAACCTTTTAGCTGTACTTTGTAGATATTAATGAGTGTGGCAGTACGCCGTACCGTAACCTTTTAGTTGTACGTTGTAGATATTAATAAGTGTGGCAGTATGCCGTTCCGTAACATTTTAGTTGTACTTTGTAGATATTAATGAGTGTGGCAGTACGCCGTGTCGTAACCTTTTAGTTGTGATATGTAGATATTAATGAGTGTGGCAGTACGCCGTGCCGTAACCTTTTAGTTGTAATATGTAGATATTAATGAGTGTGGCAGTACGCCGTGCCGTAACCTTTTAGTTGTAATATGTAGATATTAATGAGTGTGGCAGTATGCCGTGCCGTAACCTTTTAGTTGTAATATGTAGATATTAATGAATGTGGCAGTACGCCGTGTCGTAACATTTTAGTTGTACTTTGTAGATATTAATGAGTGTGGCAGTACGCCGTGCCGTAACCTTTTAGTTGTAATATGTAGATATTAATGAGTGTGGCAGTACGCCGTGCCGTAACCTTTTAGTTGTAATATGTAGATATTAATGAGTGTGGCAGTACGCCGTGCGTAACCTTTTAGTTGTAATATGTAGATATTAATGAGTGTGGCAGTATGCCGTGCCGTAACCTTTTAGTTGTAATATGTAGATATTAATGAATGTGGCAGTACGCCATGCCGTAACCGTTTAGTTGTAATATGTAGATATTAATGAGTGTGGCAGTACGCCGTGCCGTAACCTTTTAGTTGTAATATGTAGATATTAAGGAATGTGGCAGTACGCCATGCCGTAACCTTTCAGTTGTAATATGTAGATATTAATGAGTGTGGCAGTACGCCGTGCCGTAACGTTTTAGTTGTACGTTGTAGATATTAATGAGTGTGGCAGTACGCCGTGCCGTAACCTTTTAGTTGTACTTTGTAGATATTAATGAGTGTGGCAGTACGCCGTGCCGTAACCTTTCAGTTGTAATATGTAGATATTAATGAGTGTGGCAGTACGCCGTGCCGTAACGTTTTAGTTGTACGTTGTAGATATTAATGAGTGTGGCAGTACGCCGTGCCGTAACGGGGGATCGTGTGATGATGAGCTGGGAAACTTCAAATGTAACTGTGAACTCGGTTACACCGGAGATTTATGTGAAGCTGGTAAGTAAAAAGAAACGCTTAAATGACAAAATTGTCAAACATCTTATTCATATGCCCACGTCCGTCTATAAACCATATCAATTCACTTTTGTGTTTAATACTTTCACAACTATAAAGTCTATTTTTGTTAGCTGAATGCCATATATAACATTCGACTTCAAAAGTGAACTTCCTTGGTGAGCATTTGCTCCTCGCCATTTGACAATGATGAAGTAATTAGCTCAGTATGTCCATTCATGAGCATTAGACCCTACTTTGTTTCTCAAGCACTGTTATGGTATTTTGTACCCTTTGTATTAAGAGTGTTATCATGATCTTTTGCTATAACTCCCCTGTAGATCAGAGTAAAATTAAAGATCAAACCATCTCACTAAATGTTATAATTTATAATGTTATATTTTTTATTTTTATTAAATGTGCATGTAATTATATTGTGTCTACAGAGATAGAAGAGTGTCAGAGTATGCCTTGTCGAAATGGTGGTACGTGTAAAGACTTGGTGGGTTCCTACACGTGTGAGTGTGTTCCGGGGTATACTGATCAACAGTGTGAAACAGGTAGGAACATACACTCAAAACAATAACATATTATTAAACTTGGCAAAGAAAATAGTTTATTGTTTGTACAAATAAATAATTAAATTAAATAATTTTCACTCACATGAAGTTGTGTCTCGCTACCGCGACCCACAACTTCATGTGAGTGAAAATTAGTCATATTTGTTTAAATTTAGTATGGAGCATACATTAAACATAGTTTACATTAATTCCGCTTCGTATTAATTTAAACGCACTTTAATAGCTACATCTATCGAGTACCACCCACGTTCGCTGTACGCCATGGATTTATTTATTTATTTTCAATTTTTAAATGTTATCAGGTTATGTGAACATGCATTTAAAAGGTGATACTTGCCACTTTAACCTATTCACCGCTAAGCACGACTAGAGTCGTTTTCAACCCGTTTTATTAGCCTATGAAATCAGTGTTATTGATAATGAAATGTATGTTTAAGCATCAGGATTTGCAAATAATTCGTCCCAAATTAATTTGATATGTAAGTATTTGGTCTCAAATTTTGCGAGAGCGAGACACAACGTTAAGTGGATGAAGTTTAAAATAAGATAGCTTGGCGTGGAAAGGGTCAAAAGTTTCTCATCGTCAAACTCCAAAGATAAGAGGGGAGTTGCCGATAAAAGTATTTAACACACGAACATGTATGTTAGATATCTGCCCCTCTCACATGAAGTTGTGAGAAGTGATAACTTTAATGATATAATTATAATAATATGTATTTTAATGATTGATACTGTGTACAGTATTCATATTTCTAGAAAACAGAAGATATTGACCCAATGCTAGTTCTATGCTTGGCAACCCCTGGGTAAATATCTTGTGTTTGCTTGCTAAGTTTCTATTTGTACACTGTGATTACAGATATCGACGAGTGTCTGGAAACACCATGTGAAAACGAGGGTACTTGCAACGAGGGCCTTAACAAGTTCACCTGCACTTGTTACAGCGGATATTCGGGAGAAACTTGCTCCGAAAGTGCGTACAAAGTGGCCTCTGACTTTGGCAGGGGCAACCTATGGCAATGTCAGGATAGCACCATATGGTCGCAGCCAACATTAACCTAATTAACTGTGGACCAGCGTTATTAAAACGTGATGTGAAGTCCCTCATTTTAGAAGTCACCTTTCCTCTCAGAAGATACAGTTTTTTATATTTTCAAATATACGCTCTAATGGATTTTACTTTAACCACTTAAGCTGTAACGTGATTAATTTAGATTGCCAATAATTTCACATAATCACGTTTGACATTTTCAGACTGTGCTTTTAATTTACTGTTTACAAATTCTACGCAATATTCCGGGAAATTCAAATAGTGATTTTTAGCATTATTATCGCCTATTGTATGTGCCTCAAATAAAAATGGAAACTAGATTATCCAAAGAATTCTGGCATGCGGTGATATAAGATACATATAAATGCAGATATTCTGTTTTACGGGGGTTATTGATAGGACATGGGGAGGAAGGACAGATAAACACTATGGTGATGCAGACATTTATTGTTCTACATGGGTTATTGCTGGGGCATGGGGAGGATGAACAGATAGTCACTATGCTAATACATACATTTATAATTCCCATGGGTTATTCGCGGGGCATGGGGGAGGGGAAACAGATCTATAGACATTGTGTTTCACGGGGGTTATTGACGGGGCATGGAGTAGGTGGTCAGATGGATACAATGATGATGCAGACATTTATGTTTCACAGGGGTCATTGATGGATGGTGCATGGGTTAGGGGGACAGATATACACTATGACGATGTAGACATATATGTTTCATAGGGGTTATTGATGGAGCATGGGGATGAAGGACAGGTAGACACTATGTGATGCTGACATTTATGCTTCACAGGGGGTGATTGATGGGGTATGGAGTGGATGGACAGTTAGACACTATGGTGAAGCTGACATTTATGTTTCACAGGGGTTATAGATGGGACATGGCATGGAGAGAAGGGACAGATAGACGCTATGATGATGCTGACATTTATGTTTTACAGGGGGTGATTGATGGGGCATGGGGAGGAAGGACAGATAGACACTATGATGATGCAGACATTTATGTTTCACAGGGGGTGATTGATGGGGCATGGGGAGGCTGGACAGACCCAGTAAACATGCGACGTTTGGCCCATCGTCGACGACGCTGGCCCAACAGTAAACCAACGTTGGATCAACGTGTCTTGTGATAAACACTATGATGATGCAGATCTTTATATTTCACAGGGGTGGTTGACGGGGCATGGGGTGGATGGAAAGAGTGGTCAGCTTGTTCAGAGCAGTGTGGACTTGGTGTGACGTCACGATCACGTGACTGTAACAATCCTTCACCACAACATGGAGGTGAAGAATGTAACTGGGACGACAAGACAGAATCAAAACTCTGTGATGGATCCAACTGCGAAAATGGTACTTTTAATATTGTTTTCCTTTTCAACATCGCATATGAGATCATTTTAATTTTGATCAATAAATATATATACATGTATGTACAAATCTCGATTGCTGATCATATACATGTATATGTTACTCTGATAAAGTAGAATACTATAATAAAAATACGATTAACAATTTCGAAGCCCACCTAAATATTAAAAATATATTAGCTTGTCTGGATGCCTACGATGAAAATAGTCAATCATTAAATTTCACAATAACTTATACATAGCGTAAAGTATGCAAGCCTAGGCTATGACTTAATTCCACTTTAAAAAATAGTAGTCTCCAAACGGCTCTGTGTAGAGAACCCTCAGTACTCATGGTACTTGACCATGTTCCTAGGTTACATCATGAAAAATTGAAGGGTGTTTCCTTGGTAACGTGCTTAAAGTGCATCACAATATCAGAAATAGCCGATCCCAAGCTAGTCAAAAAAACACTTAAAACGACACAATAAGACCAAAATCATCATTTTTATTTTGGCTCATTGATGTCCATTTGTTTCGCATTTACCAGTTGAAAGAGAAAAAAGGACGAGATTTAATTTCAGACATGCATGTCCAGAATGAAAAACACAGAAACAACTGATAAACATGGTCTTCGGTACACTTGCTACGTTGCCACAGCAACCCTAAATTAAAAAAAAACTTACGCAATTCCAGTATATGTACATGTTCACATCACATAATTAGGAAGCCAAAATAAAAATGATATTTTTTTATGATTTGGCCTGATTGTGTCGCTTTAATATAATATGTTGTGATTGTCAGTTGGTTCTGAGTGGGGTGCGTGGACAGACTGGAGCAGCTGCAGTAAGAGCTGTGGACAGGGCACTAAGGTGAAGGAAAGGAAATGTGAGGATCCCGGAAACACCAAGCAGCCGTGTGAGGGCAACGCCACCCTCACTGAAAGCTGCTCCTATATGCAGTGCGGAGAAAAATCTGGTAATTCTAGTCTGTAGTGCGAAGGGAAAATAGAGTATCTGCTTACTTGTAAAGTAAGTAAATACTGCATTTTGGCTTTGCACGGCACTATTCTGCAGTCACTGCTGCTCGTCTCTGTACATGTCCATAAGTCAGATAATACATCAGCAAACAGGAGAAATTGACCCAATATTGGTTTAATGTTGGGCCGATATTAACATGATTAGGTCAACATTGGGTCAACTTTTCGTGCTTGCTGGGATACTGTCCATTAGAAGAGTTTTCACGTTTAGGTGGTGATTTCATATTCTATTCACCAGGTGGTTCTCTCTACTTAGTAAGTCGTCAATAATAATTGTACCCATTATATTGGGAAATGGCCATTTTACGTAGAAAACATGGCTATTTTCTCTTAGCTATCCTATTACGACTAGCACTGCATATCTATTCACATACCATGACCATAGGCTTCAAATACCGATAACCCCATTACCTGATTACCGTCCACAACGACTATTCTAGCTTGTATTCAATTTTCACTCCTAGCACAGTGCCGCTTGCTCACTCACGCTCGTGTACTGGTGAATCAGTGAAGTATTCAAGTATAGGAGATCAATTACTAACAAAACGTCAACGACACAATAACCTGCCTTTAAAAGTGTATAATTTAATTTGCGAAGAAGTCACAACACATATTTAAGCGAATAATGTATTGTAGTCAAGTCTCCATCAATATACGAGAATGCGATATGAATTATAAATTAATGGCCAATGGTCTAGCCAATGCCCAGCAGGTAAAACAAAGCATTGCATCCCAAACAAATGTATGTAATTGATAGGATAACAGTGTGATTAAAGACCCGTGGTGCCCATCCTACTAAGATTCTTAAAATTAAGATTATCCTAATATTCTCTCATTCGCATTAGAAAAGTTAAGATAAATCTAAACTTAATTTTCTAATGCAAATAAAAGAAAATTAAACTAATCCTAATTTTAAGAATTTTAGTGGGATGAGCCCAAGGGGCCCATCCCACTAAAATTCTTAAAATTATAAATATATGATCTAAATTAGAACTGTTGTCTATTTTGTCTGTAGTTGATGGCCACTGGAGTGCTTGGTCCATGTGGACCTCCTGCAGTCAGACGTGTGGTGTGGGTACGTCCAGGAGGCAGAGGCTGTGTGACAACCCGCCGCCCGCGTACGGCGGTAAGGAGTGTCCGGGAGGACTGAAGGAGTGTGAAGCCATTCCCTGTCAGGATCAGAAGTGTCCAGGTGAGTTACGTAGGCATATACTACAATGCCGCAGGTAAATAACAGTAACTGATTACTTGAAAAAGTGAGCAGTTATTGCTGTTTGACTTTTTCACGGGAGTGCTGACAAACATTAGCCCTTCTAGAAAACAATATGATATGGCTGCTGAGGGAAGACCCACAGCAGCCAAATGCTATATCCCACTGCACACGACTTTGTTGCGAGGTTGAATCAATGTCAATGACGTTGATTCGACGTCGCAACAACGTCGTGTGTCCAGTGGGATGAGCCACTCAAATGAATGCCACATAACCTACAACCAGAAAGCAAACATAAATCAGGAAAAGTGGTCACACCATGGCTTGATTTGGCCGAATGAACAAAATCTGCAAGCTCAGTTGCATTAATTGTATAAAAGTGAAATTAATTTGCAATCTGCGACGGCAAATTCACGAGGACCGGCATAGCATATCTACGTTCTATCTCGTTGTCGATTCGACGTTTTTGTCGTAGGAGAATAATGAAAATCCTGCTGGCGAATGTACCGATATCGTAGAATGCACCGGGGTATTAAAGTGTGGGTCATTACCGGATAAACGATTTTATGAATTTAAATTTGAAAATGAAAAACAAACTTCATGATGACAGTTACATTACTTTACTCATCTAGACAGGGATCCTGAGTGTAACTTTTCCGGAATATTCTCCTGCAAACTACACGTATCTCTAGTTTTAAGAGTAATCTATGGAAGACCTCACCCGCCCGTTATTAGATCAAGTTGGATCGGACAAAACTGGTTTATCTCCTCGCCATGATGACACTGCGCAAACATATGACTCCGGCCATCCACATCCATCTAACAATGCGAAATGAGCTCGTTTCTGTGAGAGAAAGCAGTGTACATAATATCGGTCCACCTCTGTGACGATATCAATTTATCTATGGGGTCTATTAGACCGCTGATCGCAAAGCTATTTAATTGTACTTTTCACCCATTTGTCTCGCTGGCGCGATCCACAGCTTCAAGTGAGTGAAAATTATTCAGATCTGCCAAAATTAAAGGTCGCCTTTTTAAAAATTTTGCACTGTGTTCATTTAAATTTCTTTCATTTATTCAAATTCACTTTCAATCGATTTGTGTCTCCCTATACACGACCCACAGATTCAGGTGACCGAAAATGAATTGGATTCGTGAAACTTTTGTCGCATTGTATCCAGCACACTTTAGACATGATTATTTAATTTAATTTATATTAACTGACAACACGCAACGGCTTGTAGAAAAACACAGAAACAGCAGCTCCCCACGGGTTAAAATTTTTTGCTAAAGTGCTTTTGAGAATTTAAAACGATTATAGTCATGTTTTCCGCTCGAATGGTAAAAAAACTTGAATTAATGTGTTATAATTGCAGTGTACAAGGACTGTGACGACTGGCAGCAGTGGTCGGCGGCCAGTAAGACATGCGGGGACGCCACCAGGAGCAGATCCCGGGTGTGCAGAATGTCTGCGGAGAGCCAGAACGATCCGGATACCTCATCCGAGATCACAGAGTACGAGCACGCCCATCACCAGGAGAAGCCCTGTGGAGGTAAATAACACCCAGCCGACAACACGAGACGCGAGCCTTCTGGTGGTCGTCTGAAGCCGGCGCTTGAATTTCAATACCTGTCAGTTAAATTTACCTTTTCTCGCGTGTGCTGCAAAACGTTATGTTTCTACTTAATATGCTCCTTAGCCCTTACAGTGCGGGGATAGACTTTAGTCGTCAGAATCTGACGTCTACATCTGACGTCTGTAGACGTCAGATTCTGACGACTAAAGTCTATCCCCGCACTGTAACAGTAAACATATTTATAATGGTCTCAAACCCATAACATAAGTATTCAAATGAATCAGAAAGAGCTAACTGAGACATTTATGGTGATTTCGAACTGAATAGAACCCTTTGGTCTCCATGGTTTATATAAAAGGGATGGGTGCACTCACCGCGGGGGTCTATCGACATGAGATTTCTAACGTCTAAAGTCGACCCCCGCACTGAAAGAGTAAACTATTTATGATGACCGTACACCCATAGCATACATTTATGATGATTCCAATTTGTAAAAACCGTTGCTTTCTTGGTTTATATAAAAATATTTCAGCATTTTAAGGGTTAAATGCTGCATTAGAAGCTGGTATTGGTGACTCAATTGACAGCTTGAAATGAAAAAAATATCCCTGATTTGGGGGAATAAGCCTGTTTGGAAGTCGCCTATTTGTTATTTATCACTAGGACCTATAGTTCAAATATTAAGAAATCTGTACTAAGTCAATCACAATGACCAAATTTTATCAAAGCTAGCTCATGAATTTGCCTTGTTTCAGTGCATACATAAACAACGAATTCGTATTTTAACTTCGGGGTTGAAGTTGTGTCTCACTCCCGCGATTCACAACTTCAAGTATGTGAACATAGCTTACATAATGTGAAATCTGTATCAAAACATATGCAAATCTGGCGAAATTATTGTTCATTTCTCATTCAAATTTTCTTGTTCAAATTTCAAAACAGGCTGAAAACAGGTATAGACATAATAAGCTTTTTAACCCTTAAAACATTGAAATATATTGCATAAGCCTCGGAAATTAAACGGTTATTTCAATTTGAGATCACATAAATGTCTTAGATAGCTCTTTGCGCTTTATTTGAATACCTATGTTATGGGTCCACTGCAATTAGAAATATTTTAATTCTTTCAGCGCGGGAGCCATCTTTATACGTCAGATTCTGACGTATAATTTTTTCCCCGCGCTGAAAGGGTTAAATAATGGACAAATGTATACTTTTGTTGTTGTTTAGGAGTTGAGTGTTATCACTGTAACAGCACGTATGACGGGAGCCCTGATAGCTTACAGTGTAGGGGTCCTACTAAGGCCTGTCCCTCACACCAGGAGTACTGTATCCACCAGTTTGACAAGGACGCCACCATACCGGGAGTCAACAAGCAGTAAGTAACGGACTGCAGATTAACACTTTATTATTATAGTGCTATTCTCGCTTTGAACCGCCAGTCACCTCCAGAATTTGCATGCGTAGGTCACGTGTAGGCCTTCAGTATACAATACAGGTTGATTGCATTCAGCTCAATTGCAAGTAACTGACCTGATTACACGACTACATGGATACTACTCCAACGAGACACTCATTCAACGCTGTTTCAATGTTAGATCAACGTCTACGACGCTGGCTCAACACTTAACCAGCACTGAGTGAGTGTGCAATGTTTGCTGGGAAAGCCCCTATGTCAATACATGCTTAGGGGTCAGCTGTTTCGAGCTCCCTACAGTAATCGAATCAGTTAGCTTTCAAACCCGACGCCCAGCTAAGAGAATTGGTAGAGTTATTAACTCATAATGTCGCTCAAGTAGATGGACTTACTATGATTTGAGAACTTGCTCTTTATGCGGCGTTGGGTGAATGAGATACCAATTGTGCAACATACCGTCCTTCTGGAGTTAGAAGGTGTTAAACTGCCACTTTGTAGACTTTACAAAGTGGCAGTTTAACACCTTCTAACTCCAAGGGGACGATATGTGTGTTTATTCAAAAACCATATATATTATAACTTTACAGATGTGCGACCAAGCAGCAATGTGACGAGAAGATCACTGAGGTGTGTAGACGACTACAAGACGCCGCCGTGGACTCTGTTCTCAGGCAAGCTACAACAATGTACTGCTCTGCAAAGCCAAACGGTAGTATATGCTAACTTAGAGCGTGAGCAGATACTACCTTTTAGCTTTT
Source organism: Flabesymbios commensalis (assembly GCA_964017125.1). Taxonomy (NCBI): domain Eukaryota; kingdom Metazoa; phylum Annelida; class Polychaeta; order Terebellida; family Flabelligeridae; genus Flabesymbios; species Flabesymbios commensalis. Next base: position 67,452,380 of record OZ024905.1, on the reverse strand, counting down.
CACCACAGACTGTATGTTATGATCTTATCGTCACATGTTATTATACTTATCGCAAATGTCAGATAGACGGTAGAAGGTAAATATCGAATTTCAACCAATCACTACGATAGTCATTTTATATTAGGCCTCTTTTCTAGCAGTTTAAACTGTGTGATAAGTGTTTTTAATCACCAATATCTTAAATTACTTCAGGATTTATGTGTGACACATTCTTAATACCAGCGCACTCGCAACTCCCCATGTGCTTTAATCAAATTCGTCTTTTTTTAGTCATTTTAAGCTTCGTTTCTAGGTGTTTTCAATCAACAAGAGCTTAACTAATTTCTTGATTTAGGTGTGGCATATTCTTAATACAAGAGCGTCCGCAACGCCACAATTGCTTTAATAAAATTCGTCTTTTTTACGCGGCGCCTGTTTGTTTTCCTTTCAGTTTTGAGCCTGAGGAGCGGTTTCCTCTGGAGCCACACGAGGCCACGCTCCTCCAGCTCTGGGTGGACATGGATTCATCCTGTCACGTCTGCTGTAAACACTCCAGATGTAACAGGGGCAGCATCCCTGCCGGCAACACTATCCTAACAGCATCATCCGCCCAGAATCTGAATCCCTACGGAGGCCCCATTCTCCTGTTCTACTCGGTGACGCTGCTCATAATCACTGCACAGTTTTCTGTGCTCGGCTGATGTGAAGATGGTTTTCAATATCGATGATTTTATGTGATGGTCACCACGTTGGAATTAATTTGACACTTCCCAGCAGGCACAGAACATTTGTATGACATTTGTACAAGGTTGGACCAACGTCGAAGACGTTGGACCGACGTTGTACAAATGCTATACAAATGGTTTGTGTTTTGCTGGGAACATTATTAATAATATCGCACATGATATGTTGGGTGATAACATTTCATCACCCAGCTAACAACACAATTGAGCCAATGCTAGCTCAATGTTGGGCCGACATCGTGTACAGTGGTCCAGTACTGAGCTATCATTGGTTACAATGTCTCATATTTTCTGCAACGGATAATAATAGTATATCAAGACTTTGTAACCAAACAACTGCTCCACATTTGAATACTATGGATAATTATAATAATAATTAAGATAGATAGTACAATAAGCATTATTAATGATTTTATTTCCGGGACAATTATCTGCAATGAGATAAATGTTTTAGATAATCTATTGACATTTTGATGATGTTGTTTCATCATTTCAACCATAGTATGTGACAAATCGTATTTGAATATAGATAAAAAAATACGTTCAGGCTACATCTTTTCATCTTGTTGATAATGACGATAGGTATAATAATATATTGGTGTATTATTATGTTACCTTGATAAAAGTCTGATAACGAGCAAATTTTATGTTAGGCTATTTTTAAATATTGAAGCAAAAGGTGAGAAAATAAATATTTTACAACTATGGACAGCGTCAGCAGAAAAACTGTGAGTTGTTATATAAAAACACTCTGATTTGCGTAATATTCAAGTGACTTTGTTGATGCATTTAGCAACAAGGTATATTGCTTAGTTGGAGAATATGGATACCGGCCCAAGTATGATATTCTACGCCCTAATTTAAATAACAACTGAATAACGGCGGTGATTGGCTGATCTCGTCATGTGACTGACCGAGCTACTCTTCGATCGGTCGGGGGTAGAATACCAGACTTGATCCGAATAAACGATCGTTAGCCCATGTCGAAATCTATCTGATTTGAAATAACGGGAAAACGACTGACAAGGATCAACTAATTTTCACCTTTTTTTATTGGTTACCATGATTACAGGGAATACCATAAAATACACAATTGAAGGACAAACACATACCGGAAAAATAAAAGCCTAAACATCTTATTCGAGCGGAGTGAAACAGTACAATCATTATTTCAGTTTGCAATCCGAGTTTATGAATAAACATGGCAGTAGACCAGTACATCTCGAGTTCAACCAGGTAACTTGATCGTAATATAATTTTTAATTTTCTTATAAAAATACAGTGCACTGGCCCAGGGAGCACAGTGATATCTGAGATTGTAAACAAGCTGTTGAGTGTGGTGGGCGTGATGGAAACGGTAAAAAACATGTTGATATGTTTTTGTGTATATAATAAACGCAATGACTTTGCCCATTTCAGCACCATTGTTCCATTTCTGCACCGCTTTTTTTATGCGAAATGGTATAATCTATCAAGATGCGGAACACGTATGCCACCAGTGGTAGAATAATGTTTAAAAAACTTCGAATTCGAATAAAGTAGGGTTTTTATCGCGATATTGCCAGAGAGTGCTGAAAGCGACGTGAAGTCACTTTCACTTACTGGCTCTTTCATCTAGATTGCAAAATAACAGGTCTAGATGACTGTTTATTATTGGAATAGAACTTTCTAGCGTAGCAGACGATGCATTTGTCGTGCAGAATCACAGAGCGTCGCATCATTCAACGTCAATATAGTAAGATTAACGTCTCTTGCGTCGGTTGTATCATATACTATCTTCAAGGTATGATTAAATTGCACAATAGCAAAACACACACTATATTGTATTCTTCTATTCTGTATTACAGTGCATCTGACAGTTGAAAAATACGTGTAATACGTATTGGTGGGGAGGGGTGTATTACACACGTAGAAGTTATTCCTAAAAATGAGGCATCATATATAACACCTTGTAAAAACACTCAGATAATCGAGTGTAAACCAAAGTACACACATCTACATTATATCCCATACTTGAAAAAAAACACAACTAGAATGTATTGTATTTCTATTTTATTATGGAGCTCGATTACACATTGAAGCATAATTATATATTATGTATATTCTCTTTTGATATATATTCATATTTACATTCACATCTCCCTCATGCTGATCCGTATGGTTGATTTTAGCGCTCGTACTATGTACGAGCTGTATTGTGATACATATTATGTCAGAGACATAATGTTATGCCACATTGTTATCAATACAATACAGTTTCGTGAAGATGGATTATAAGATAAAGATCTTACTTTTAATAAATTAAGTATGTGTCTTCAACCCCTGTAGCGTTACAATGAAGATGTGACCACATCTACCCAATGTTCGACCAATGTTGGCTCACCGTCTACGACGTTGGCCCAACATTGGTCAAAAATTGGGTAGATGTGTCGTGTTAACTGGTAAGTCGTCTCGCATGGTGAAAGCTTTTTTTGACGTTTTGAACTAGGGTACAAGTGGTAAAAAGTAATGTCTTTGAAACCAACGATATTAACATCTATTCAAATACCAGAGGTATTCACATTCATCTGTACATTATAAATGGAGTCAGGCGAATTTAGAAATAACAGTATTTCTTCAATCCGCAAAACACAACGCAATAAATAAAATTCAAATTGTCAAAAAAAAGTACTCAAATTTCATACAACAAATGTTTTATATCAAAAGTAGACGACGTGAATGTAATAAGTTGAGAGAGAGGTTTGGTGAGATCAAAAAGCGCAAGACAAAATTCTAGATAAGATACAGCCATACTCTCTTCATCATACACAAATTAAATTAAACAGTACAACAAATAATACATTATTATCCAAAACAAAGTTCTTGAGGGCTGCTTTGTAGTGAACAGAGAACAGTTTAAAACTTTAAACATTCACGATACACCGTTAGTATCAAAGTCATCCTGTGGACGAACAGTAGACTACATACTAGGCTGAAGTGTGCAAATGGGCACATGTACATTTTTTCAGTTTACGATTATCTATATCATGAAGTTTTAGGTACATTAAAGCAGCCCCTTGGGATGACATTAATTTTCGTTTTTAATTCCGTACTGAAGACAGTGAAGTAGTGTATCCCACGGATCATGTTTTTATTTTTCTCAGAATTTTTATATTTTTACAAATATTTTTAATCAACATTTCTATGAAACCAGAAGTAACCCAAACAAACTATTTGTATACCTGAAGGACGATTGAATGTTTTCACAGCATTGGGCCACATGCTGATGGCATCGGCCCAGCGTTGGGTAGACAATCAGTGCTGCAGGTGTGTCCTCCCGTGTCCTGACTATAAGACACAAATTAGCGGCGAATGCTCTGATCTTACCGTCTGATACGTGGGAATAAGTGCTGAATATTGCTGACTTGTTTTGTTTACATGGCAATATACGACCTGGAAATACAACTATCTCACTCTTTTTCGGTGCTTTAAAATTGTTTTGTGACTTTTTCGTATTTTCAGTTAAGATCAGTAGGCTATATAGCTTTAAATAAATTAAATTTTCAAAATTGACAACATTGAAAATGTCTCATCCCAAGGGGTCCCTTTAAGTAGTTTTGATAATTTGCGCTAGACAATCTTGTTTTATGATATATGTGAATGACTCGAGCAAAGCCGTTGAGCTGATTGATTATCCATCTCTCGGCTATGCTGAAAAGTAAACAAGGATGTGTGAATGATATTCACCAGAAACAAAAAAGTGACTTAATCACTTCTATCAAATGATTATTATGTTATGCAAAAATGTGTGGCATTAACATCGATTGATGTTTAATCATTTTGAAGAGAATATAAATTATGATTCCACTATGAAAATAGCAAGCAATTTGAATATGCTGGTTTGTCAATTAATCGCCTTCAACTGTTCAAATGTAGGCCTCAATGCTCATAACTCAATCAACTTCAATGGACGACATATGGGTGGTATGCCCTATACTAAATAATAACTGGATCAGAATGAGAGGTACAAACACCGTGATGATGATTCTGCCATCTTCCCTACAGCACGGCTTGGCTTCTCGGGGCACAGGCTCGCCCTCAAGAAGCCAAGCCTGGCTGTAGGGAAGATGTATTCTGGGACCATTTACATTTGTAATGTTTTTTTTGTTAGTACGGCGTTTGCACGGATAATTGAGAACAAGGTATAACCCACAGTCGATCACCGTAATCCAGTTACCTTCAGTTCTTTATAAGTATAAAATAGTCATGCTAGTGTCAATTTTTATCTACTGAATTGTAGGCCTATGTACAACGTACATGTATCTGTATGCACCTTAATAAGGACATACATAGTCAAGTTGACCAGTATTTTAATGTCAACCTCGGCCTCCTCTTTGTCTGATTGTATCGCGCGTCCAGCTCAGGTCGAAGTTAAAGCAAAGAACGTGGATACACGTTCTTTGGTTAAAGTGTCACGTCGGCAGCTCGAAACGCGATACTTTAACTCCGACGTAGTATATCAATCTCAGTTAATCTCGTAGAAATCCCCTTTCTTTACACCCACACCACCCGCCTATCGTCGTTCCATCGCGCCCGTGTACCCTTGTGATAATGCGCACCCAGGAGTGTGTCGTGAGAGGACTGTTCTTCATGTGAGCTCTTCAGTGACTGGTGGAGGTGGAGGTGGTTGGAGCGGTGGTGGTGGCGCCTCACCCTGTTAGGGAGTCGCTGCTCCCTGGCACCGGGATCCTTACACTCGCATACTGATCCACACTCTGGATCGTCTATGATCACCTGCACGCCTTCCGTGGTGGAGGCACAGCAGTCACCCCCGTCCCAGCCACACTGAGCGATGTTATTCTGAGGGTCACACACTCCATCATTTAGGTGGAGCTGGTGAAGATACAAATAGAGAGTAATGTATAGACCCTATATAATTAGTGATATGCATTGTATGTGATTACAGCGCCTGATGCATCACTTTGTGAAGATTAATTGTGATATTGTAACCGTTTTATCATATAAATTATAAAGAGGAAGTATAATATCTTCAAATTATATATGTTAAACTTTTTATTTATTAGCATTATATTTAAAAGTTTAACTGCCGAAGTTAACATTCACAATTGTTATTCAGTCAATAGTTTTGATGAGATAAAAAACTTCGACAACGTAACAGTAACCTAGTATGATTGTTCAGACATAAACGCTACTTTCTACATTGGTTACTTTACCGTAAGACAGGTTGGTTGGCATGACAGCTTCTCAGGTGGTGGGTACCATGATCCGGTTACTGTACACAGTAACTGTTCAACCAGTTCCATCTTCTCTCCTCTCACATGATCACTGAGTGAGGTACACCCCACATCACAACTGGTACCTGGTGTCAAATAAACAACCATGTTATCCATATCAAAGACCCAAGTATAGAACCGATCCATGCAGACTGATCATGACCGAATGACCCAAGTCCAGCAAAAAGAACAGGCTGAACCAATGTCGGCTCAAGATTGGGCCAGCGTCGCAAACCTACCGTTTTGTTTTTACTAGGAGAGTTTGTTCACTTTCACACTTTTTATACTTGGATCGACCTCTACTGACCACAATAAATGTATTGCCTTTTTTCATATCATCAGATGGTATAATAAGTCTAAAAAAGCATGATAATTATGTATATCAAGTATTCCATTAAGTATTCTTATCAAAATGGATATCAAAATGTAAATGGAATAGTTAATACTATGCCTCTGAGAACACTTTAGTTGAATTTGAAGTTGAAACTCATCATGCTGATTGTGTCGCTTTAAATAAAATTGAAATTTTAAAGAAAACCGCCAGGATTTAGTCGAAAAGACATTCCTTACGAAACAAATACAAGTCCTTGGAAATGAAATATTCAAGACCTTTGAAATAAATCACACCCATTCTCTATGGACAACAGAGATTCTGAGATTTGATTATCTTGCTTCGGCTGCTGTGAAGGGAAAGCGGCAGCGCCATCAGCTTCACACGCTGACTCAACGATGAATCAATGTTGGGGCAGTGACGGGGATGCCGGCCTAACCACGAGAAGACGTTTGGCAAACGTTTCTTGCCATCTGGGAACACAAACAGCTTTGTTCCACTTGCGCATATAATCAGATCAGCGGCATGCGAAGAAATCAGTTTACAAGACAAACACATAGAATTGGAATCGTTGAATTATAGCCAAGATCCAGACGGCCGTGTTATATGTAACGTGGATGTCAGCAGCAGCCCAGTAAACACAAAACATTTGTATAACATTTGTACAATGTTGGACCAGCGTCGAAGACGTTGGGCCAACGTTGTACAAATGTTATACAAATATTTTGAGTTTGCTGGGAGTATACTTTAATCTGCCTCACACATGCTACGCAATAATATTATTCGATTAACCTCAACTACATGCTTTCCTCTCTGTCGCGCAAAGCCAAACAGGAATAACAGCTTAGCTTCTAAGTCAGCAGTTACTGCTGTTTGTCTTCGCATTGACAATGTTCACAATAACTCTACAACGCTGATTTTTTTTTTCAATTTGAAATGATCATACATGTCTTAGTTAGTTATTTCCGGTTCATTTGAATACCTATGTTATCAGTCTACGACCTTTATTGATATTTCAATTCTTTCAGTGTGGGACCGTCTTTATACGTCAGAATCGGACGTCTACAGACGATGTAGACAATTTTAGATATCATTGTGCTCTTGAACATAGGTATAGGCCTAATATCAGCAAATAGAGTACGCACAGCAGAAAATATGGCCCACGCCATATAGTATATCCAGAGATTGTTTATTATAATCTCTGGTTTATCTGATTATTTTTGGCACGAAACATCAGAAGCTTTCACGGAATAAGTCTCTCCCAAAGAAAAATTGTCTTTCCAAAATATATTTTCCTAATCTGGGGAGGATACTTAAACGATTTTGAATACAACACCCCCTTCCCCCCCAAAAAAAAAATGAGTTAAAGATATAAGGCTCCTACATATTTTAAGTTTAATCAACCTACATTGTACCCCTTGTCTTTTGTATGTCCAGAGAACTAAAAGCCCCACAACTGACTGCAATACAGCCAGCTGTTCAGACTATATAGTGTTCACAAAAAAATGGTGGTCTTAGAAAACGCACTTTTATTTGATAATGTCAAACAAATATATGGGAAACATGGCAGCGGCTGCGGAATTGTTAAAACACAGTAGGTCTAAGCATCCCGATAACATCTATCTTGCATAAGCAACAAAACCCTCCAGGACAACCATGTATTATGTTTTATAATTACGTAGCAGCTTATAGACCTATGACATTTATTGTTTTGTATTTAACTATTTTGAATCAAATGTCTAGAGTATCGAACAGCTAGGAAGAGGATTTGTCTGTGCGTTATTTATACACATGTCCAGACCTCGACGGAAAATATAGGGCAGACATAAAATGCAATGAACGTACCATTTCTATCCACGGAGCCACGGGCACGTTGGCGATCATAAATGACGAAACATGCCAAGCAATTTGGGTAAAAGGTTTACCGTGGACGCCTGGGGAAACAAATCGATGACGGGTCGTCACAACCTTTTAAATCAGTCAATCCTGAGTCGGCGATTGAGATCGAGATAATGACCGACTTGATCGCCTTGTCCTGTTTGGACAAAACTGATTAATTGTTCTGGCTGATATGAAGACCCACGACAGGAGCACTCCTTCAGCATGACCCTGATCTTACGCCTGTGATTGGTCGAGATACCGATCTAAACCAATCGCTGCTCCAAAAAAAAGAGGTAGATGAAACAGTATGGCGAATCTGAAGGGATTGGAATAGTTCGTCATCGGTTGTTGCTAAACATTACCCGGCTAAGCCAAGCTACTCACATTGCGATGTCATCAGGGTAGCTAAACATGTTAAAGGGACGGATACGTCCCTTTTGTACCAAGATGTCGGTGATATCTGGTCAATCCGTTATTCCTCCTGTATCCGTGTATGATATCTACCCAGCAAACAAGAAACATCCACCCAATGCTGTGCTATTGTTGGCCCAGCGTCATACACGGTGAGCCAACATTAGCCCAGCATTGGGTCAATGTGTCGTGTTTGCTGGGACACAGTGGACAAAGTAGGCCTATATTGAAAATTTAACATTGTCATGAAATAGAGTAAGTCATGGCAGCATTGGGTAACAAAAAACTGCTTAGCAATGCGAATTAAACTGTTACTTCATGTAAGAGTAAACGGTTATGACTATAGTTTAAAAACTGCATAAAATCATGAATGTCTTGCTATATTCTTGGTAATATGCATGTACACACATTGCTGTACGTGGGTCTACATATTATGTCTATATGTTTTCATTTGGACAGTGCCCTTTGTAATTTATACACTTCTGTTTACGGGGGGGGGGGGGGTATATCTTTCTTAATAATGCTAGTGGATTAAGCGTCGGATTTCGAATCCGATAATGGCAATTTCACTATCGACACCATCGTGGGTTTTTTCATCACGATACTCCATTAGACGTACACATATATTTTGTCCAAAGAAACGATATTCTATTATGTCCAAACAAGAGATATTATATTATGTCCAAACAAAAGATATTATATCATTCTATGTCCAAACAAAAGATATTATATTATTTCTAAACAAGATATATTATATTATGTCCAAACAAAAAATATTATATTATGTCCAAGGAAAAGATATTATATCATGTCCAAACAAAAGATTTTCTATTATGTCCAAACATAATATATTATATTATGTCCAAACAAAATATATTATATTATGTCCATACAAAAGATATTATATTATGGTAAAACAAAATATATTAAATTATTTCCAAACAAGAGATATTATATTATGTCCAAACAATAGATATTATATTATGTTCAAACAATAGATATTATATTATGTCCAAACAAAATATATTATATTATGTCCAAACAAAATATATTATATTATGTCCAAACAAAAGATATTATATTATTTCCAAACAAGATATATTATATTATGTCCAAAAAAAATATATTATATTATGTGTAAAAAAAATATATTATATTATTTTCCAAACAAAAAGATATTCTAGTATGTCCAAACAAGAGATATTATATTATGTCCAAACAGGGGAGATATTATACTATGTCCAAACAAAAGATATTATATTATGTCCAAACAAAAGATATTATATTATGTCCAAACAAGAGATATTATATTATGTCCAAACGAGAGATAATATATTATGTCCAATCTGATGGGGCTAGATATTGCATATGAAAATGAATGAAAGCAATAGTTTATATTTTGTCTTTCATATTCACGGCCATAAACAGGAGTTCATGTACATCAGATAAAATAGCAGAGACCTGGAATCATAATAATAAACGTAATATTATCTAATACTCTATCTCGTACTCATATTGCGGTGCGGTTGACCTGACAAATACCGACATGTCACGTGATTCATTTCCCACCGCTAGTAGAGTTTAAAATTTCAGTGGTGGAACCGACTTTATAGGCCCTACGTCAGCATGACGTATAAAGTCGATCCCCGCACTGAAAGGGGTAAATATTTATAATGGCCGTAGACCCATATCATAGGTATTCAAATAAAGCAGAAAGAGCTAATTAAGACATTTATCATGATTTCAAATTGAAAAAATCCCTTTGGTCTCCATGGTTTAGAAAATAATATTTTAGCGTTTTGAGGGTTAATTTTCGAGTTTAATTCAGCTGTTGATTCATCTATAGATCTCTGTAACAATCTTTGTATCGAGCTTTGTATCGATGTTTGTTGTTCAATTTATCGCTCAATCTATCGACCTCTTTAAAAAATTGGATAGATTGACTGGCTGACCGTGAGACTGACATAACCGCACACCCAGAACTCATCCACCCACTCATTCCCAGGATCGGATCCAGCTGACCGCAGGTATCGTTTGTTGTTCTTAATTAAATTAGCGCACGTCCTGCAAGCTCAACTGGCTTAATTAGATTCGTCTGTAAATGAAAGTGATGGGGCGAGCGCCAGACGTAAATAATCGTGGTAATTGGATAACGCTGGTGAGAAGGGGCATCATCAGGTCATGTAGCAGCTAGAGAAGAGGGAAAACGTCGGTTTAATAATGTCGGTTTAATGTAGGTCCAGCGTCTGCGACGCTGCAACAACATTAAACCGTCATTGTTTCAATGTATGGTGGGCACTGAGATATAAATTAACGCTAACCATGTATATACAAAGGGATGTAGGAAATCATGGTAACTCACCTACATGAGCATCCACACACGACATGGTCAAATCATGGTAACTCACCTACATAATCATCGACACACGACATGGTCAAATCATGATAACTCACCTACATGAGCATCCACACACGACATGGTCAAATCATGGTAACTCACCCACATAAACCTCCACACAAGACATGGCCAAATCATGGTAACTCACCTACATGAGCATTTACACACGACATGGTCAAATCATGGTAACTCACCTATATGAACATCCACGAACGACATGGTAAAATCATGGTAACTCACCTACATGAGCATCCACACACGACATGGTCAAATCATGGTAACTCACCTACATGAGCATCTACACACGACATGGTCAAATCATGATAACTCGCCTACATGAACATCGACACACGACATGGTAAGATCATGGTAACTCACCTACATGAGCATTTACACATGACATGGCAAAATCGTGGTAACTCACCCACATAAACCTCCACACAAGACATGGTCAAATCATGGTAGCTCTCCTACATAAACATCATCAACACACGACTTGGCCAAATCATGGTAACTCACCTACATGAGCATCTACATATGACATGGTCAAATCATGGTAACTCACCTACATGAACATCCACGAACGACATGACCAAATCATGGTAACTCACCCACATGAGCATGTACACACCACATGGTCAAATCATGGTAACTCACCCACATAAACCTCCACGAACGACATAGTCAAATCATGGTAATTCACCTACATGAGCATCCACACACGACATGGTCAAATCATGGTAACTCCATTACATGAGCATCCATACACGACATTGGCAAATCATGGTAACTCAACTACATGAACATCCACGAACGACATAGTCAAATCATGGTAATTAACCTACATGAGCATCTACACACGACATGGTCAAATCATGATAACTCACCTACATGAACATCCACGAACGACATGACCAAATCATGGTAACTCACCCACATGAGCATGTACACACCACATGGTCAAATCATGGTAACTCACCCACATAAACCTCCACGAACGACATAGTCAAATCATGGTAATTCACCTACATGAGCATCCACACACGACATGGTCAAATCATGGTAACTCCATTACATGAGCATCCATACACGACATTGGCAAATCATGGTAACTCAACTACATGAACATCCACGAACGACATAGTCAAATCATGGTAATTCACCTACATGAGCATCCACACACGACAGTGTCAAATCATGGTAACTCAACTACATAAGCATCAACACACGACATGGTCAAATCATGGTAACTCACCTACATGAACATCCACACACGGCATGGTCTAATCATGGTAACTCACCTACATGAGCATCCACAAACGACATGGTCAAATCATGGTAACTCACCTACATGAGCATCGACACACGACATGATCAAATCATGGTAACTCACCTACATGAGGATCCACACACGACATGGTCAAATCATGGTAACTCACCTACATGAACATCCACGAACGACATGACCAAATCATGGTAACTCACCCACATGAGCATGTACACACTACATGGTCAAATCATGGTAACTCACCCACATAAACCTCCACGAACGACATAGTCAAATCATGGTAATTCACCTACATGAGCATCCACACACGACATGGTCAAATCATGGTAACTCCATTACATGAGCATCCATACACGACATTGGCAAATCATGGTAACTCAACTACATGAACATCCACGAACGACATAGTCAAATCATGGTAATTCACCTACATGAGCATCCACACACGACAGTGTCAAATCATGGTAACTCAACTACATAAGCATCAACACACGACATGGTCAAATCATGGTAACTCCATTACATGAGCATCCATACACGACATGGGCAAATCATGGTAACTCAACTACATGAGCATCCATACACTACATGGTCAAATCATGTTAACTCACCTACATGAACATCCTCAAACGACATGGTTAAATCATGGTAATTCACCTACATCAGCATCCGCACACGATATGGTCAAATCATGGTAACTCAACCACATGAGCATCCACACACGACATGGTCAAATCATGGTAACTCACCTACAAAAACATCCACGCAGGACATGGTCAAATCATAGTAGCTCCCATACATGAGAATCCACACACGACATGGTCAAATCATGGTAACTCACCTACATGAACATCCACACACGGCATGGTCTAATCATGGTAACTCACCTACATGAGCATCCACAAACGACATGGTCAAATCATGGTAACTCACCTACATGAACATCGACACACGACATGATCAAATCATGGTAACTCACCTACATGAGGATCCACACACGACATGGTCAAATCATGGTAACTCACCTACATGAGCATCGACACACGACATGATCAAATCATGGTAACTCACCTACATGAGGATCCACACACGACATGGTCAAATCATGGTAACTCACCTACATGAGCATCCACACACGGCATGGTCAAATCATGGTAACTTACCTAGTATGAGCATCCACACACAAACTAGTAACTCACCTACATGAGCATTCACACACGACATGGTCAAATCATTGTAACTTACCTGGTATGAGCATCCACAAACAACCTGGTAACTCACCTACATGAGCATTCACACACGACATGGTCAAATCATGGTAACTTAAATAGTATGAGCATCCACAAACAACCTGGTAACTCACCTACATAAGCATCCACACACAATATGGTCAAATCATGGTAACTCACCTACATGAGCATCCACACACGGCATGGTCAAATTCCTGTTGATATCACCCACAGGTCCACATGTCATGTCTTTTGGCAGTCGGCACGCATTTTGACTAATGTTCCACTGGCCATTAGTTTGACAAATAGTCACCACTTCCGTCTGCCAAATAAACCTCGGTAAATAATCCCAACAGGAACAAACAGTGAATACCAATTCATAAACATGATAAAAACCACAGAGGACTTGAATTAATGGCGCTGATACGCAAGTTGTTCTTTTTATGTGAGAGTGACTGATCTTGAGCGTCAGAGGAAAAAATACGTTAAAGACATGTTTTAACAATGATTGATTAAAGATACCTGACTGGATTGGAGCAGAGTAAACTGCGATCCCAACAAGCAGGAACCACTGAACTATCGTTGGTTCATTATTGGGCAAACTTCGTACACGGTGGAACAACATTAAACGAACAATGGCTGAATGACTCGTGTTTAATCCGTGATTGAGCAATACTCCGATCGCAGCGATGCAGTCCTTTTTAATGGGAATACTCTCATGTGCATAATTAGCAGACACAGTATAGGCCTATTATACATGACACGAATTTGAATAGTTTGGTGCATTGTTTTAATTGGAAAATGCGTGAATAATCCTGTGACGATTCAAGGTGGGTTTTCCCTAGCAACCCATCAAGCTTCCATGCCGGTAGAAAGCAAAAGTGTTAACGTACCCCCGGGTATGCTGAAAGGGGGGTATGCTGAAACGGTTACACCGGCTAAATAACGCACATGTAACTTTTGGGTGTCTGAGAAAAAAATGGACAACCTGTGACCCCGGTACCATCATTTAGACAAGGCCTACCTTACATGGGAAATAGGTCCCAAGTCATTAATATGCATATCCGAAGAAAGTCCGTACTTATAGCAAATACGAGACGTGGGCCCAGTGCGGGATTTAAGTTGGGCCGACGTCGTAGACGATGAGCCAACATTAAATCGACATTGGCTCAACGTCGGTTACACACAATAATATCCGTGCGAATGTTGAAGCAATCAGACTCTATGTAAATTGAAAAATGTAACAAAATAAGATATATGAGGGATTTTTCAACAACAACAAAGACATGACAACCCTCGTTGAAAAAAAACAAGTTTAAGCTGCCATGGACCGAGGCACCCATCACACTATCGTAAATATCAATCCAGCTTTTCAATTTGCATATGAATTATTACAACATAATTATTCACACCGACACAGACAATAAATAGCGAGGCTGAGATCGTCAACTATCAATGTGAACATAATGTCATCTTGGTGGGGCGGGGGCAGTGGTGCAGTGAAGCTGCTTGCAGTGAAGCTGCCTCCTTGGAAAGTCGGAGATCGCGAGCTCGAACCCCACTCTGGCCTTCGAGTTTCAAAGAAATGAATTGTTTCTTCCCCGCTCACTCATTCCATTTCCAATAACCATAATCTAACCTGCTAATTAAACAGATTATCGTCGTGCTTGGCGATTGCAGGGTTAAATATGTGTATTTGTAAGGCAATGGGAATGGCCTCACTAAAAAAATCAGAATATACTCCGGTGCGGTGCGGCTATAACGGCTCTGAATTATGGTCCTTGTAAATTGCTACAAATCCGGAGCCAGTGCCGGGATCGCACCTCCGACCCCACCGGAAGCTGCTTCTGAACCTGCGCGAGCTAACCCGGATGACCCTCGAAATCCCAGTGCAGATACACCGTCCCTGTTGGCACGAAATGTTGGTCAAATGTCGGTTTAATGCTGGGCCCAGCTTTAAGCCAACATTGGACCAACATATGATGCTTACGTGGTGGAGATCCGAGTCATTAGGGATAACTCACAATGTGACATTCTGCGTGCTACCCCACGGAATCCTTTATATCAACACAATTAAACCCGTGGCTAAGTACCGTCGCACTCACATCACCCAATGGCGATAACTGCAGAGATCTAAAGGGATAATTATACCACTACTCATAATACGCCGGACAAGGGGGCCCCACAAAGCACTGCGCCATAGACATCATAAACTACAGTCGGTAATCTGAGTCATTTTCCGAGGTATCATCATATACATTTTATGTCTAAAAACCGTTTCTACAGAACGATTTGCATCGCGAGAGGTATAAAATATATGATATCAAACCAAAATTATTTTCAGCGCTGATAATCGTTCTGTAGACCACGGGTTTAACCGACAAAAACTACGGACAAAATCGACCGCCGCTTTTGACTGAAGCAATCAATCAATCATTCAATAAAACTTCTCTAGCGCCCATACCCTCAACGGACCGAGCTCAGAGGCATGGTAAAACAATCGAAAAAATAATATAAAAAAGTGTACACATTTATTCTGAGGCTATTTACCTTCTCGTCGTCAGGACATATAAATGTACAAACACTCTCTGTGTAGAAATGATCTGTACACGTGTAGCTGCCTATGTACACTGGGTCTATGTGTGTACACTCTTGTCTCTGGCACAGAGGACCCGTCCATTGTCCATGATGTGAACAGGTTAGCCACATTGTCCTTCTGCAAAGGTGAGATCAAACATAATTGTTTCCTTAGAAATGAAAGGGTGCATCTACCACTTTACAAAGTGGCAGATGCACCCTTTCATATATTCAAGGACACATAAAATTATGATAACCAATAATGTAAAACACACTTCCATTATACTTCCAATATCTTCTGTAAATCAAATGTTAGAGGATTGGAATAGCTTTGTGAGTACGCATGTCAGTAAAATAAGTGCCTTATAATATAATTGAAGAGAGAAAGTAGTATTGTCTTTAATAAACTGTAGAAATCAACCCTAAAATAAACGAGTAACTTCACCTTGATGAAACTACTTATGATTGTCTGAAAATAATGCAGTACGAATATTTTCAGATATTCCTGATTGAAGACACGTTGGCCTTAGGAAATGAAAATGAAATGAATCAGGCTTTAGGCCACCTTTGTGCACATATAGGCTAAACTGGGCCAGGAGAACCTCCTGAGGATGGTGAGATGATTGAGATGACACTGTCCTCCAGACACAGGATTCGGAATTCGAGCCTTGGCGGTCTGAGGCCGAGCACGCTACCTCTCGGTCACGGAGGCTCGTTGGCCTTAGGAAACACATCTTCCATACAGCAAGGCTGGGCTTCTCGAGGTCGCAGACCGAGAACCCTAACCTTGCCGTGGGAAAGATGTATAAACACCCTTGTAAAATTAGAATTGACAATAGTGCATATGTTTATATCCGTCATTGGTACACAAAGTCTAATCAGCCTTATTTAGTGATTGAATCAAGGATTATGTCACTTATTGTAGTTACATTAGGAAGCCCAAAGTCGGGACTATGCATGCGCTTTGAAAAGACTTCAATTACTATTATGGTTACATATAGGCCACGCACTCTTACACTTTCTCTTGGATTTAAAATTTAAAATATAAAATTAACAATCAAGACAATTCACTCACTTGGTCATTTTGTCTGCTTGCACTGCGTAACCTTTGTCACATTTAAACTTGCACCTCGTGTTGACAGAGAGTGGCAGCTGCTTGCAGGACTTGGTCATCAGGGTGGCGTCAGAAGAGATCGGGGGACGGGCACACTTCACGTTACAAACGGCAGCCGCCAGAGACCAAAGCCCGTCAGCCTCACAGCGAATCAGAATGTCTGCGGCAAATGTCAACATTGATAGTTAAATCTCTACACTGAAAAGGTCAGCCTGTTTTACTTTCGTTTCCGATGTCAGTAAATTAACCCTTTAACCGCCAAATTATCCAATAGTATTTTTCACCAACTTGAAGTCGTGTCTCGCTGACGCGATCCACAGCTTCAAGTGAGTGAAAATTAAACAGTTTTGACAAATTGGTGGTCAACTATTTTCAATTATTGCTGACTGATGTCACGTTTTATTTACAACATGTTTAAAGCTGATATGTGATGTGCTAAAAAAAAATTAAACGAATATAATTGGGACCGGCGGTAAAAGGGTTAAGTAAACGACTGCTAGTGGTGCATGTGATGTGACGAAACGTGATGGAAGGCATTAACTAGACATTAACTCTATCAGTGGTCCTGTCGCAAAACATTTGTTGGTTCAAAACTGATATAATCTATCACAAAAAGAGCGCCCTAAGCTTTCAGTTGAGATATTCACTCAGATATTTAATACAAATACGATCATCATCATTCACTTTGAGGTGGAAATTGCGTCAGCAATTCACATAATTATGGGTGTTAAACATGTTAAAGGGATTATAAGTGGAAACAGTGATGTAGGCCCCTAGCTGTGTTTATTATATTGCTAGACTTTATGGTATATCTTTTTGTGACAGGATCCCCACTGGATGTATACACACTTTATATGTAAACCCATTATCAAGCAGGATAATTTATTATTATAACCATAGTTATTATAACCTTAATCAAATTATACATGTATACAACGTGTATTTGAAAGTACCAACATATGATATGTTTCGGCAAAAATATTATGATCATACGGAATTGTGTCTCATGGCAGTGTTGTATGTGACACTAATTTGAGTGATACATTCAACACTTTGGCTGTTAGGGGACGAATTATGTGATGGAAATATTTACATATTTTTTTTTTTAATCCCTCACAATTAATCATTATCATGGATCATCATCCCATGAATTAGAATTGTTAGGACCATATGTGTGAATGCGCCGATATCAAAACTGTATACACTTTTTGAAGGCCAACAGTTATAGGTCTATTATTCTTCAAACATGTTATCATGATCATACCTCAACGCAGACAGGTAAACGTTTGTTCAAATTGCCAAAAAACGCATTTTTTATCGACTTAATTGTGGATTTCTCGAGCAAGATCCAACAAGTTGGTAAAAATAGTGTGATATGTAATTTGGCTCGAACAACCAAGAATATTAGCACTGAACAAATCTCACCTGTGCCATTTAAAAGTGAAGGAGTTTTGCAGTCGAATTTGCATTCTGCACCGTAGTCTGTGCCATTAGGACAATGGTATCTAGTGAATGGTCCTGTTGGGTCACCGCACTTCACCGGAGCACAATGTACCTGTCCAAGCCAGCTGCCATCAACACACACTAACCGTCTGTCTTCACCTACGTGCATATATCTGTAGGATTGAAAACAAAATTAGCACTATAAGCTACAATAATCACCAGCTGCAATTATATTGTTATTTTGGATAATAAAATGATAAAACGGTATTCGCGTGCCATTTTGTATTTTTTGCGTAATTTTATATTACTACTTAATATATCATAATTTGAGGAAAAGATGGGTGTTTCATAGAAAGGTCCAAAATCGTTTCTATACCTATATTTCAAGCAACAGCATTAATCAATTATTTTGGTGTGAGCTCGCTCATAAAGATAGCTATACACAGGACAGATTCATTTATTGTCAATGGTGCTGATCTGTAATATGCTAAACAAAAAACATTTAAAATGTCATCGTGCATGATGCTGTTCTGGAGAATATATATATTAACCCGTTTGTGACGAGCCCCGGAGATCTCCGTAATTTAGGGTGACCATTCGGATACGAGGCCGGGAGATCTCCGGGTCTGATTGCATGAGGTCCCTGTGACGTCATAAAATAATCTCGTTTCAGAAAGAGCGCAGTAGCATAATGTTTAACGGGTTAAGAAAAACAGAAACTTACGCTACAATTACGATCAATAATTATTGGGAATCAGTCATCTAGACTGGCAGGTAGAACGAATTAAAGGTCTAGTCAACTGTCAAAATACGTGGGACATGGGGTCCCGAGAATGCAAGTCCCAGTGGCCCCTGGACATTTCCCAATATTATCACCCCACATCCACAGTTATCAGCCAACATAAGAATACTATAGGCGTTTCATACTCATCGCCGCACTAAAAGCAAGTTCCCAAATCATATAAAGTCCATATACTTCAGCGACATCTATGAATAAATAATTCACCAATTCTCTCATGTGAGCATTGTGTTGAAACACAAATGGTTGTGTTACCATGGGGGTCTAGAAACAGTTGACCCCCACGGGGCCACGCGTATTGACAGTGAGAGCTTTTTCCAGCCAACACAGCACACTCTCCAAATGTGTAATTTTGGTCAACGTGGCAGACGTTGGTCTAGCATTAAAACAGCATTGGATCAATGTCTCGATTGAGTAGTATCTTGAATTCAGTTTCAGTCGCTGATATTGATGCTGTCAACCTGTACTCAATAGGCTACTGTTGGCCTACATGATACTATAGCTCAGATTATATAACTATATATATATATATATATATATATATATAACTATAGCTCAGATTCTGACGTATAAAGATGGACTAGTCCCCGCAATGAAGAATGGAAATATTTCTAGCGGCTGTGAACCCATAACATAGGTACTTAAATGAAACGGAAAATGCTAAATAAGACATTCATGATGATTTAAAAAAAACCTTTGGTCTCTTGCTTTATATAAACATATTTCAGTGTTTTGAGGGTTAAGGGGTGATACACTGACATGTAGATTTGAATCTGTCATCAGCCAGTATATTTATCGTCCTTTTGTCCACAGTTTGTATAGTCTATTATCATGATTACATGGCATAATACACACGCAGATCTGGCCCAGACAGGTACACTTAAATAAATGTCTATTGTTACGGCAGTATCCCACTCAGATTGTCATCATATCCCAGCAAACACGAGCCGCTCATCCAAGGTTGGTTAAATTTTGGGTCGGCGTCGCAGACGATGGACCAGCATGCAGCCGGGATTGGATGAACGTCTCGTGTTGGCTGGGAACCCAACCATTGCCAATTAGTGATTAGTAAAATCATCCGGAATATGATCTAGGCCACTCTGAATATTATCGCAGATTCTGACGGTTTCTGGGTCACATAATCCCCAGTAGTCTCTATAGCACGTTAATCTACTGCGCGTGTAGCTGTACACAGCTATCTGAGCTGTACATGCTGTAGTGTGACATCACTGGGTCTCCACGCCTACCTACTGCGCCTGTAGCTGTACATAGCTTTATGTGCTGTAGTGTGACGTCACTGGGTCTCCACGCCCATCTACTGCGCATGTAGCTGTACACAGCTATCTGAGCTGTAGTGTGACGTCACTGGTTCTCCACGCCGATTTACTGCTTGTGCAGACATACACAGCTTTCTGTGTTGTAGTGTGACGTCACTAGATCTATATCCCGATCTACTGTGTGTGTAGACGTGCACAGCTTTCTGTGTTGTGATGTGACGTCACTGGGACTCCACGCCGATCTGCCGTGCGTATAGCTGTACACAACTTTCTGTGCTGTAGTGCGACGTCACTACACTCCGTTCTATTGTGCTTGCAGATGTACACAGTTTTCTGTGCCGTAGTGTGACGTCATTGCTTTTGGCCTCAATTGGGGTGGATCCCATCCCGTAATTGTAGTGTGGAACCTACCTCTGCTGTTCGGTTGGTAGATTCCGATCAGACATCATGACTTTACTATACCCTAATTGGATGCTGCTTGCATACTCTGCAACGCTTTGTCAATTTTTTTCACTTAATTGTCGATGATGGCAAGATAATTTGTAATGTAGCAGAGCACTTCGTAACAAAAGCTAATTGAACACAATGAATTTCTTTTGTTGCCTGTAATAATGGAGAACGGATTCACTTGTATACTGAAGTGCAAAGACAAACAACAGTAGCTGAGTTACTGATGTTTGCATGATAGCTTGACATGATTGTAGTCATATACTGTACTGTAAATTATGATGCCCATTTCGCGTATGAAATATATTATAACCTACAGTGACCGTTTGTTTCAACCGGTTCACAGCTAATCACAACTAAAGTCGTTTTTAGTCCATTATTTTAGCTGATCAAAATATCACTGTTGTTGGAAACAGTTGGAAATAAAATGTGTTTTTAAACATTCAATGCTCTCCATTCGAATACTCTCTATTTTCAATCTACGTACTAATTTGTGAATACATTCCTACATTATACAACTATTATTGTCATTGTTTAGATGGAAGTATGTGGAAGTCAATGGATCCATATATCTATATATATTTAGTAAGAAACAACTAGCCTACCAAATCTGCCTCGTTTTAGTATTTTTCCTTCCGAGCATAAAATATGATAGGAGTGCCGACACCCTATCATCACGTAGGTTTCATGGAAAATACTGCTTATTTATATATATATCACTGAGAAAGACTGGCATTTCCGCGGAATTGAGCGGCATTTACTCCCATCCTAACACCGGGCGAGGTCAAAAAGAAAAGAGCAAACCAGAGATTGCACTCAGCCGCGGCATGTTCCCATCAGCGACTACAGTGGTTCATTCAGATTTATAACGCCG
Source organism: Flabesymbios commensalis (assembly GCA_964017125.1). Taxonomy (NCBI): domain Eukaryota; kingdom Metazoa; phylum Annelida; class Polychaeta; order Terebellida; family Flabelligeridae; genus Flabesymbios; species Flabesymbios commensalis. The sequence goes on along the minus strand of OZ024905.1, from coordinate 67,430,316 downwards.
GAAAAATTCCGCCGTGCCTAGCCAAAAGGCAGTATCTGCCTACCTTACAAGTAAGCAGATACTGCCTTTTAGTTTTGCAGAGCAGAATTGGCCCATGGACTGATTCAAATGTCGACCATTGACTGCCAATCTGCTCTCACTTGTTGTAGCCACGTGTTGCGAGCTTTTCGTAGGAAGTAAATCAGGAATACAGAACGTTATCGTAAATATTTCATTTATGTGGATCTAAATTGTATTATTCGGTATAGATTTTAACAAACTAATTATTTTCATGCATTAATAGCAAGTCAACCGACGAATATCAAAATGTATTTGAAATTACTACTTAATAGGCTTAAAAAGACGCTGTTATCTAAAACTACCATGATTATGTATTGTTAGCCTTGACTATTTAAGTGTTGCAGTTGCTGTATTATTTCTAATTCACTTATTATCTGGCATTGCAAACACAATTTCCGAATAAAAAATGAACGACAAAATAAAAATAGCCCAACAGTAGAAAAGAAAAAAATCTGACGGATATGATAATTTCTTACTCATTAAATTCTACACAAAATATGCTATGTGGAGCATAAATAGCATATGGGATACAAAACCTTTATCCGAAATGTCAGTTAATAATTATGTTTTAATCATTTAAAGCTGAAATTGCGATAGCAATGTTCAGCTTCAAAATGATTTGTTTCACAAGCTGAGCATTTTCATTAATTGTATACAATATAGACTGTTTTGTCAATTTATGCGGCATATTATATGGTTCAAATCGTGTATATCCTACCCGTACACCGCTAAAATAGCTGTGTATAAATCATGGAGAGGATTTTTTTTCAATTTGAAATCATCAGAAATATCTTGGTTAGTTCTTTCCGATTCATTTGAATATATATGTTTTGGATATTGTTTGTGAATTATTTCAGCGCGGGGACCGACTTCACACATCATACATCAAAATCTGACGTCTACAGACGTCAGATTCTGGTGTATGAAGACGGTTCCCGCGCTGAAAGGGTTGAGGACCCAGGAGGAAAAGGGTTATTCAGTCTGGATCTGGACTCACCCGGGATTGCAGGACACCCTGCAGACGTCCGCCTCTGAGGATCCCGAGCAGTTGGTGGTGGCGCTGCTCGGCTGAGGTGGATCACAGCGGGCGGGCTCACAGCTGTACGGGACGCAGCGGGCCGTGTGCGGATTGTAAAGCTGATCCTGGCCGCAGGACGCTATCTCAGGGGGATCCATGAAGACCCACGTCCTCACCCCCACCCCCGTGAACGCGATGTGCGCCCACCTGAACTTCACCGTCACACCTGAAACATGCGGACATACTAAGAATTATTGAATATTGAATAGAATGTAGAAAGTCGAAAACTATAAATGTCGTATATATTCACACCACGCCTAAGCGTACTGAGATGAAGCGACACTATGTTTTCACAGGCATTTAACAGATATAATGGATTTGTCATGTGTATTGAAATACCATACCTATTGATGATTAACACATGATTAATCTGTTTGACTTATATTCATTTATTTGCGATTTACTTGGTTAATTTGTTTCAATTGTGTTATGCTGTAATTTTGTTTGTGTTCCATAGACCAGGGTTAATACAAAATTGTATCCTTGTACATGTTGTATCCTTGATAGATTTTGAGTCTCGAGCCTGGCTTCTAATTTGTGTCTGATTTTGATTTTTGCTTGCAGTGGGATACAGTGTTGCATCTATCTTTCTACCAAAATCGGCAGTATGCAAGACATATACTATTTTTTTGAAGTTTAGAAAGTATGTTTATATATACGTCCCATGACATAGGCGAATTTAAACTCCTCTCGCGCTTTGGATCACACATAATTGGACCCCTAGCAGCTGACGTGTCGTACGTGCCACTTAAATCAGTGCCATTCACATCACTTTGACTGCTATAGAGGACGAAACGTTAACCTTTAAGTGTCAATATACAGGCGGGTTTACACTCCTCTCGCGCTTTGGATATACAAAATAAACTAAAGGAGGAAAAATGGTTGCAATTGAAATCAGAATTGAAACAGTGTGTACTGTCTTTTTTCAAAATGTCATATACTGTACAGTGTGATTAGCGAGTTGGTTTATCTCATCAGAACAAAATGCAGACATGGCGCGCAATGAATTAATTTGAACACCGCGTGTCTAAGCATACAGTCTGGCCTAATCTGCTCATTTATATGCTGAAATCAAGACTGGATTAAAAATCTAGAGCTCTCCTTCCCACATGTGTCTTAACAATGCAAATTAAATAAATTGAATAAAGTGCTTCTCAGAGTTGATGATATAAAGTAATTTAATACAATAATTTATTTTAACTTGCATTTAAATCGAAATAATATAGAGTATCATCTGCTCGTGAGCAGTGCGTGGTCTCTAATCAGAGCTTCCCCAGCAAACACCAGACAATGCCCTAATAATGGGTCAATGTTGTGCCAGCATTGGCTCATCATTGGGGCAATGTTTCGAGTTTGCTTGGTCATTATTGTATGCTTGATGCGATCCACGCCAAAATGCAGAACAAATTAACGACAAACAAATCGCCCATTTTAATTTTCCCCATCATTATTCAACTGGGTATTAGATACTTCAAATTTGGCAAGATACATGTAAAACGTGTCAAAAAGGAAGTTTCGCCCACAAGAAACCGATGAAACAGAACTTCAAAAGCACACCGTTAAAAAATGAATCGTGGGCCAAAATAGAATCGAAAAATAATTTATTTACTAATGCACCATAGCTATATAAGCTAGGGAGGGTGTATTTAATAATGAGCAGCGATCGAGTCAGTATCAGTGATTGCCGCCTACCTACTGTGTAGAAGAATGGTCGAGTGAGATCGTGCTGTACAGGCACAGTGACGGGAGAGTGCTGACACTGGGCCAGGATCGTGTGATCCGTTGCGGGATGCAGTGCTCCCTCAGGATCCTCAAGAAGTACCGTCACCTGGTAGGACTCTGTGGATCCGTAGTGCATACCTCTGCCGTCTCCGGCTAGGTGCAGCAGCACCGCCACAGCCACCACCGCCCGACTGAAAGTCAGCTGTAACCAGAAGATCCAGGTCAATCGGGAATGGATTATCTGCCAGTTTTACCTATATCTTAGATCTGTGACTGGTCAAGACCAATCACAAAACTAATATATGTCAATTCAATCCGGCCCCACATCGCGTTTGACCAGTAACATTGGCACAGACGTCAAAAATCCCACCCTGCAATAAAAGGGTCGTACCAATATTCTAGTATTTTTTTTTTAAATCAGGTCATTTCGTACGTCCATTTTTAGAGCTTTTCACTGCTAATTACGACTATAATCGTTTTAATATGTTTTATTAGCAGGTTGAATCACAGTTATAGTGTATGAAGTGACTGTGTAAACATCAAGATTTGAAAATATTTGGTGTCAAATAAAACAAATATGAGTGATTTTTAAAAACGATTACTTAGTGGGTAAAACATTATTATTTTTTGATTTCACAAAAAAAACAGTAAATCAGCAGATGTAAGACAAACGACAATGTCCCTCCCCTCTTCGGATTTATTTGTTTTAACAAATTAAAAATATCCCTCGAAAATGAAAGAAATAACCTTTCTATTCAAACTGCTCAGAGCTGCCGTGCGGCCTCCCCTCTATCTTTTTCTGGATACGCCACTGAGCAGGTGGGTAGTAATAGATATATATCACAAACAGGGAGCAAAACCAAAATGCAACTATTACCTGATTACCAGCCCAACAAATAAATAAAACACGAAACATTAAACCAACGTTGGCTCAATGTCTGATAGAGTATTTGATTCCAGGGAATCCATACCTTTAGCCAGTAGTCTCCGTCAGAATAGAAATACCCGCAAGGCTTCCAAGCAACCTGTGCGTCAACTTCTGAATCACACTCCTGTAACAGAATTGAATATCATTATTAAACCTGGATAGTTGTATTTTATAGTTACCGCGGTTAATCAATAGTAATAGTAATCTATACAATCTATAGTCATAGTAGTTCACAATAAAGCTGACTATTAAAACTGTTGACGTGTCATCACATATTTATGTGATGCAAGCTATTGGTAATATTAATTTCTGGTTCCAACTCCCTATATCGAGCATGGCGGATGTATATTTTCAGGTTACAAACTCCCACAAATAACTTCGAGGCAAACAAAATTAATTTAAATTAAAGACGTCCACAATGAACTTTAGAATGGAATCCCGAAAAACTGTACAAATTCACTGCCACGACATGTGTGTACAAAATTACGTGTAGAATTAGATGTGATGACTCTTGATGAAGCTCTGACAAACTGACAGGCGGAAGGTGCCGTGTGCCTGGCATGTGAAATGTTATATTGAAAGCAGAAATGAAGAGATTAATGAATCTGCCAGTACACATGAGACGTTGAAGCAATGCATGCTGGTGTGATGTTGGACCAGCGTCGCAGACGCTGGGCTAGCATTGAACCAGCATTGGGTCAACGACTTGTGTTTGCTGGAATTTCCCAGGTAGATGTGAAGATGACGCTGGCAGCACTTCTAGCATCACACATGCCACTCTGGTGATTTACAGCAAATTGTAATGGATGGCCGCAGCACATAACGCTGTGACAGCGTTGGCCTAGTGTTTACAATGTTGTACCGGCATTGCCAAAGCGTTCCATGAGATTCCCTTTGTGTTTATGTCTCCCACATCATTTAACTTAAACATGTTAATTAAAACAGTTGTTAGCATTTCTAAGCTTTCATTTTTATGCAGATCGTGTGTAAATTGTTTGGAAATCAATAATTCAGTGTAGAATCATTTAAGCATCGCGTGAGAACCGTTATAAAATTAGAGCTCTTCAACACGAACTACCTGCCGTGATTATAAAATATGGAGCAGGCGATTTCGACGCATTTCTCAATAAAATATATTATCTGTTTGATGATTAATTTTACTCTTTTATGAAATAAAGGACATTGAGAATTTAGAGATTTCGAATGACAACAGGTTCTCAAATTCTAACATTACGTCTCAGTATAGGACAGCTCAGATACAAAATAACGAATAAATCATTGCATGCATATTAAGCTGTAGTTGTATTTGTATTCATTGTCTGCGAGTAATCAGAGATCTGACGTGCCAGACAATCATTTTTCCCATTGCGCAACATGCTGAATAGAAAAGGACGTAGAACTATATCGTATTGTTTAAATAAAAAAAGGGTCTACAAATACTGAATATCATCGTCACCTAACAGAGTATAGATATACTAAATTACATTTATCAATGTTTCAAGCTAGCTTCTAATTCAATAACGTCGCTATCAGATTTACAATCTGGTAATGTGGATTCGCGTCCCAGAGTGGGTACTTTGAACAGTAATTCCCATTATACTTAGATCCAGAAATGTCCGGACATGGGCGATGCAGCACGGCCTGTTGGCAATACCTTCTTGTAAGGAAACACAACATTCACTGCTCACTTTAAAACACCTTCAGTGCAGGGACAAATTTCGACGTCAGAATCTGACGTCTACAATCGTAAATATTCAGCATTGTGGGGAGCCTCCGTAACCGAGGGATAGCGTGCTTGGCCTCAGACCAATGACTCGTACGTAGCGACTGGGGCTTGTAACATGGAGGAACCGGGTTCAAATCTCTTTAGGGCCGGATATTTGTCATCGTGGCTGTGAATATACAGTGCTCCAAACTATTCAAAGGCATGGAGTGTACAGTGCCGTTTATAGTATCAAGAACCCTTGAAGTTATTCGAGATAAGAGTAGGACAAAGTCCCGGCTTCGGGCTTTCTTCTGTCGCGTTATTGCCTCAATGTGCAGAAAGCGTCGTAAATCAATATTCACTCACTCATTATCCAGTTTAATTTATACGTTATGTGCACAATGGTGGTCTAAAGCCCCATTCATTCATTCATTCATTCATTCATTCATTCATTCATTCATTCATTCATTCATTCATTCATTCATTCATTCATTCATTCATTCATTCATTTATTCATTCATTCATTCATTCATTCATTCATTCATTCATTTATTCATTTATTCATTCATTCATTCATTCATTCATTCAAACATTCAACCATTCATTCATTCATTCATTCATTCATTCATTAATTAATTCATTCATTCATTCATTCATTCATTCATTCTTTCATTTATTCATTCATTTATTCATTCATCCATTCATTCATTCAATTATTCATTCATTCAATTATTCAGTAATTCATTAATTCATTAATTCATTCATTCATTCATTCATTCATTCATTCATTCATTCATTCATTCGACCATTCAACCATTCATTCATTCATTCATTCATTCATTAATTCATTCATTCATTCATTCATTCATTCATTCTTTCATTTATTCATTCATTTATTCATTCACCCATTCATTCATTCAATTATTCATTAATTCAATTATTCATTAATCCATTAATTCATTAATTCATTAATTCAATAATTCATTCATTCATTCATTCATTCATTCATTCGTAAAAAAAAAATATTTATGCTTACAGGTATAATTTACATCAAATTATTTATGCTTACAGGTATAATTTACATCAATTGTATTGTTTTTAAATAATACCTACAAGCGATCCACGCAACTGGCTTTCGCAAAGCCGCTTCCATGCCAGCAAACACAAAACATTTGTTCAACATTTGTACAACGTCGACCCCAACGTCTTCGACGGTGGTACAACATCGTACAAATGTTATGCAAATGTTTTGTGTTTGCTGGGATGCGAGCCACCCTGGGATATGGTGAGGAACGTTTCTGGAATTCTGCATACCCCACGGGAAGGTACATGTAGTAAAATGGGCGTTAACAATATTTACTAGTATACAGCTCAATCTGAAATTCGTCGACTTTTTTCTTGTCGTGAGTCGAAAAGAATAAATAAAACAAAGTTCATAAGTATAAAGTGCATTGGATATGTACTAAATTAATCACACATAAGGCAACAGTACCGACTGTCACCTGGGACGTAAATACATGTATATTACAGCTCATTTTTTTAGGGAAAGGTAATCAGCAAGGCTGGAAATTGGTCATTGGTAGGGCTCCTCACTGATGTAGCCGAAGGACACCGCTGTATGATCTTAAACTTTATATCTAAATTATTGGAAACGATAATGTGCATCCAGTATAATCTGGACAACAATAGACTTTCTAATCAGACATTTACCACCAGTAATTGATCCAAAACATTTATTTATTGATTTATTGATCTTATTATCGTGTGATGTACTATTTGTGTATAGACTAATGACTAGTGATGACATTTTGTGTGGATTAGAACACGCCAGAATGTGGAGATGCATTTTTGTTTCAACTAGCATACGTGTCAGAGAAATTCCGCAGAGTGCCAACAATCATTTCCTTATTTGTTAATAGACCCACTGATGACGTTTGAGATGTCCCTTGACTACAAGCTACCCAGCAAACACAAAACATTTGTGTAACATTTATACAATGTTGGACCAACGTCGAAGACGTTGGGACGGCGTTGTATAAATGTTATACAAATGTTTTGTGCTTACTGGGTTTTCAAGCATAGTTTTATCTAAATGGATGTGTGAGTTCCATTTTGACTGCGCAGAAGTCAGGGATCGCGATTGCGTCAGCAATCATTGTTTTGTGTGGAAAAACTCAAGAGTTGTATGAACCAAGCGTTTCTGAGACACATGTATAGACACGAGCGTGTCTGCTGGGGGCACGATAATGATATTATCCTATGTCTAATGCCATGGTGACAAAAATAGTGCGGGCATGCATTGTCCGTGTCGTGTCTTTTAGTATAATTTTTAAATTTCTTAGAAATCATGGATAATACATCAAAAGTGTAGTGTAAAATGATTGAAAAACTTTAGCGGACGCGAATAATTTTACAAAGCCATTTAAAATTAGAAGCCATGGATATAAAATACATCAATGACACAATGAAAACATGATTGACAAATTTGAGCGGACGCGAATGATTTTTTCATGTCATCTAATAAATATTACAATTCCTACGTTAGATGATCACCATGATCCGTTTCAGTTTCTATACGTGACATTAGGTAGGTCTACTGCTATTCCGCTATGGGTGAGGTGTGCTGCATGCCAACTTCATGCTGACCGCAGCAATTTGGTTTTATCTGCTGTTATTCAAGGCCCGTATTCTCGTACAAGTCACGAAATATCGTATTCTTCGGATTGGTCGAGATAGCCATCTTTAGGTTGTGATTGGCCAGCCTCAGTTTGGGGGTGTGACATGAAAATTCCAGTCTTATTCTGTGAAGCGCAGTGACGTGAAAACAAGGTTATATAACACCCACTCCCCCGTACTTCATTCTGTGAAACGCAGTGACGTCACTCTGTGAAAAATAAGGTTATATAAGAACCCTCCCCCATACTTCATTTTATAAGCCAGCTCAGTAAAAACAATGTGGTCGAGGTCATTTAGTTTCATAGAATTGGCCTATTGCGATTAGGCTTCCCCTATGTATTTCTTACAACTGTCATTGTACACAAGTACGATTAGTGATGCGCAGTATACTAGGTTTTATTTTACATAAGTAGTTTAGTTATTTAGGTTGACACAAAGTGTAATTATTATATTTTTTTGTATTTCAATAGGCCTTATAATATTGTTTGTCTCGTTGCAGCACATGAAAGCAATACTCTGTCATTTTCAGCATTCCATGTCATCAAAATAAAGAATATTTATCAACACTATTTTGTAGTTACCAAATGTCGCGTTATAATTGATACAAAGGGTGAATATCTCCTAAAATAATAATACAATAAGCAAAGGCTAATATTCTTTTGCCCAGTGAATAGCAAATGGTTTTAAATATTTTTTGTAAAAATGAGTGATATTGTGTGAAACATCTCAATCATTTGTAGAACATTGATACAACGTTTTTCTTGTTTTTAGTCTATGTCGTCTTACCAATACCGCGAGCCAATGCTTAATCGACAGGTATGTGTCTGTTATAAAATTATGCCACTGAATCATTATCAAATTTCAAATAATAATTTCCACATGTCAACTTATAGCTTGAACTGTTTTTAGTCAATTTATTTTCCGAATGATCAAAAAATCTATATATAGATCTCCTCTAATGTTGATAATCAACTTCACATCAACGGTGGTGAACGGCGAATGATCATGATAAGTCTAGCTGATCATTCTGAATACACTTTCAACCATTTCTAACAAAACTTTCAAAGCAATTTCAAGTCTAGTGTTGATCACTTTCCAATTTCTTTAAATTGTAATATATAATTTAATTTCAGTGGCAGAAAGTCATCATATCAGAAAGATATTGCGCCTAACTTAAATATAAGAGTAGTATATTCAGTATTTTCAGGGAGTCGCCTTATGGGTGGTAAAATGGATGATGATCGATTGAAACATCGGCTAAACTGATTCAACGCGACTATTTTTGTTCTACAATTTTAGGTGCTCAGGCCAAACTACATATTTTTTGAAAAAATTGAATCACTAAAAAAATACTCTTCCTTTAATTATATTCAAGCCCCGAGATTTATGTATGCTCTTATAGATAATAAATCATTCCAGTCTGGAAAGCATATCAACTTCATCCCGGGTGCGCTACTTATCTGAGCCATCAGTTGGTGAAACCGGGACAAGATAATCTAATATAGGTCCCAGTTCTACCATCTGGATCAAGTGTTAAGAGCCTTTGTCAACTGATGATAATCCGCGGGACTCACAATTGAAAGTGACCCATGGGAATTCCACAATGAACTCACAGCCTTGACCAACGGTCACGAAACAAGATCATATGGAGCGCCGCGTTGAGAGCATGCTCTTAATGAAATCACACCATGCTGGTTTCACAGCTAATGACATCATGGTGTTTAGAGCACGCATATAGAACATAACCTTTATACTTGCTGATTATATGATAATAAAAAAATACTAATGCTATTTAGGCACTTACAGGTGTCGGACCAATAATTGCCATATAAAACGGAGACTAAAGTCTACATGGTGTACCGTCCGACCCCAATACGAAAATTTCCCTTTCAAGCGCCCTTCACCCATTTTTGCTGCACGCAATATTTTAAATATTTAACCCTTAAAGCTCTATATACATTACATAATTTGATTTTTTACCCACCTAAAGTTTTGTTTCGTTACCGCGACCCACATCTTTAAATGGGTGGAACCCATTAGTTTAATATGTATATTTTGAAATAGAATATTATGTCAATCTTGCTAATTTAATGCTCATGTCTTAATATTTCAAATATTCTTTTTGAGGTCAAACAGACGGGCTAAAAACTGCTATTGACGCAATTAACATTTTAAAGGTTAACGCTTTCAGAGCGGGGAGAGTCTTTAGACGTCAGAATCTGACGTCTATATATGACAGATTCTGACGTCTAAAGTATATGTCCCCACTGAAGGAGTAAACTATTTATGATGGTCGTAAACCCATAACATAGGTATTCAAATGAAGCGGAAAGAGGTGACTAATACATTTATGATGATTTTAAATTGAAAAAAAAACCTAATTTGTTCTCCATGATTTATACAAAACAATTTCAGCGCGTTAAGGGTTAATTAGACATAAAGACAAAGGGGTTTATTCCATTATAAATAACGACGTTCTGGGCTGATATCTTACACTTGGTAACTATTTTTCAAATCCCATCTGAGAGTTTTATAATTGAGATTATCTTAACTTTTACTCGTTCCCATTAGCAAAGTTACGATTCATCTTTACACTTTGTCACGCGTAATGTAAAGCACATTATACATCTAAAAATGTAATCGCAGGCACATTATTGTCCTCTATCACTTTAAAATTGACAGTGACGACAATTAGCTTTAACCACCTTGCTTTAACTGACCACTCACTTGTTTTAATGGAGGTGGTCCGGTGACCACGCTGACTGGACACTCAGGCAGCTGATACAGGAGGTCAGCTTCTGCCGTGACTGCCCATTGGTCAGTGTGTCCAGGCGGGGTGTAGAGGCCGCAGTCACGGGACGTGTGGTCACGCTCATGTTCCTCACATATACCGTCTCCGTCATGAAGGTAGCACAAGCTGGGCTCTCCTGTAACCAGTGTATCCACGATGATAAAACCACGTCTTCGACGTTGGTCCAGCATTGTATAAAGTTGTACAAATGTTTCGTGTTTACTGGAATAGGTTCGCATTATAATGTACCAAGAAATTTAACAAATAAAATGTCATTAAAAGTCAGAAGGCTGTATCTACAAGTAAGCAGATACCGTCTTTTGGCTTTGATATTTCTGCAAAGACAAAAGGCAGTATCTGCTTCGTTTACAAGTAAGCAGATACTGTCTTTTGGCTTTGCGGAGGTGAAATGTGTCGTGATGGATGCTCAGTTAATCAACTAATACAATTTGGGAGGTGCTGATTTTTCATAAATAGAATTATTTTTCATTCATTTGACGCTGGAAAGCGCGTCAGCGATTCCAGCTTTAATTGAATGAAAAACAGTAGCAAACAATTTATCAGGACACGTGGCAACACTTTAGAGCTTTGCTAACGTCTGGGCTTTCAGTTTCTACCTGCTTCCATCAGTATGCAGTGAACGATTCCCTTCCCCACCTCCTTCACTACAATAATCAGGTTGGCAGCATTGCAAGACAATTAAATCAACGAAAGGAAGTGGGATTTTTTAAATCGACATCACTTATCTTTAATATTAACACAAAACCGGCAAATAATTGATTTATCCACACTAAACTTCCTCTTATTAAAACATAACCAATTAGACAGGATGATGAAGTTAAATTACAAACGCCTGGTTTTCAGTTAGGACCTACACGTGTAAACTGCGCATGCTTTTTTTAATTGTCCTGAAAGCCAAATAATCAAGTTTGGCTAGTAGTCAGTTAACCCTTTCACTGCTAACTACTTCTATAGTAGTTTGTAATTGTTTTATTAGCCGATTAAATCACTGTTATTCACTCTAAACAATATAGGTTCTTTAGAAGGGACCCTTCAGTACTATTACCATGCAACCCCAGGAGAACCCTGCAAGGGTTCTCCTGGGGTTGCATGGTAATAGTACTGAAAGGTTATTTTTAAAGAACCTATATTGTTTAGAGTGTTGGGAATGAAATGAGTGTTAATACATCCCAATTTGCTAATGCTTGATCTCAAATTAAACAAATATGCGTGATTTTCACCCGCTTGAAATTGTGGGTCGCGCTAGCGAGACACAACTTGTGTGGGTGGAAAATTCAAATAAGATAACTAAGCATGTTTAGAGGGAGAATAAATAAACACTCTTTAAAATCAGCATAAAACATTTGCATTCTGTTGCCTTTATCCAACAGGTTTGTTTACAATAATTATGTAGAAGTCACTCTCGTGCTAAAGGTTATGTGGCATATATACCCAGCATACAAGAGACACTCACCCTCTACCTGCTAGTAACGTATATATGCCCACAAACTATATGACATCAACAAATAGTTCTATGTTTCAATTTTTAGATTTTATCTGAAAATTTATAATCCAACAAGTATAATTTATTGGTATCTGACGGGTTAACCCGATGTTGGGTTGGTGTTGGCCCACCGTCTTCGCCGACGGTCCGACACCAACCCAACATCGGGTCAGCGTCTCTGGTTTCGCGGAAGCAAGTCATGTCGCTGACCCCGCAAATACGAGACATTGACCCGATGTGTGTGCAATGTTGGCCCACCGTCGAAGACGGTGGGCCAACATTACTCAAACACCGGTAAGACGGCGAGCCACCATTAGTCAAACAACGGGTGGACGTGTGGTATTTTCCAGAGAGACGGCTGTCATTTCTCTGAGGATATTCCGGTTCAGTGCTACCTGTGCAGAGGAAGAGCTCCTCCAATTGGCAGGTCAGGTCACAGCCGTCACCGTCCCGCGCGTTGCCGTCATCACACCGCTCCCCCGCGGCGCTGAAAACAAAATTAGCAGTATAACTGAATAATACCGTAACGTCAAACGTTGTCCCAATGAAAAACGAAAATACCCAGATTTACAATTTTCTGCATGTGTGGCATTTGTATGGAAAAGTGAATATTGCTCTACGTCACTTTTTGCACAATCATGACAATATCGCGAAGGAAGGAAGCCCGAAGCCGGTATTGAAGAGTGCCTGTATATCAACTTTTACGTTAAATAAGTCTTTATTTTCGCAAAATTCGCGAGAGTGAAAGGCCTCGTCAAAATTCTGCATTTACAGCACACGAACAATTTAGGAAATCGTCACCATAACCTTTTCCGATGTAGAAAGCTTTATATGTTGAGGTGCCATGTCCTTTCTGTGACAATGTGTAATCACGCCAAGATGATGCGCATACAATCACAGCGACGGCAATCTAGTGATGAATAATTTACCAATATCTTTCTTTGCAATGATATTTTTGCAGTTGCAGTAAGCCCTGATACATAACAGTGATGCAAAGGCAAACAGCAGTAACTGCTTACATAAAACTAACTGTAAATTGCATGGACGCTGAGGAAGATGGCTTCGGAAACCGATTTGGTATTACCAAATTGATCGGATATTGAATTACAAAGCCTCCCCATATTCTCATCATAGTGCAGCATCGAGAAGAGTATGCTATAATATACATATAAAACACGAGAATCTGACCTAATTTTGGTTTCTGGCTGGGCAAGCGCCTATGGAAATCAATCGATACAGCGCAATACACAGACCTTTAAGAAAATCAAAAATATATTTTATTCTGCCCATTAGAACCAAAATCTATAGGTTATCTCATCGGCGTTGTTTGTTATGTGGCATTGGCGTTGTTTGTTATGTCGCATTGGCGTTGTATTGCTTGTTATGTCGTATCGGCATTGTTTGTTACGAGGCGCCAGCGTTGTTTGTTATGCCGCACTAGCGTTATTTGTTATTTCACATCGGTGTTGTGTGTTTTGTCGAGGCGGCGTTGTTTGTTATGATGCGCCGGCGTTGTTTGTTATGTCGCGCTGGCGTTGTTCGTTATGTAGCGCCGGCGTTGTGTGTTATATCGCGCAGGCGTTGTTTGTTATGCCGCGCCAACGTAATTGCTTGTTATGTCGCGCCGGCGTTGTTTGTTATGCCGCGCCGGCGTTGTTTGTTATGCCGCGTCGGCGTTGTGTGTTATGCCGCGTCGGCATTGTGTGTTATGTCGCACCAGCATTGTTTGTTATGCCGCGCCGGCGTTTTTTGTTACGTTGCGCCGCCTTGTTTTTATGCCGCGCCGGCGTTGTGTGTTATGTCGCACCGGGGTTGTTTGTTATCTCGCGCCAGCATTGTTTGTTATGCCGCATCGGCGTTGTTTATTATGCCGCATCGGCGTTGTTTGTTATGCCGCGCCAGTGTTGTTTGTTATGTCGCATCGGCGTTGTTTGTTATGTCGCGCCAGCGTTGCTTGTTATGTCGCGCCGGCACTCTTTGTTATGTGGCGCCGGAGTTGTTTGTCAATTGTGCCGCGCCGGGGTTTGTTATGTCGCGCCAGCGTTATTTGTTATGCCGCATCGGCGTTTTTTGTTACGTTGCGCCGCCTTGTTTTTATGCCGCGCCGGCTTTGTTAGTTATGTCGCGTTGGCGTTGTTAGTTATCGCGCGCCGGCGTTGTTTGTTATGTCGCGGTGGCGTTGTTTGTTATGCCGCGGCGGCGCTGTTTGTTATGTCGCGCCGGCGTTGTTTGCTATGTCGCGCCGGCGTTGTTTGCTATGTCGTGGTGGCGTTGATTGTTGTGTCGCGGCGGCGCTGTTTGTTATGTCGAGGCGGCGATGTTTGTTACGTCGCGGCGGCGCTGTTTGTTATGTCGCGCCGGCGTTGTTTGCTATGTCGCGCCGGCGCTGTTTGTTATGTCGTGGTGGCGTTGTTTGTTATGCCGCGCCGGCGTTGTTTGGTTTGTCGCGACACCGTTGTTTGCCATGTCGCGGCGGAGTTGTTTGTCATGTCGCGCCGGCGTTGTTTGCTATGTAGCGGCGGCGTTGATTGTTGTGTCGCGGCGGCGTTGTTTGTTATGTCGTGGCGGCGTTGTTTGTTACGTCGTGGCGGCGCTGTTTGTTATGTCGCGCCGGCGTTGTTTGGTTTGTCGCGACACCGTTGTTTGCCATGTCGCGGCGGAGTTGTTTGTCATGTCGCGCCGGCGTTGTTTGCTATGTAGCGGCGGCGTTGATTGTTGTGTCGCGGCGGCGTTGTTTGTTATGTCGAGGCGGCGCTGTTTGTTACGTCGCGCCGGTGTTGTTTGCTATGCTGTGATTTACCCTTACAGAGCAATTATGACGTCTAAAGTTGATCACTGGCGACTGTCCAGGATAAATGTACAATTGTTGTCTGTACAGTTTTGTGTACACACACGCGCTTTTTTGGTGTGTCTTTCAGTTTTTCATATAGCTAGAGTGAGTGAGGAAGCGCGCGTGTGTGCACACAAAACTGTACAACAATTGTACATTTATCCGGGACAGTCGCCAGTGAAGTCGATCCCCGCAATGAAAGAGCTAAAACATTTTATGATGGCCGTAGACCCATAACATAGGTATTCAAATGAATCTGAAAGAGCTAACTAGAACATTTATGACAATTTGAAATTGATAAAACCTTTTGGTATTGATGGCTTCTTGGTGAAGAGGCGATTTCAGAGCTCTGTCTAAGATCACATTTTGAGAAGTTATCGGCACAGCAATTTAAAAGCTAAGTATCTGAATAGCATTGACGTGTATCATAGACCACAATAGCAAAACTAAATTAATGAAGCAAAAGTCAAAAAGTGGTCAATTTTTGTATATTTAATAACAGTGAGCGATAATAAACGCCTTTCTGTTTTGTACGCTCGCAGTGCATGTTCACTCGAGACATTCAAACCCCCAGATCGGAATATTAGTAAAAATAATATTATTTCAAAATATCCTTTTCCAAGCACTATAAGTAATTATAAGTGAGTAATTAAGTAGGGTATATCTACTATATTAACATAAACATTACTTAATATCGCAAAAAGTTTTGTTTTGTTCTGCCTTCAGAATTTCCCTGAGCAGACAAGGGTCATCCATTGTGGTGTAAAAGCGGAGCGTGTACAACACAACCACTGTAGCCTACCTGTATCCAGCAGACTGCTGTCCGGCCTGACAGTTGATCAACCAAATACGGACAACATGTCTACTATAAACGTACCGACAGCAAACAGCACCATTGCGGATGTTGATGACATTGTATTTCACCACCTATGCAGACTCGATGCAGACTGTACGAATGATGTCATCGAAAATATGATTTTTGATGTCGACGAAGATCTGTTATCAGAAAGTAGAGATGCAATGCTAAATGAGGCGATCGAACGTTGCTGTCAAGAAATGATTGCCAGGGGCGAATATGCAAGTCACCCAAACTTTGTGTTGCCCAAACATGAGGGCCCTAATGCTACAGAGATGATGGCGAATGATATCGTCAAGCTCTATCTATATGCCTCTAAGCAAATTGATGATTTCCCGAACTTAAATCCCCCCAGTAGCGTCACAGAAAATGTCAATCAAGATAGAATTAATGTAGGCCCCTTACCAATTGAAAAACAAACCAATGAATCTTGTGATGTCAATAAACTGATAAATTCAATCCCTGTAACACCAACTGCTGGTGCATCATCACCTGATACAGAACCAGAATCACCGGTCTTTCTAAAACATACAGTACAACGTGAAAATAAGCTAAAATACAGCCCCACAAAATCAGAACAAGGAAAGCAACAGCCCGGGCTGGATGTCCACTCCAGTGACCACATCGCAAATAAAGACCATACCCCCACCAGTAAAAATAGCAGGTCGCATGGAAGTAGCAACAAGGAAGACGAGGACCTAAAATGTAACTGTAAAATTTGTAGGCGACTGAGAGGCTTGGAACAAAAGCTGCAGGAAACTACGGACAAAAACATTAAACTTGTAAAACAAATTCGTGGCCTACGCCAACAAAGTATGAAGCAGAGGAAAGAAAATGTTAAACTTCTCAAAGGACGTGATAGCCTGATGACAGAAAAAATAAAGATGCGCAAAGAAATCGATCGTCTCGAACAAAAGTTTGAGAAAACCAAACAGAATAGGCCTAATCAGAAAGAAATAAAAGTGATCCCCATTGATAATGACACTGATGACAATGGCAATGAATGGGAAACTGTGGGTGCCAAAAAAAACAAAGAATGGGACAAAAACTCGCACAGAAGTCATTAGTTATTTTGGTTCAATTGGTTCTCAAAATAAAATGACGAAAAGTAAAAAAGTGAGAGAAAATAAGAAACTGAAAAAACAAACCAGCCATAAATACCCAGCTAAAAAAGTCACACAACTGAATAAAAGACAACCAAATAAAAGTGATAGGAATAACCAAAATGGCAACAAAGATCGGCATAATAGTAGTTTAAGTAGTAGTAGCCCTACAGAATGCAGCAGTATCACTAGTACTAGCAGCAGCAACAATAGCAGCAGCAACAGTAGCAGCAGTAGTAGCAGCAGCAACAGCAGCAACAGCAGCAGAGATAAAACACAATCTATTAACACGATCAATGGACTATCCGCCAATAACAATAATACAAACTTGACCAGACAGATTCCCGTCAAGTCTAATAAAAAAAAGTGTGTCATTGGTGACTCTAATATGCGCGGACTAGCCAAACATCTAAAACCGAAACTTGATAACCCAGATGCCGTCTGCGTATATAAAACATCTGGAATGAGAATAGGACACTTGATTCCTCGATTAAAAGGATATATATGTGAGGACACCGATGCAGTTGTCCTCCACCTCGGTACAAACAATATTAGTGGACCAATAAACAAGATAAAGGAGGACATTAACAAATTAGCTGAAAAAATGGAGGGATTCAAAAATACACATAACTACGTGGCTGAAATCCCCCCTAGGAGCCAGAAGAAATATAATGCCCACATTCACGACATAAATTGCCACATACGTGAAATATGTGTAAAATTGTTCAACGCCGACTATTTGCCCACTCCCATAAACAAAATCCATCTTTATCGTGGTGGGATCCACTTAAATGAGGAAGGACAGCAAAAACTGACTTCTGCCATGGCTGAAGTGCGCAATAATCACTCTGCTAATGGTCAGTGTTTTCCCATCAGAACAATCATCACACGGACATAGCCGATGTAAATAGAGTAATTAATAATGATCAGGACAGAAATATACGTGTACTGTCATGGAACATTAATGGTTTAGGAAACAAAATGACAGACCCTGATCTTGTGGCATTTATCCGAAACTACGATATAATATTTTTTATAGAAACAATGAAAGGGAACATAAAAATGCCTGTAGAGCTTCTGGTGGTATTGGCATACTTATTTCAAATAAATATGCAAATTTAACTAGGATAGATCATACCTACGACTATTTGGTATGATTGACATTAGCCACAGACTGTTGTCAGAAAAACATTAAAATTGGCTGTGCCTATATACCACCAGAAAACTCATCATATGTCGCTGTAAGAAATGATTATTTTACTATGCTAGAAGAGGAAGTGGCTAGATATATTGAAATGCATCACATCCTATTATGTGGTGACTTTAATAGTCGTACTGGTCAGGCTCCAGACTATGAATCGGGGGTAACAGATATCAATGCAAATGTTCCAAGTGAACGTTCTAATGAAGATATAGTCAGTAACAAATATGGTCAACTTTTACTAAATTTTTGTATAAACACAGGTTTCAAAATAGCCAATGGGCGCATGTTTAATGATAATGGTATAGGCCGCTATACATACTACTCTCCAAATGGTTCAAGCACAATAGACTATCTGATCTTTAATGAAAATAACATAATCAGCAAATTTGACGTTCTACCGAAATTGGTAGAATCAGATCATTGTCCCATACAATTCAATATTTCCAACACTAAACTCGATTGCCACCCCTTAAAAATAGACACCTGTGTAAATGACACATCATCTCGGTCTAATGTTTTTATATGGCAAGACGAGAAAAGGGAAGAATATCAAATAGCTCTACGGAATGAGCAGGCATGTCATGCATTTGAGGAAATGCTGTGTGCCGCCACCGAGGGGTGTAATACTGACACTCTATGTGACATGTTCAATGGTATGCTATAAATTGTAATTTCGCCATTATTCCCAGCAAGGAAACATATTTCGAAGGAAAGGAAGTGCACGCAAAATAATTTCCCCTCTAACCCTTGGTATGATAAAGAATGTAAATCCCTGAAGTATGTTGTTAATAATATCGCTAAGCATAGAGACTTTAACGCACAGCAAGACGAATATAATATACTGTTACGACAATATAAGCAATTAATCCAAAGAAAGAAAAGACAATACCAGCAAGCCAAACTTAGTGAGCTGGAAAATATGAGAACAGAAGATCCTAATTCTTACTGGAAATTCTGGAAATCCTTAAATCCTAGAAATGTCACTACAGGGCCTACCTTGGAAGACTTTGTGAACTATTTTGAACAACAAGTCTACCCACCCCATGTGGATTATTTTGACTATGAACACATGAATAATATTATAAAGCAAGTTACGTCATTCCAACATAATGTAGAGCACGATAAATCCAATATGACACAGTTCCTAAACAGTCCCATAACTGCGGAAGAAATTAAAAAGGCGATTCAAAAGTTAAAATGCAAGAAAGCAGCGGGTGTAGATGGTATTTCTGCCGAATTTTACAAATATGGATGTAATGAGCTCTTGCCAGCATTAGAATTGTTGTTCAATACCATTCTTACCAATGGAGAATATCCATCTAGATGGGCTACCGGTATAATCCACCCGGTCCACAAAAAGGGGGACCATGGCGTTCCAGATAATTACAGAAAAATCACAGTCATGCCGTGTATTGGGAAACTATATGAATCTATACTTAATAACAGACTCTCATTTAAAAACGAAGTATGTAATGATAATGATCCCTATCAAGCTGGTTTTAAAACCAATTCGCGAACTACGGACAATATATTCATACTATGTGCCATCATAGATAAACAAAGTCTTTCTAAACCCCTGTATACATGCTTTGTCGATTTCACAGAAGCATTTGACTATATTGATAGAACAGCATTATACTACAAATTATTGAACAGGGGAATAGACGGCAATTTGCTAAACATAATAAAAAGCATGTTTTCTAAAGCAGAGTGCCGTGTAAAATGGGACTCGCGTATCAGTGACATATTAAAAAACGAATTTGGGGTTCTACAAGGCGGTATGCTCAGTCCCAAACTATTCACGGAATTTTTACAAGACATATCCGCATCATTTGACCAAGATCAAGGTATCGCTGTGGACACCTTACTAATGGTATATCTGTTATTTGCAGATGACCTTGTCCTTTTTTCAGAATCTGCCGAGGGATTACAAAAACAGCTAACTGCCCTGTATTCATATGCTTCCCTATGGCATATCATAGTTAGCATTCCTAAAACAAAAGTTCTTATCTTTAATGAACGTTACACAACAGTATGCGGAAGCTTCCACTATGGTGATAACATTATAGAAAAGGCTGAACAATATAAATACCTTGGTGTAGTGTATAGCACCAAGTCCGCTAATAACCTGTTAAAAGAAACTTTTTCTCATCTTGCTTCCCAAGCTGGGAAAGCAATCTTTGCTCTATGTAAACAGTCCCGTCCTGTGGTCGGTAAATTGTCACCCACTATTGCGTTCAAGGTATTTGATTGCCAAATATTGCCCATACTAGAATATGGAAGTGATATATGGTATACAGGCGATGATGTTAACGATCTGGAAAAAATCCATCTAAAATTTATTAAATCCTCACTTGGCGTTAGAAAGCAAAGACCTACTCCTGCAATATATGGGGACACGGGTCGATTTCCACTGATCATCCGGCAACACATAAAAGCTGTAAAATATTGGTGTAGAATTCTAAAATTATCTCGGAGCCATCCAGTCAGAAATGCCTACAATATGCTACTTGAGCTAGATGCCATTGGCTTCACGAACTGGTGTTCCTGTATTCGCTCTGTCCTCGAACGAACCGGGCTTGATCAAACTTGGGAATCACAGAATATTGGGGATACAAATAAATTCATGCTTTCATTTTAAGAATCAATAGTTAGAATATTTACACAGCAGTGGAGAAAAGATATTGAGAGCTCGAGTAAGCTGCGCACATATGCATTAGTAAAAAAATATTTCTGTGTTGAACCATATATCTTGCACATAAGGGGGAACCACCTCATAACAGCAATGGCGAAATATCGAATGAGCTCACATGATCTAAATATAGAAAGAGGACGATTCAATAATTCAATCACTCCAAAAAATCAGCGAATATGCACAAGGTGTCAATTAAACGAAATTGACGATGAAATACATCTTCTTCTCCACTGTTGCGCTATGAAGAATGAACGCGAAATCTTGTATGATTCTGTAGCCACAATTATCAATATACAACCGACAACTGAAATGTTTCTAGGAATTATGACATCTAGAGACATAACAGTGGTGAAGTCACTAGCGCAATTTATTTATGGTTGCTTTAAACAAATTAAGGGCTAAAACTACTGAGTATAATAAATCTGTCACCTGTCGCTATATTATTCATATTATCATGCCCTCATGATCTGACTTGGGTATTACCACATATCAAGACGGTTGTTGCTCTCGGATCTTATTATTTGGCTTTTTGGGGCCGGTTAGGGACGTTTCCGTCGCCTTTGTTATCAGACGAGGTGGGGCCTTATGGAGGATTTCAGAGTTGCTAAGTCAACTGATTTTCTCCATGAGGTCGGGAATGTTTTTCTTCGATTGTAACTCCGAGTATGTGGTTCTAACTAGGTCGTGATTGAAACAGTATGAATTAAACAATATAGTGAATTATAAAAAGGCTTAATGTTTTTGTGCGAGGGCCATGTCCTGTGTGAATTGCACAAATAATTTTTAACCGCCATTACTACTGTTATTACGTCGTTAAGTTTGCACCACTAGTCAATCTCAGGGAATCTCCGCGCTCATAGCGACTGTGCTTGCATGGTCACATGACACGGAGCTACCTGTTTATGCCATATTTATTGTACTTGCATGATATTATATTTAATTTTAAAAAATACCATATAATTTTTACCATTGGCTTATTGCATACTCCAGTTACTGTAGCATAATCATGCACTTGTATATATTTTAGGTTTCTACGCTTTCCAGAGTGTCTTTTTTGCTACTATATATAATTAGTATGTCATACGTAGTAGCTATTTTATCTCTGGTTTTGGTGCGGGGAACAAAATGATAGACCTCTATGTTATCTTGGCAATGCCTTTTATTTCATTTTTAGTAGTAGTCATTTATATTATCGAAATACCCAGTTTTTATTCTGGCAATGCCACTTAACATGATTTTAGCTGTGTATGTCATACCATGTATATTATCATATGATTTTAACAGACTAATAATCTTGTATATACATGTACATATATCTCTTTCATTCTATGACAAATAAGTCTGTAATGACTTTTCTTTTCTGTCAATAAAATATCTGTCTGTCTGTCTGGTATCCATGGTTGATACAAAAATATGTCAGCGATTTAAAGGTTATCATTACCTGCCTTTCTAGCGGTTTCGTTCCCTGCTCTGGTGTTCAGGTTTCAAAGAAATATAATGTTTATTCACTACCCACTTGTGAATATTTAATACTGTGACTTCGTGACCGAGAGGTAACGTGCTCGGCTTCTGAGCACCAGGGCTCAAATTTGTAATTCTGTCTTAGTAGGACAGTGTCATCTGATTCATCTCACCGTCATGTCCCAGTTTAGCCTGTATGTGCAAAAAGGTGGAATAAAGCACCACTCATTCATTGCTGTTATACAGAAATGGTTTTCATCCCCTTTAAATGCGTCTGCAAACGGCAGGCTTCTCGCTTAGTCGAGATGTCCCAAGTGTGGCACATTTCCTGGCGCATGGGAAATTCGGGTGATGGTGTGGCACTCTAAACCAATTTCTTTTTTCTATGGAGACACGTACACATACATGTAGGAGCGGCCATTAATCGCGTTTGTTGGATGGTGTAGGTAAGTAAGTTTTTATCTGGACATTTAAAATGTCATGGCGTGCGTTGACTGGCCAGTGGATAGAATTCCTAATTCCTCTGGACTGTGCAGACAGAAAAAATACCTACATTATTTGCTGAGAGGCATTTATTTTACTTTAAGGAGGCCAATGCTAAGCACCTTTCTACGTTGGTCCGACATTCTTGAAATGCTTTAGAAATATTTTATGTTTGCTGGGCAGTTGTCAATCGATTATACATAGAAATTCAAAACAAAAAGAGAAAGTTGTATATAATTACCCTTTATATAGCCTGACTATATATCGTCCCCTTGTAGTTAGAAGGTGTTAATCTGCCACTTTGTAAAGTAGCAGTTTAGCACCTTCTAGCACCAAAGCGACGATATCCGGTCATCCCTCCATGCATGTATATTATCAGAAATTCATTATGCATTTCTGATAATTTTATCTGAGTAGCAAATACAATACACTAGTGATGTGGGTTGCTAAATATCACAGGTTTATTGGTGTAACTGGTGTAGAGAGAATAGTCCATTCTACAGTGGTAGATCTCTTCATCTGTGACCTTTCATAGCGCCCCCAAGTTGCCAGAGTGGTGTATGTGCCACTCAGATGAGACATGCAGCACTTTGACCGCTATGGACGATGTGATGAGATTTTTCAGTGTCCCCAGCAAACACGACACGTTGTAACGATGATGTTTTAATGTTGGGCCAGTGTCGCAGGGTTCAATTCAATTCAAATATGCAGATGAAATAAAAGAAATATCGCATCTTATGACTCTCACTCGTGTCACCAGTGTCTCTACTTCAGAGACACTCACTGATCATCCAGTGTACCAATGACGAAGAGGACCGCGTTTTTCATGGGTTGGTTTATATACATGGCCCACCGTAATAATTTGACGTTGTCTAAGCATTCACAGCAGACACCTGACATTGAACCAATTCTGATTTAATGTTGATACATCTTCTGCGACGCTGGCCCAGCATTAAACCAGCATTGGGGTAAAATATCGCGTTGACTAAGTGCGCTTCTGCATGTGAACCAACCATGCGCCAGCATCTAGCCAATGTCGCCAGTATCAACCCAGCAAACACGATTATTCAGCTAATGTTTGTGTAATGCTGGTCTACCGTCTAAGACGTTGGACCAACATCACACCAATATTGGCTGAAGTATCGTGTTTGCTGGGAAGTGGGATGGAGCTGTTGATTGATTGAGGCTACCATCAATCTAGAGGTTAAGACCCTGCCAAAGTCGTGTGACAAAAAGTGGCCACGCAACACAGATCTGGCTTTGTGTGTGTGCCACAAAAAATCGTAGATTATTCTACATAGTCAGTCAGATCAGCATCTCGTAAAGAGTGGCGGAAAATCAATGGAAAATAGACATCACAGAATCAGTCCATGGCAACATTTTAGAGACGACGACGGTTCTTTTGATAATCATGATAATCATCATGTTATATTCTGTTTTCTACTTGGGTACAATCATTTTGATTGTATAATGGGGAAAAAATTAGCTGAGGGATATCATAATACAACAAACGGACTGTACCCGATAATACTAGCCCTGGATGTTTTTCTGTAGAGGTCTGTCATTTTATGCTTTATTTTTCACGTCTCAGAAAATATATTTTTATACACGGGAATTAGTTTGAAAATCAATGGTAGTTAGCTTTTTCTTCAACCTGTTGATCAGGTTGAAGAAGATGGTAATTTTCACAACAAAAACCGGCCCCAAAAGGCAGGAAGAAAGTCCACTATGTTTTTTTAACTGTATTAGATGAGCGCGCGCATTAATTAGGCCGCGCATCACCAAAAAACATGTATTTATTTCTGCCCAGCGCGCCCATTTGACTGATGTTGATTTTCGAGAAAAACAGTCAATTCGGGAGATTGTATTTCAGGTGATAAGAACTATTTTTCCAGCTGTGTTTTTTGCTTGTTTTTTTCCGTCGCCCGCATCAACTTTATTTAAAAGAGGAAGTTTTTTTTTTATGTCTCATGTTTTTTTTATTTGGTCGCCCTCATTAGCTTTTCCAAAAAAATAGGTTAAATGTTTTTTTCTTAAATATATTTTTCCGCCCTCCCCAATTAGATTTCGGATTTTTTCTGATCTAAAACAGATAAATAAAACATAGTGGCTTCATAGCGCTGAACAATTTGTGTACAAATCATGAAGATCTCAGGGGTTTTTTTCAATTTGAAATCATAAATGTGTTTTGAATACCTGTATTATGGGTCTACGCCAATAATTAATTTTCTTTACTTTTTCAGTATTGGGATCGACTTTAGACGTCAGAATCTGACGTCCACAGACTGAAAGTGATAGGTTTGAACCAGCCTGAAAGTGTTAGGGTTGAACCAGCATCGCAGACGGTGGGCCAACAATAAAACAACATTAGATCCATCTCTCATGTTGGCAGGACTTTATTCTCATGTGTAAGTCAAACAACAGTAACTGCTTAGGACTCCTAGAAAACACGATATGTTGACCCAATAATGGGTTAATGTTGGGCCGACGTCGGAGACGGCGGGCCAACATTAACCCAGTATTGGGTCAATGTATCGTGTTTGCTGGGCCGTTGCAGTAAAAATCTCCCCTCACCCATGTCACCCATGGACGGCAATTTCCAGAATTTTTTAGCACCACAGTCCCTGGAATTTCCTCATGGCTCATATATTATACTGTAAATAAAACCACCACCTTGGATGTCGTTTTTGACAACAAACCACACCCACCAAAAAAACAATTATTTGCAGCAAGGTTGTTTGGAAAATTGGGTCATATTCGGATATGAAGGTCAATGTCGAGAGAAGAAACTATAGGTGTGAGAAATGTAGATTTCAACGTGGTCATTGTCTATAAAGGTCAAATCATGTTACACCGTGCTAATATGTATTGTATATAATATCACACAATAGCCCACATGGTAGGTAAATAAATAAAAAACTCAAATTTTCCAAATTTTAGTTCATTTATCATGCTTATGATCAGTCAACAACATTGTTTGATTTAGATTATTAAAACATCAAGATAGATGCGAGGAATAGAGCTACAACGCGTCCAAGGACAAATCACTGGTAAGTTTTTGCCTAAAAGTTCAAATCGTATTCCTTAGACGAGAATGTCAATGTACAGCAACAAAAAACAGGCGTCTTTTCCGACGAAATAACACAGTGGTCGTTGTTCGAAAAGGAGTAGGTACATTGGGAGGGATATGTCTCCCTACATCAATTGCACTATTAATAGTAACATTCATCTTAACATACATCTAAAAAGCATACATGTCTTAACATACTGTAACAGTATTCTGAAAGTTCATAAACTACAGGTGAACTTCGAAATTGGGTCTTTCCACAGCGCTACCAAATTATCTAATATTTCTGTTGATCTAATAGCTACGTTGTGTATAAACATTTTTAGGATAAACATAGATATATTTACGTAAATTAATAAATGCATGCTATTCACATGCAATAATGCATTTCACTACATATATTACAAATCATTCGAAAAAATACAATTCAATGTAATCAGGTGGTAATGCGAACAATGACACAGCACTGAAACATGGACATCAAGACATATGTGAAGTGATCATTTGAGCGCCTGCAGGGTCCGTATTCTCGCACAAGTTACGATATCTCGTAGGCTTCTGATTGGTCGAGATAACCATCTCGACCAATCAGAAGCCTACGATATATCGTAACTTGTACGAGAATACAGCCAATGTATATAACCTTATGACGTTGTATCACCAACCATCAATGTTGGTTTGATACCGGTTCACCGTCTGCGACGTTGGGAAACTGTAAGCAAACTTCAACAAGACAATGATCAGACAATTCTCGTTTGTTTTCATGTACATACAGATACTGTACTTTGCGGTACAAGTCTTCGTCTGTGACCACATAATCTATAGTGCTTTGGTTCTGAGAACTCTGATATTGTTTATAGGTATAATGTCCCATCAAGTCCCCCACACAGCGCCCGTTCAATATGATGTGACGCGTATCTCTGCAAAGCGCGAGTAGAGCCGATCCAAGGGCGTTCTTCTTCACGTCACAATTTAATCTCGGTTCAAGCCCCTCGAACTCAAGCGTCTCTTGGGTGTGACCATTCAAATCACCCATGATAAGAGTGTTAATTTCCTCACATTCATTAATTTCTTGGATCTTTGTTATTAGAGCAGTCACCTTCATCAAAATGATTTGTTTTTTCATTGAAGGCCTCCAATATATTATAAACATGTATAAATGTTTATCACGGCCGAAAGGGCGGGAATTATCCACAGTGGTAAAGTCCCTGTCCACCTTAACAATTAATACATCTAAGTCAGCATACTCTATTTCTTGTACGTATCCTTCATATTTGTCACTGTATAGTAACATAATCGCACCATCTCTCTTATTAATATGTCCATACCCAGGGAATGGGGGTGCACAATTGTCCTTCGCGTCCACCATACCCACAAAATCAAATCCAAGGATTTCTTTACAAATCCCTTTCTTCTTTCCGGATCGGTTTTTTTCACTGAAAGTTTGTATATTCCAGGTTGCGATTTTTATATTAGCTGCATCACAAGGCGTTTTTACCAACTTTAAAGCAGGCACATACTTGTGCTGTAACTGCTCGCAATTTAACTTTATCTCTTCTATCTGTGTCCGTTTTCTTAACACGTCTTCTTTGCAGCTGATCAGATTCAGCTCAAAGGATTTTATAAGATCCAACAGCACTTGATTTTCTGCCATTTTATTTGTAGTATGTGGCACATATCGTTTCCACTCTCAGCTATCACTGATGAACAACCCGCATTATACTGATGTCTGTATCCAGAAGATACAAGAGGTTGAATTTATGTTGGTTTAACCCTTAAAGCCCCAAAATCTTTTTTTATAAAAACCATGGAGACCAAAGGTTTTCTTTAAATTTAAAATCGTCATAAATTTTCTATTTAGCTGTTTTCGTTTGATTTGTATACCCATGTTTGTAAATATGTTTACTCTTACAGTGCGGGGATCGACTTTAGACGTCAGAATCTTACGTCTAAAGACGTCAGATTCTGACAACTAAAGTCGATCCCTGATCGCTGAAAGGGTTAACCCTTAAAGGGCTAAATAAAATAATTTTAATTTTCACCAACTTGATGTTGTGTCTCGCTGCCGCGATCCACAACGTCAAATGGGTGAAACTTATCCATATTTGGCTAATTTGATACCAGGCAGTTGCAAATCTTGATGATTAAACATGTTAAACATACGTCTCATTTCCAATAATTGTGATTTTATCAGCTAATAAAACAAACTAAAAACGACTTTAATCGTGCTTAGTGCTTTAAGGGTTAATGCGGGTTTACTGTATGTGACATCAGTCTGCCAACATTAAGCTAACGTTGGTTGAACGTCTAGGGCGAAGTGTAAATGAACACCCGATTGTCTTTAACCCTTTCAGCGCGGGGACCGTCTTTATGCGTCAAAATCTGCCGTCTGTAGACGTCAGATTTTGACGTATAAAGACGGTCCCCGCACTGAAAGAAATAAAATATTTAAAGTGGTCGTAGACCCATAACGTGGTATTCAAATGAAGCGTAAAGAGTTATCTGGGATATTTGTGATGAAATCAAATTGAAAAAAAATTTTGGTCTGCATGGTTTACAGAGAAATACTTCAGCGTTGTAAGGGTTAATATAGTATTAATACAATGATATGAAATCCAGCGAAGACAATCCCAGCAAACGAGACACGTTGAACCAATGTTGTAGCATAACAAGTCCATGAAGCAAAAAGAAATCAGAAATGGTGAATAGTACATTGTAGCTCCCCAATGTCACACCGTAACTAACTGTGTCATGCCGTTACCCCTAAATTCATTATAATTGTCTTGGAACAAAAAACCTAGACACCGTTATGTGATCTCTAGTTATGGCAATGAACAAAACAAAATTGATGGATTGAGATTTTCATGAAGAAAGGGTTTTCCTGTGCTGGCGTCGCCATCACATATATCAGCATATATTCAAGTAAGTTGAATGTAACAATCCTTTTCCTAGAACTTTATCCCATTCCGATGAGTTGGCATGGGCCCTAAACTAATCAGCAAACTTACTGAAAGCAAGCAGTGATCTGATAATATGCTGTTATGTACATGTACTTACACACATTCTACTTTTTCATATAATTTTCGTTCGCTCACGATATAATCATTGGTACTCTCTTTTTCTGCAAATCGCAGTATCTCCTGTGTGTGTGCGTTGAAGTCTCCCATAAGAAGTGTGCATGTATTAATGTGTGCACGTTCACGAATTTCTCATTCGATTTTCATCACTTTGTAATTGACAGCATCTTTTTTAATCCTTGCTTTCAATTGACAATAAAAACAAGCTCATCTTTGACATGGCAAAATTGTTCTTTCTCCACTGTAGCAAATCGCCTTCTTAGCCTAATAATCATCATCGTCACAACGAATTTCTTCAACACAGTTTGAATATTTGACTTGGTAAAAAAATATAAAACCACGACAACAACGGTCTATCCTGCGGTTTATAATTGACTCATATTCATCAAATCTTTGCGATTTCTTTCTTATATCGATAAAGACCACACAATCTATGCCTTTGATCTCAGAGGACAATCCACTCAGAGGACAGTCGACTATTATACTTCTTTTTGAGGTCGTATGAGTTAATATTCCATGTTCCGAATCTAATACTAGATAGGCCTACATCACTTGTTATGTTTAGCTGTCTCAAACCCAGCAAGAATTTATGCTGCAATCGTTCACATCTAATATGTTTCAGTTGTTCACATTCCGATTTGGTGTTTTCTATCTGTTCAAGTTTTTGAAGTATTTCGTTTTTCAGACCAATCGTCCTATTACGACGTGCCTCAACACGATCTAATAATTCGTAATTTGTTGCCATATCTATTGAGTATTGTATTGTCATCTTCCCTTCAGCAAAGCTAGGCTTCTCGATGTCGCAGACCGAGTCTGTGACATCGACATGATCGAGAAGCCTAGCCTTGCTGAAGAGAAGATGTGTAGCCTACTTGTATGCTGAATTCTGAGTCGCGCATAATGCATTTCGAAACATTAAACGTTCACGATTCAAGCGGTAAGCACGGCTATTATAGACTAGTATAGTAGTTTTAATCCGTTTTTAAATGCTACTATGTTTTTTCTCCGTTTTAGATGAGCGCGCGCATTTTTAGGCCGCGCATTACAGCAGTTTTATTTCTGCCCAGTTGTCGATTTCCTAAAAACAGTCAATTTCGGGAGGTAAAAAAACATTTCGAAACAAAACAAGTTTAATTCAGGTGATAAAAAATAGTTTTTCAGCTATTTTTTTGCTTGTTTTTTCGTCGCTCTCATTAACTTTACTAGAAATTTGTCGAATGATTTTTATTTGGTCGCCCTCATTAACTTCTCCAAAAATAGATTCAATTTTTTTTCTTGCATGTTTTTTTCCACCCCTCCTTATTAGATTTGGATTTTTTCTGATCTAAAACAAATAAGTAAAAAATAGTGGCCAAAACTGTAGCAGTAAAATCTCGTGTAGTATTTGTACTCACGTGTCCACCCGGCCATCGCCACAGTATTCTGCACCGTGAAGATACGAGATCTCTGGTGAATGTGAGCTGCTTCTACTGCCAACCACGCTCTGTACAGTGTACGTGTACACCTGTCCCACCTCAACTGTACTGAAAACAAACGTGTACACATACATGGAAGTGAAGCACACCAGGATAGCTTGAACACATTTAATATAATAATTAGGCAAAACAATAACATCGCAAAAAATCGATTTTACTCCGCGGCCCGTTGGATTATTGTTATCCCATTCGTGCGCAGCCGCCGCCGCACGTCGCAAGTTTTCGCTACTGCTCCGACATGGTCCCACAAATTTATACAACATATTTATACAAACATTCAACCCCTCTGGTAATTTTTTTTACAAAAGGTGAAGTTCATAGGTCAGAGGTAAAGATCAAAGTCAATGATTCAAAAAAACTATTGTTAGCGCGATAACCTGAAAACTAATTATTTCATCTCTCCATTTTGTTTATGTGAAGTTACCCATGAGTGTGGAGATGACCTGATTAGATTAGATTTTCAGCTTGCCACCGATTTTAAAAATGGCCACCAGCTGGCGACGTATTTTTCTCGACTTCTTTTTTAGTATTCCTCATAGTGCCTTGAAAACTGTAGATTATAGGTTTTTAAGATCTGTGAGTCTATCGGCAAAATTCGTTTTCATGTGCGACCGAAAACGAAGCTATGGTGGCGGTCTTGATTCAATCAATTTTAAAATTCCTTGTTACGCGATAACTTGAACTTTTTTATTGGATCTCCCCAATTTTTATGTGAAGTTACCCATGAGAGTATGGAGATGACCTAATTGATAAAAAAATTATCAATTTTAATAAATCGTTCTAATTTTCATTTAAATGCCTGGAAATCTGGCATATAATAATATAGGTTTTCGGGGTCTGCGAGTCTATAGGCATTGTCCGTTTTCACGTGCGACCGAAAATGATGCTCTGGGAGCCATCTTGATTTTATCAATTTTAATAAATCATTGTTACTTTCAGTTTGACACCTGGTATATATGTCTTCGGGGTGTGCGCGTGTATTGGCATTGTCCGTTTTCATGTGCACCCTAATTAACGAGACTATGGCTGACATCTTGTATATTTATAGGTTTTCGGAGTCTACGAGTCTATTGGCATTGTCCATTGTCATGCGAGATCCAAAACGAAGCTGTGGCGGCCATGTTCAGTTAAATACCTTTATTGACAACTCGTATATAGATATGCGGCACATATAAAATTTATATATATAGGCCTACGTTTTTTGTGGTCTTCGAGTATTGACATATATAGCGTATTGGCAGCAGTTGTCCCAAATTTGATATGACATGTTATAATAAGCAATATGCTCTCTATCATATCATTGCAGTAGTAGTCGGACTATGTCTAGAGCAATGAGGCGTTTGTCATTCCATTGCTAGTATGGGCGGTAACACGGCGGACACGGATGGTTGACCAAAGATGACGGTTCAATGATGGCGGTTTCATGTTCAAATGCTCAAATTCAAACAGAGCTGAGCATATCTCAAATGGGGCAGTCTTTGTCCCTTCCTCTGTCGGCTGGTAGTTCAATGCCTGTTTCTTGGTGGTTTAGCAGCCCTAGTCCTTTGTCATATAGACTTGCTATCACAACTTGCATGATTTGAACACATCACCTACCTCACCAGGTGAAAGAAAAGAGGCACTATAAGTTTGATTCCAGATACTATCTCGCTTCAGCCCTCGCGCTGCGCGCACCAGTGTGTAGTAGGCTTATTTGCACGGCATTATTTTTAAAATCTATTTTAGTTCAGTCATATAGGTCTAGAGTGTCCTCCAGTACAAGCATCCCTATTATCATAATATCCGATTGCATTTTAGAATGGCAGAAGAAAATTTGTTTCTTTGCAAAAGGTTGGGCCAGCGTCCGAAGCGTTGGCCCAACGTTATGCCAATGACAACTGATAATGACTACACTAGATGTCCACCCAACGTCGGTTCAATGCTGGTCCAGCGTCTACGACGCTGGCCCAACTTTGCAGAAAGATTGGGTGAATGGCTCGTGTCTTATGAATACTGACTTGTCAGACAGATGGGGCAGATCCGCATGACGTCCGCCAGTGTCATCAACTTGACCGTCTTGAAAAGGAGGCTGTCTGAACACATTGTACGTCACCCGTGGACACAACTTACAGGGCTGGTAATTGGCCGAGGATTCCAAGCTGACAGCGTCTACGCCAATGAAAGGGCTGCTTACAAACACACGCACCTGACAACAGAATGCAATATGGCGGGAGCTAAATGTGAATGCAGTATACAACACTTAGGCCTCTATCAGACTATTATATGTCAATTGAAATAGTGTCTTTCTTTATTTCTCAACAAATTTTCAGTCGTAGTGCGTTGTATGTTCCAAAATGAAGATGTTACACCGATGTTTGAGGAAAAATCTTTCCAACCATATAGCTGAAAATCTACCAATAGTTATGGCTAGAGCCAGACATATTTTATATAAATAACTAAAATACATAGCTATATTATTTAACAATAGGGAGTGCATAAACAGACGTTTTGTCTGATCACATAATTATGTTAATTTACACAAATACAATGTTGCCTCCACCTTGAATCAAATTTACCCACGTTGGTAATCATGCAGTTGAGCTGTCCCTACTTTTGAGCAGCTCTGTGGATCACATTTTCGTTCCTATAACTTAAGCAATAAAATGTGGTCCATTAATTAAATTAACATTGATGTAATTCAGGTTTATAAAATTTAAATGTGGTCCACCAAATAAATGTGGTCCATTAATTAAATTAAAATGTGGTTCACTGGACTATGACTTTCTCCATTTCAAACATGGCGGCTGATCTGTGGCCGGGCTGTTTACTGCATAGTAATACTCATTTGACGTTCCGTTTATTACTTAATTCATGGAATAGATAACAAAGGTATAAACATGATATACATATAATGTAGTCTATATTGTGATATTAACGAAATGACAAGATTCTTGAATAATGACGCTGACTTTTAATTATTTCCGTCATTCAGTAGAGGAACTATTTTGTTTACGCGTAAGGATACCAATTCATGCCTGGAAGTGATCAAGCTGGGATTTGTTTGTTGTTTTAAGAAGGGCTGTTGACATTTTTCATTTAACTCATTTTTCGAAGGAAATATGGTCCACTGACCTCGAAAAAACAACTAAATAAAGATAAATGTTTAAATAGTCAGTCGACCACATTATTTTCCTCTATGCATCGAAAATGTGGTCCACAGGACGATAGGAACTAGGGACCGCTCAACTGCATGATTACCCCCACGTTGATTTAACGTGGAGAATACTGCAGTGCAAAGGCAAACAGCAGCAACTTCTCACTTTTCAAGTGAGCAGTTACTGCTGCTTGTCTTTGCAGGTCAGGGTATTAGTGGTGGTTGACATTACGTGACAAGGACGTGGTTATGATCGCCTTCATGTCGTAGTTATACCTTGATGTATCCGACCCGGCTCTCAGTGACTACGAGACCAACAAGGGTGCTGGAGAGCTATTTTGGGAAACTGGGATTATCTGCACGTAGGAGTAGCATCACATCAGCTTTTGCTGCGACTATTATTCTTTCTTCAGATACTGTGAAGTGCGCGTTTTTCTTGTGCTTTTTTTTATGAAAAGAGTCTTGTAATATATTTATTTTATTTTCTTGCTCTCACAATATTATAGCAAGTCTCCGAAAACGTTGTATTAGATAAATTAACAAAAAATTAGGTGTCATCATCGCCATCATGTATTGATAGATAACAGTCACCCATGTTTTGAAATTAAAAAATTGCATCAATAATATTGTCTGTTTAGTTAATAAACATAATAACGTATTACCATAACGTGTTCTGTAACAATATTATAATATCTTAAGGAATATATAGAATATAAATAAACAAATTTGCTTCAATAATTTTTGACAAAATGCATCTTATGGTGAGCTGTGTCAAACACAAATTTAAAAAATAAACAAAAAAAAGTAAGACTTTAGGACATTAGGCCTCTTTGATAACCTAATTTGATTTGCTTAGACCAAGACAGGACAGTGTACCGGTAGCCAAGGCACACTTGATGGGACATAATGGTAATGCCGTGGAAAGTGATTCCCGAGTGGCGGTATTGTTGGTGAGTTAAATTATGAACACAACATATTGCTTAACTTACCTTAGCTATCACCACATTGATGTCTATCTCCACAGTTACAGGTGTATCACACTGGAAGTGGAATGGTCCCAGTATATGTGAGCCCTCGTACACATTGTCTGGAAGTAGATGTACACGTATGGTACCGGAAGTAGATGCCTCTCCAGAGCCTGACGTCACCCAAACGGAAAGCCTGTACGAAAAGTCAAATTATACTTGTTATGCTCTGAGCGAATCACTATTTCCGGCCACCAAATATTCACCTTGCACACAGCAGTAAAATTAAATCTGGAAAACAAGCTATATTACAAGCTCCTGTCAGATGTGTTTGTGCCCTAATTTTGTTTTATTTCCAGTCATCACAGCACAGCCAGGCCCCAGCATGTTCAATAGGCCTATATAAAACACCATTGGAAACGGATTTACGCAGTTTTTTTGTAATTTAGACAGTAAAATGGTTAGGTGTCGTCATTCAATAATGCCATGCACACACTTAAAGGCGCGACTACATTTGGATAAAGAACAACTGAATTAGGTATAATAATAATATTTATTCGGTCTTCAAAGAAGAGAACAAATACATAAAATATATTATTTCAAAAATAGGCCTTCAACATAAAACGACCGCAATAGTAAACTAAGCATTACGCCGGCCACACTATCAGACAAACCATCTTTAGACGTCATGGAAGCTTACATGAAAGCCTCCAGGAACTGGCTTCAATAACATTGTCAATGATTGTTAAGACATCCAGTAGTCTACTTTTATAATCGGTGAACTTCTGCAGATTTTGTGAATTCCTATCCCTGTCTTAAAAAGTATGGTTTGTAATTTTAAGAAGGTCGACTATATAAATATTAAAATTTTAGCTCACGATTCGTCCGTCATCTTTCTGTCTATCATTATTCATAAAAATATTTCTCCTCCCTCAATTATCAACATGGGCCTACTTACAGATTTTTCTAATTCGAAATTTTAATTAAGTTTGGAGCCAAGTGAAATTTAATTAGGACAACCAATTTACAAAACATGCACCCCCCTTCATTTATTTCCAACCGAGTTTATTTCAGTTTGTTAAATTGAATAAGAGAAACCATTATAATTACTAATTAATCATTTATTAGTTAATTAATATCTAATCATAACTGATAATTTAACAAGTTCTAGACATCGACTGTAACTTCGCAATGATCGTTTACGAGCTACATTGTCCTAAAGAGCAACATAACAATTAGAATTGAAATATGTGGTGCCAGGATAGCTCATTGGTAGCGTGGTCGACTCAGAGCCGGAGGACCGGGTTCGAGTCCCGCTGCGCCCGATATATTTCTTTGGTGCACACATCTGCAGTGACCTAAACTGTGGGAATTCATGGCAACCAAAACGTATAACAGATTAAATAATAATAAAAATAAAATGACCAATATGTCAAAGTTGACATGTAAATGGTCAATAAAACCTTTATATATAAATTATATATACATTTTTATACACGATTGCAACGTTTTATCACCTACCGCTTAACTTAAAGCGCTGAAATACTTTGTATGAACCCTGGAGACCAAAGTGTTTTTTCAATTTTAAATCATCATTATGTTAACTCTTTCCGCTTCATTTGAATACCTATGTTATGGGTCTACGACCATTATAAGGGTTAAACTATTTAATGTAGCGCTATAAGAGTTAATAACTAAATATCTATTTAATATTGTCACTTGCAAATTGAATGATGAGATACAGAATGTAAATGCTTACAATACAGCTATTTTATAACTGGTATATCCTGCATGGTCTCTTGTCTGAGGTAACTGTGATTCCAAAATTGTTCAATCATAAATGACATGTTATAAGTCTAATAACACTCCCCTTGCCATATACATTTATGTAAGTCTAGATAACCCGGAAAATGCATTCACACCTAGAAAACACTATCCAACAATTGGGGGTTTAATTTTTTATTGAAAAAAAAATCGAAAATACATTCTGTGACTTGTACACCCCCAGATATCACTCACATATAACACGAAAAATGTGATAAATTGTTTTGTGTGAGAGCGCGCAGCGCGGGGCCTTGCGCGATATTACCGTCGATACACTGGTCTCAACCTTAACTCGACGAGGCCGCCATTAAAGTGATCGCCTAGTCACATTGAGAAGGGAAGAACAATGCTGTTTCTTTGAAAACCCTATAAATTGTTTTGTAAAACGTAGGCCCAACGTCCTCGACGTGGGACCAACATTGTATAAATGTTATATAAATGTTTTGTGTTTACTGTGATTCATTTTCACCCACTAATTGATATTGTGTATCGTGTCAGGGAGACACTCATTCAAAAAGGTGAAAATTTGATTTAGATAACTTGACGGTTAAAGGGTGAAATAAATAATGTGCACAAAAATACAAAGTGGTTATTTCTAAAGTAATAGATATTAGACTATAAATATATAGCCTATGCTTTAACTCAGTTCAGTCACTAGGTATAGAGCAATCAGACACGCTAAATAACTATTACTTAACACCATATACAGTCATTTAAAAGGCTTTTAAATAAATTAACATACACTGTACACTTTAAATAAACAAGAAACGATAGAAAAATGCAATGGTTGTTCACTTTTTGGTTTCTAAAGGTTGTTCCGTCTTTCTTTTTCTATGATAGTTTGGCCTTAGATTAGTGTTTTTCAATTGTTTCTTGTCAGGTTTCCTTGTCTCAGGCTTCAATTATTGTCGCGTTTTTTTTCACGCCAGATTCGTTTTCACCGGCTCTGATTCTGTACTGATATCTTTCACTGTACGTCCTGATATGATTGTGGCGAAAAATGTCTGACCAAATCCCGTTGACCACATTTGTAATGTGAAAAGTAGTGACACGAAGAGCACTATTAATAAGATTTTAAACACAGTATACAGTAAGGGCTTCGAAACACTGCCTTGTAGTACAGTCTTCATTAGTTCCATATTGAATGAAGATGATAGTTGAGTGACATATGTAGCTCAAAAATATAAACACAGCTCTGCCAGGTCAGAATAACAGCTCAATCAAAGATATAACAAAACAAAGTTCATGCTACCAGCCCAAAGTAAAGATACAGCTCAGCTCAGGCTGAAAGTCCGAGCTGAACACATAAGTCAGCTCCCCCGCTCCAAATAAAGCTATACTTCGGCTTAACTCAGGTCTCCACTTCCAACTGGATGAATATACAATTAGCTCAGCTCAGGCTGAAAGTCCCGAAGAAAAATACAAGTCAGCTCATCTCAGGCCACAAGTCAAGCAAAAAGTCTCTCACTTTATCCTGTCACTAAGTCACTACACACTGGTCTCTTAACACAAAGTCCTTTTTAAATAGATACTTCCCAGGAAGCTCTTCACAACCAGCCAGTGTTGGTTTAACGTTAGCCCCGCGTCACAGACGGCGGCCCAATGTTAAACAAAAATAGGATAATGTCTCATGTTTTTTGGGTTAGGATTCAGCGTCAGTGTCAATCTGTAAGCGCTAAGCACAACTAAAATCGTTTTTGATCTGTTTTCTTAACAGGGTAAATCAGGGATATTGGGAATGAAATCAATGTTCAAACATTAGAATTTATTAATATTAGGTATCAAATTAATCAAATATAAGGAATTTTCACCCACCTGAAGTTGTGGGTCAAGATAGCGAGCAATTCCTATTTTAACCCTTTCAGCGCCAATCAATTAAGCATGTGGTGCATATTCATGTCGTGCATAATTGTCAGAGAGCAGTAGAGGGTTCATCAAGGGATATAATTAATGCTGATCAATTATAATCTCGTATCTAACGACTATCATCATTTAACAAAGGTAACCTTTTATCTGCTAGTGGCGCATGTGTGCGTCGTCACTATGACATATTGTGAATTATTCGAATACAAAACAGTGTGAATTTGATTTAGATAACTTGACGGTTAAAGGGTGAAATAAATAATGTGCACAAAAATACAAAGTGGTTATTTCTAAAGTAATAGATATTAGACTATAAATATATAGCCTATGCTTTAACTCAGTTCAGTCACCAGGTATAGAGCGATCAGACACGCTAAATAACTATTACTTAACACCATATACAGTCATTTAAAAGGCTTTTAAATAAATTAACATACACTGTACACTTTAAATAAACAAGAAACGATAGAAAAATGCAATGGTTGTTCACTTTTTGGTTTCTAAAGGTTGTTACGTCTTACTTTTTCTATGATAGTTTGGCCTTAGATTAGTGTTTTTCATTTGT
The DNA here is from genome assembly GCA_964017125.1 of Flabesymbios commensalis. NCBI lineage: Eukaryota > Metazoa > Annelida > Polychaeta > Terebellida > Flabelligeridae > Flabesymbios > Flabesymbios commensalis. The sequence continues at coordinate 67,391,251 of OZ024905.1, read as the reverse complement.
TTCTTGTCAGGTTTCCTTGTCTCAGGCTTCAATTATTGTCGCGTTTTTTTTTCACGCCAGATTCGTTTTCACCGGCTCTGATTCTGTACTGATATCTTTCACTGTACGTCCTGATATGATTGTGGCGAAAAATGTCTGACCAAATCCCGTTGACCACATTTGTAATGTGAAAAGTAGTGACACGAAGAGCACTATTAATAAGATTGTAAACACAGTATACAGTAAGGGCTTCGAAACACTGCCTTGTAGTACAGTCTTCATTAGTTCCATATTGAATGAAGATGATAGTTGAGTGACATATGTAGCTCAAAAATATAAACACAGCTCTGCCAGGTCAGAATAACAGCTCAATCAAAGATATAACAAAACAAAGTTCATGCTACCAGCCCAAAGTAAAGATACAGCTCAGCTCAGGCTGAAAGTCCGAGCTGAACACATAAGTCAGCTCCCCCGCTCCAAATAAAGCTATACTTCGGCTTAACTCAGGTCTCCACTTCCAACTGGATGAATATACAATTAGCTCAGCTCAGGCTGAAAGTCCCGAAGAAAAATACAAGTCAGCTCATCTCAGGCCACTAGTCAAGCAAAAAGTCTCTCACTTTATCCTGTCGCTAAGTCACTACACACCGGTCTCCTAACACAACGTCCTGTTTAAATAGATACTTCCCAGGAATCTCTTCACAACCAGCCAGTGCTGGTTTAACGTTAGCCCTGCGTCACAGACGGCGGCTCAATGTTAAACAAGCATCGGGATAATGTATCATGTTTTTTGGGTTAGGATTCAGCGTCAGCGTCAATCTGTAAACGCTAAGCACAACTAAAATCGTTTTTGATCTGTTTTATTAACAGGGTAAATCAGAGATATTGGGAATGAAATCAATATTCAAACATTAGAATTTTTTAATATTAGATAAAATTAATCAAATATAATGAATTTTCACCCACCTGAAGTTGTGGGTCAAGATAGCGAGCAATTCAAATTTTAACCCTTTCAGCGCCAATCAATTAAGCATGTGGTGCATATTCATGTCGTGCATAAATGTCACAGAGCAGTAGAGGGTTCATCAAGGGATATAATTAATGCTGATCAATTATAATCTTGTATCTAACGACAATCATCATTTAACAAAGGTAACATTTTATCTGTTAGTGGTGCATGTGTGCGTCGTCACTATGACATATTGTGAATTATTCCAATACAAAATAGTGTGAAATTTATGATTTTGTTTTTATTTTCCTTACAATCACTCCTGATTATGACATGTATACAAATTAAAAAATGTATCGGTTGAAAATGTAAAGTTGAAATATTTTACAGGCTGATAAATTAAGCAGATGGTGCACAGTAATTATCTCGGGGCTGATCGATGCTAATTTGGGTCATATTTCCAAGTCCTTCTTTAACCAATCAACGCCAGCACGTGCCAACCAATAATCAGGTAATTTACCTGCTGCGTTTCTGTTGTTATTTCAACAGTGTACCCCGTCAACACGTCTTACACCCTTTGAGCGCAAATCACGACAATATGGCTAATAATTGTTATTATTTTTACAACAAATGGCGGTTTTAGGAGAGAAATTAGTGATTAATTAGCAAAAACTGCTTGATATCAAATTAAAAACATTTGTTATTTTTTACCCACTTGAAGTTTGGTTATCCCGTGTGAACACTGATTATTATCAGTGAGTGTCAATTAACTGTTACACGTTTTTACGGGGATTTGAACTGGCACACCAATGAAGAGGCTCCGCAGTGACCAAGGCGTAAAATCGGCTAAAGGGTCTTCTGACGCGATATCGGACTATAAACTGTTTATCACCTTTCCCTTTATAAGAGTTGATGAGCAAAGTATTATCCACCCCCGTCGTAAAATATACACTATGCAAATATTTAGAATAATTATTGCCAAGGTAGACAGAAAACTCAGAAATTTCAGTAGGTGGCCTAATGTAAAACAGATTCTATATATTATTACCTTCTAGCTTTGTCACCATCGACATGGTGGCTGTAAGGACTTCAAAAATACTTCATCTGTAAGCTGGTCGCTGAATGGCCGCCATTATACCCCAAGGGTCAACAATGTGTCTGAATTTAACTGATGTTTAACCCTTATCCTGTTAATTTATTTAAATTTTCAACCACTTGAAATCCGCGATCCACAACCTCAAGTGGTTGAAAATTACTCACATGTGTTTGATTTGAGACCAAACATTAACAAATATTGATGTCTAAACAGTTAATTCATTCCCAAGAACAGTTATGCAATCGGCAAATAAAGCGGATTAGCAGGGGAAGGGCTAAGAGCTAACATATAAAGACACGGGATTTCAAAACGTCTGACGGAAATATCTGACATAATTGTACAGTCACGTAATCTGATTAATCGTGCTGATTATAATAATAGATAGAATCATTATGTATACATCTAAAGCTGAAACATAATAGTTTTTCATAATCTCTTTTTGATGACTGCAGGATTGGCGCATCTTTACAACTGCCTGCACAGCTAGGCCATTCCACAGCAAGGGGCCAACCTGTTCTGTCTCCATACATACATACATACCTACGTACATCGCGCTGAGGATAAAAAGAACGCTTCTACATCCAGAGAAAACTATGCAATAAATATAGAGAAGTGTGGTCGGAGGCAATAGAGTGATTATTACGGAATTATCTATTATAATGTAGATGGAAAATTATCATCACATGATTGGAGGTTATTTTTAATTATACACGAGAAATATTTATTTTTAAATATTTGGACCCGCTATTGGCCATCCAAACTCTAAGCTGTCGACATCGATCTATGCAGTTTTCCACTTTTTCTATTTTCGCTATCTTCACAAGAGAGCGCATATACGACAATTGAGCACATTACCAGACCTGTGTTCCGAAATCGAGTAACCTAATATTTTGCGCACGTTATTGGTCGAGATCGAAGGTCATCTCATTCCTACGATATATGGTAATAGCTTTGTGAATACGGGTTCAGCCCTGTACTATCAAATATCATATACTCCAGCCGGCCATTTTCCAAGATGGTCGCCGATAGTCATATGACATATGACAAATGTGTATCCCTACAGCCATGAGGCATTGTATAGACAGTTTATTTGGCAAATAAAAATAATACGGACAAATACAAAACATACATTTGTGGCATTTCTTTGCTAGGATGCCTCACTAAGACCATGTAGCCGCTGTGCATGAGAGCCACCTTTGTACCTATGTGGGCTCAATGTTGGCCCACCGTCTAAGACGCTGGCCCAACATTGACCCAACATTGGTACAATACCTCGTGTTTGCTTGGATATGATCCTACCTTTTAGGCACCAGGGGATATTGCACCGTCACCTCCACGAAGCAGCTGTCATGGTAACAGTCGTGTTCCTGGGGCACCCACGATTTACTGTTTCCTTGGCAAGGCCTAGCGTCAGGCGGACCTGAAAAATAATATTGTTTTGTCATCTAACTACATAATTTATATAAGAAAATTAAACACTAGCGCCATTCTTATGTTGCAGCTAAGAATATAGAACTCCTCGGGCTTTATCCTATACATAGTATATAGGTCTACGTCTGATACTGTTTTTTTTTTCACAAAAAGCAGCAATTATCTCTATGTGACCAGTTATTTCCTTTCTATTTAACACCGAATTTTACGTGGAGCTGGTCCGCTCTTGTATCATATATTCTGGTGAAATTATTTCAACCTTGGCTCAGTCCTGATCAGTTAGCACTGGACAAGTTATTGGCTTTAAACCTTATAAATATATATATAAGAATGCATATAAATTCTCCGGTGACAAACTGCCTCACTTCCCGAGCATGCATTTATTAAGGTGATTCATGTCCACCTGTCTGGCGGTCATAATTCCATTCAAGCTCCCGCCCGGCACCAGACGTGTCCCGAGACGTTGCCCCAACATTCCGGCAAGGTCTGGTGCCGGCTGAGTTTTGAGATGCGCACGTTTGACCACTTGGTGCCTCTCGTGCGCACAATGGCGGAAGCCACACGAGAGAGACGATGACAAATGACCCGACCTGAATTTTACATCACCACTTCCACATCGATCACTTCTGCCACCATAGCCCCACTTGCTCTACTTTACATACCGTGAAAGGGAAGTCACAAAGCAGGGGTGAGCCAAACAAAAACATATGACCCCAATTAGCATGACACACCATGCAAGTATTGTACTCCAAGCCAATATAATACGTGAATTCTAAGCCAGTTTATGCAAAATGTGGAAAATCGCGAGAAAATATTTCAAGTTGCAAAAGTTTGTTTTGTTTCATGCTGGTAGTGTAGATATATGATAGTTTTGGGAGTCCACTTTTTTATATGACATCGTGATTATAGAATTATTATAAAGCAATACAGGTTTTCAATTCACAACAACACAGCATGAACGGAGCTCTGTATTGAAAAATGGTACCAACGTTGCATCAAACACAACATGTATGTAGCGATCCCGTTTTACCAAGCTAACGAATTTTGCCAATTGTATTAAATCTGTGTAAATTGTTAAACTCTTTCATTCCGTAGAACCTAGCCGAGCTGCGGTATATCGGGTTGTTGGTCACCATGTGGTGTGTGCAAAGGGGACAAATACATAAATCCTGTTAAAAATATGTTTACACAAATCCTGTCAGTTGACTCCCATGTCGCAACAACAGCTAAATGTATTCCTAGTAGACGGTTTTATTTTGGCACAGCTCCAGCTCCACACGCGCATGCATGACGAACCATTTTAATATTGTATAAGCTTGATTAATATTGCCATTTATATCAGTGGAACTACTATCAATCGGACAAGAATATTCCATAGTCGACAGTTCAATGTATCTTCACTGCTTTGGTATACTTTTGTTCTGTAATTGTAACGCCATAACCATCTTGATAATTTCATGCCAGTCGTCTGATAACCTATTTCAACTGTTAAAATTGTTACATGCATACTTGTAAACTAGCATATATTGAGCGGGTTTTGTTGATACAGGAAAAACAATCTTAATTATTGATTAACAATCTCTATGGTAGATTTAGGTAAATAGGTAAAATATATAGTCGCACACAACTAAAGTTGAGCTTGTGTGGCTCTCAGAATGCGAAGATATTGTTTAGTTCCATAGTATGTCACATGAAAAGGCACCTTCTGCTTGTTGGGGCTGCAGATAGCCCAGAGCCCCTCCTCTGATGTGCCGCATGGTGTTTGGTGAGCTTGCCTTGTGGCCGTACTGTAGCAGAGAGTGGTCGTTCTGGCAATACCAACACTTCTCCTCTGGTGAGATGCTGGAGCCTCCACCAAGTGGAGGATGCCATGCTAAGGTGACACTGTCATCTCCAGTCATCATCACCTACAATCAACAACAGTACATTTAACCTACATCAAGCAGAGGTTGCCAGGCCAAGGTAACACTGTCATCTCCTGTCATCATCATCTACAATCAACAAGTGACCATTCAACCTCCATCAAGCAATGGATGCCAGGTCAAGGTGACACTGTATCGCCTGTCATCATCACCTACAATCATGACAATCAACAAGTGTACATTTACTTCCATCCTACGGGGATGCCAGGTCAAGGAGACAATGTCACCTCCTGTCATCATCTCCTATAATCAACAAGAGTACATTTAGCCTCCATCCAGCGGTGGATGCCAGGAGCACATTGTTGCACAGCGTACACTTGAATTTGAGTTGCCAAACCAGGAAATGCTATGTGTAGAATTAACTGTAAATCACAATAAATTGATTACATGCGTTTGTATAGACCAGCTAACAACCTGGCTCAATTCTGGGATCAATTACAATACATGTATGATTTAATTAGACAAGCTGGTTATAATCAAATAATACTAACTGGTGATTTTAATTCTGATCCCCAAACAACCAATGGTAAGAAGCTTGATTTTTTCGTTGGCTGTGATAACTTGAAACTTCATGTCCACCAACAAACCCGTATAACAGATATTAGTGCGTCAATCCTTGACCAATTCATAACCACCACAAATGTCAATATGTACAATGTGTGCGTAATGCCACCACTTTCAACATCAGACCACTGTCAAATTACGAGTAGCATTTCTTTGTGTATTTAGAAACAGACCTGTATTAAACGTATTGTTTGGTTTTACTCTAGAGCAGACTGGAATGATTTAAATGAGGTTATTATAGATTATGATTGGAATATTTGCTTTACAACAGATGACATAAATCAAATCACCTCACGTTTGACAGAATCGTTTTTAAATCTAGCACGTCAATTTATTCCAAATAAAGTAGTAGCTATCAGACTTCACGATAAACCATGGTACAATAATGTATTGAGAGCACTAAGGAGACGTCGGGATCTATTATTTCATAAAGCAAGGTCAAACAGCACATTCGATTCATGGCAAAATTACAGAGAGTGTCGTAACTTCCACGTATCTGAGCTTAAATCCGCCAAAGAAGAATATAAAATCAGACAGAGTTCCAAACTCGATTCCCCCTCCATTAGTGGCCACAGTTGGTGGCAGACAATAAAATCTTTACTCTCATTAGATAAAAATAATCCTATTCCTGCACTTTTACTTGATAAAGACACAGCTGTTCATGAAAACCACACTAAATCGAATATTTTCAACGAATATTTCTCATCCCAATGCCAATTAGATGGCCCTGACCTACCACTCCCTCCTTTCAGTCACTTGTCTGACAACAGCCTTCATAACCTAGTTTTGAGTGAGAAAGATATTATAGACGCTCTAAAGACCTTAAAGGTCTCTAAAGCTTCTGGTCCCGACGGCATCAGTCCTCGAATGTTGAAACATACGGTATTATCTATATCACCAGTTCTAGCTAAACTTTTCAATCTTTCTCTACAGACCTCATATTTTCCACTGATATGGAAACAGGCCAATGCTATACCCGTATTTAGAAAAGGGAACCCTAATCTAACTTTCAACTATAGACCAGTGTCACTCTTATCTCTTCCTTTACCGACTTCCCCCTGATAAATCTACCCCCAGAAACCGACTGCTTTTTTGAGGAGTACCCCTGAAGTAGCCCCTAGGCAACATACAGGCTATACCTATGCGCACATCTCAAAAATTAAAAAATGCTAGAGAACATTGCGTCCATGACACTGACCTTGCTGGTTAGCGATTTTCAACCATGAATGTAATGAAATATCTCCATTGCAATTAATGCATGCACACATGTGGAATTCGCATAAATGCGAAATTGGTAAAGGAAGGTAGTTTTCGCATAAATGCGAAATTGGTAAAGGAAGAGTTAAACGTAGTTGGCAAGGTGTTTGAAAAAAACCGTCTTTAAATATTTTTTTAACTACTTACATAGTAATAACATAATTTACGAGTATCAAACAGGATTTTTGCCGGGGTGTAGCACCACACACCATCTCGTACATCATTATCATACAATTTGCTAGATAAAAAAAAAAGTTCGAATGGTGTTTGGAGATATATCCAAGGCTTTTGTTAGAGTGTGGCACAAGGGCTTACTTTTTAAACTAAAGCGTATAGGGATAGACAGTGCTTTGTTGCGTTGGTTTGAGAGTTATCTGTGTCATCGAACCCAGCGCGTTGTTTTGCAGGGATGTAGCTCAGACTGGTGCAACATAGGCGCCGGCGTTCCTCAGGGTTTAGTGCTACGCCCTATATTGTTTTTGGTATATATAAACGACATGAAATACGATTTACGGAGTAGCCTTAGTTTATTCGCAGACGACAACCTAATGCACATTTCGTCCAACAGCGACGAAACTAACAAAAATATCCTTAACAGTGACTTGGGAACAATAAAAACGTGGGCTGACCAATGGTTAATCATATTTAGTGTCGAAAAAACAAAATCTATGTTTGTTAGATATCAAGGTAATACTGATGCTAAACTTATTTTTAATAATCACGATTTAGATAATGTATCTGAATATAAACATTTAGGGGTCATTATTCAATCTAATCTCAGCTTGAACAGCCTTATCGATATAATATATGCAAGAAAGCAAGTAAACGCTTGGATATTTTAAATAGTGTGTCCCACAAACTTAGCAGAAAATCACTAGAAACAATGTATTTCTGGAATATGTCGATATTTTATTTTGCAATACGTCACAGGAAAACTTGAAACAGATAGATACTTTACAAAAACGAGCCGGAAAGATTGTGAGTGGCGCAATTCGCTGTACCTCATCCGACGCGATATACGAAGAACTGTCATGGCAAAAATTAGGCGACAGAAGACAAAATCGCATGACTATTTTATATTCCGATATAATACACCATAGGGCACCATCTTATCTTCTTCCACACATTCCAGAAACTGTAGAAAACAGAGTGCAAGCCCGTTATCCCCTAAGAAACCGCTCAAATTTATCATGCCCTACATTCAGAACCGAAAGATACAGAAAATCATTCTTTACTTCCATGACTTTACTCTGGAATAATTTGGAAAAAATTACAAAACATCGTGAAAAAATGCCTCTAAAAATGCACTTGACAAAACATAAACCAAAATGTAACCCATATTATTATTATCTTGGAAACCGACAGTTCAACATAGTAATGGCACGTTTACGGATGAGATGCAGCGAATTGCTGCAACATTTATTTGATATGAATATCATAGAGAATAAAAACTGTGAATGTGGTCGTGGTCTCCCAGAGACAACGTCTCATTTTTTTCTCGAATGCCCACTGTACATTGTTATAAGGCGTATTTTATGTGATTTCTTTCTGCGTAATAATTAAGAATTTACTGTTCATGTTCTTTTATATGGCATCAGTGATGGTATAAACAGCTTCAAAATAAATCAGGCTACCGAAGAATATGTTATCGCCACCAACCGATTTAAATTGCTGAATAATTTGTCATGAGTCTTTAATAATTGCCATAACTATTCTTGATTCTGTATATATATCAACGATTTAATATATAATGATTTTGTGAAGCAATACCATACCACTTTATTTACATGTCAGGCAACAATTATTATTATTTTTTCATCGCAAGAGAAGCGTCGATTACACTATTGTACTGCTTCAATTGTTAATAAAATATGTTTACACTAGGAATGCCAGGCCAAGTGATACTGTCATCTCCTGCCATTATCACCTGTAATCAACAAGTGTGGAGTAGCTGGAACCCAAACTATTCGTTTCACATAAACGGACATAGAAGTTGAAATTTAAAATATATAAAATAAATGGTATCTCAATCACAAATACGCAACTGGAATTTAGGAGAATCAATCTCTTTTTCTAGGTTGTAGTGTAAGACGATTTGTTTAGCTCTCAAGCACAAGTAATTTTATTAAGCATAGTTAAGTCATCGTCACCGCGATTCTCAATTCGGACGGCAAAGATTTTTAATTTTGCAAAGGTCATTCAACACACATTTCATACGCCTATGAGAAACGCGTTAAAATAAAAATATAAATAAAGTTGAATAAGAAACATGGACGTCAGTACCTTTTCTGTATCTTTTCGGCTGATAATTTGCAGTGTTCTGTACAAGTGCAATATAGGCCTATTGATTCTGAGATTAAAATAATAATAAATCATATTGATACATGAGCTATTTTCTGATCACTTTTGTCTCCAGAAGCTACAGTAGAGCTATATATAATAGAGGTCTATATATTTGGGTCAATACACGAAGCTGTGTACATCTTTCATAATATGGTTTAATTGTGTGCATCATGAACAACGTCGTGAATATAATCGCGCCAATGATAGCCAAGACCCACAAATTCCCGTATGATTTTTGAAAAAGCCTAGTGTGTTTCCAAATTTTGTCTTTTTTTGCAATATGACCTGACTATCCCCCCACAGTGCATAGGGTGCCGCGATGATGATCGTTATCCCAGCAAACATGAGACCTTCAGTCAATGTTGCTCCAGTGTTAGCCCATCGTCCACGACGCTGGCCCAACATTGTACCAACATTGGCTGCACGTCTCATGTTTACTGGTTAGCAGCGATTGGAAGAAGACCCACAACGTCCTCTCGAATCTTGTCATAAATCATCTGGTTTGGGTCGTGGAAAGAGTGTGACACCGTCGATAGCGGTAGTCAATTAAATTTTCCTCGTCTGAAAGACGGCATAAATTGTTGATTATTTTCTGATGGACAGCAGCTGTAGTGGATCCATAATGCAGGATTACACATGTTCTTTGCTCTCGATGCAAAAGGCAAGACGGAAATCAGTCGGCAACAAAACCCGACAAAGAATAAATGATGCTTAGATGTAGAAACAAACTCACAAAACCAATGTTTGTTTATTGGTAGTCCAGCAGCGCAGATTATCGACCAACTTTGGGACAACATTGTAATGGTCAACGTGTCGTGTTGGTTATGACGTATATTGTTCTTTGTCACCATAGCAACTGCCATAAAATCATAACTGACATAAACATCATACGCCACTTTGTATCGCTATTTCCACACGGCTGCCATATCAAAGAAGTTATTTCAATTTTTACCTCCGCCAAAAGAGGTTATGTTTTTGGTCACGCTGGTTTGCTTGTCTGTCTGTCTGTCCGTCCCTCAGTAGGATTACTTACAAAGTATAGAACAGATTTTTATAAAAATTATACAAGAGCCATGGAACAATTCGTTAAATTTTAGGGATGTTCCTGATCACGATCCGATTCGAAGACCCAGATTACGATACGGGTCCAAAATATTTTTTTAAAGCTCGTATCACGATGTAGGGCTAATGAACGATCGATTAAATTTTAGAGATGATTCGGATTAGGACCCGGATATGCATCTTATACACAATCACTGCGGCGGCGGATTGCAGTCTCTGACTGACTGTCTATATATAGTTATACTTTTCTAGAACAACGGGGTGTGAAGTAACAGAGCTGCAGTTTTTAATTATCTTTGTTCCAAAGGGACCCTGCAAAAATAATTTGCTTGCACATAATTCTGCTTGAAAATCGATAACAGCCCTAAATCTAAACGCTGCACTGTTTTAACATCACACCACAGTGTCTATGTGAAGACCCTCAGTGAATGGGCTTATTGCTTTCTCTTTGTCGGCTCCCTGTGTTGGTTTCTGCACGGATGGAGATGAGTTGGCACTTAGATATTTATGAATCCTTTTACGACGTCTTAGTTTGTTGCGGCTGGAGTATAATTGATGGATTGAGAGGAAACCGACGGAAAATGTCTGATTCTGGCTCCGCACTCCCACTTGGTTAAACACACTGCTTTGCTCTGACATGTGTATAACGGCATATTCATGTGAATTCCCACCGGGCACGTGGCGTTGTTTTCGACATTGATTCAATGAAACAGCGTCGATCCCTACTGGGCATTAACCCCTTGACCGCCAAATTATTCAATTGGAATTTTCATCCACTTGAAGTTGTGTCTCGCTAACGCGATTCACAACTTCAAGTGAGTGCAAATCACCCAGATTTAACAAAATGGAAATCAACGATTTTGAAATTTTGTTGATTCATGTCACGTTTTATCTTCAACATGTTCAAAAGCTGGTATTGAATGTGCTAATAAAAAAAAGAAAAAAAAGACTTTAATCGGGATCGGTGGTTAAAGGATTAAATGGCGTTAATTCAACGCTGATACAGCCGACGAGCGTCAGTAGGAGGGTACCCATGTGAAATATTAGTGTAAATGTGCCAGAAAATATAATGGGCAGTACATTGTTCATAGTTCTGGTACAATTTATTACCATTTACTTTGCGATTTAAATTGTTCTGGCACATTTTATCACTGATGTGTTACTGTGAAATTTATAACATTCATATCGCAATCCTAAAGAGACATTAAAGGGACATGCCCAGGTCTACAATCATAAAAAAATCGGTGATTTTATTTTAGCTTATTAATATGACCATATGATGTAAACATGTCCACGGACTAGAACTTAAATTTTTGTGCTGTGCACTTATCAGTTAGGCTGGATATAGAGACGGAATTTCCGTATTTCTTATTTTTGACATGGCTGTCAATAATTAAAAATCAGGAATTTCGTCTCTATATCTAGCCTAACTGGTGAATGCGCAGCACAAAAAAAAAATTTTTTTGCAGTTCTAGTCTATGGACATGTTTACATCATATGGTCATATTAATAAATCACCGATTTTTTATGATTTTAGCCCGGGCATGTCCCTTTCAACTAGATAGTCTTTGAAAGCCATGATTGGTGGTAGCTATTCTTACCTTGGGTGATAATGGAGGTGGTGCTGGTACCTTGACATTCTGCCATTGCTGGTACATCAAATCTAGGTAGCAATGCATGCGGGCCTGCTGATTGGGTGTGAAATGATTTGCACACTCGTCTTCTATAAAAAAAACAAAGCTATATTAAATATGTCCAATCAGTTACAGGAGAGAGAACAAATGTGAATAACACAAGTTACAAGCGCAATATTAAATTGTGCGTATTTTGTCCACATAGCTATGATAGTAAACAAGTGGAAGCCTCCTCATTGCCATAGAATAATTACGTTCCTGTTATAGACAGACGAACGTGTAATTACTTTCAAACTTAATCACCATTCACAATGACTTAGTCACCATGATGACATTTTTTATGATTTGCAGTGACAGGGTACCCTAGAGCTCAGCGAATGAGAGATGTCGGCCCTAAATCAAGGGACTGTTAGCAAATATTATATTCCACCTTTCACCTCATTTTGCCTGGCAATCAGTAGGCTGCCAAGCGGCCAGTGTCAGTCAGTTCAAACTCACAATCTGAGTAATGACTTGGGTAGTCGGCCTGCATCGTTCTTCAGCGTTAAATCAACGTCGCAGACGTTGATTCAACGCTGAAGAAACGTTGCAGACTAGTTGTACCAGAAGCAGTAAGCTTGTACTTCATTTTGTTTTAATGTTCCACCTTACTGTTCTATTACAGAAACACATTCCAGCAGGAGACCCGTCAATTGGGGCAGGATAGCTCAACATAGCAAAAAATTACGTTAAGCAAACACGCACTGAAAGCTATATACACTTCACACTAAGATAAATCTTATTACTTGATGTTTACAGTGATGTCATTCGCATAATCATGATAATCGGCCACATTTCACGACTGTGCTAAAAGTGTTATCTTCAACGCCATCGTCTCTGCCTGTTGAATATAGCTGCCTGAATAGATGCACATGTATACACACAGCCTTGAATCAGCAGGGATTTTAACTGTATAGAAGTGTCCCATGCGTGCACGGCATTCTCGCTATCGTTATTTAAGTAACTTGTAAAGGTCAGGCAGTGATTAATTAATCCCGTCATGTGATAAACCATTCTTCGATTGGACATGAATAGAATAATATACTTGGACTCTTAGACCAATGAAGAATATATATCCAATAAAAGTAAGGATTGTTTCAAGAATTAGGGTATTGGCGAAATAATTATAGGTAGATCTTATTAATTTAACATTTTCCTTTTTTATGATTTACCAAATGTCAAACAAATCTTACAGCTTATTGAATACTATTTCATCTTGTGATTGTCCACATAGGCTTTATTTTTAATTTTGAGCCAAGGCCAACTATCTTACCGAAAACGTGTACATATGAGCCTAGCAGGATAAGGGTTAAGCCGACAGACGGAAGGTCCTAACAAACCTGTAAAAATCAACTAACCTGCATAGCTCATGTAATTCATGACGGGTGGATTATCAAACACCGCGGACATGCCGCACTGCTCTATGGACTGGGAGAGTCGTGAAGCCCCGTCACATTTTTTGGTGGCAGTGGTGGGATTGGTATCTGCGCAGAGATCTCCCAGTTCTAAAGACGGATGGCGCTCCAGACAGGGATCTGAGCATTCCATCTCATCGATCCCGTGGTGAACGTGCCACAAACCCAGGACGTGTCCAATCTCGTGCACCAGGCTTTTCAGGTGACCCTTCACTCCGAAATGTTCCCTCTTGACAGCCACTCCACCTGTTGGGGAAAAATGTGAAAAAGGAACAAGACACACCATTCTGGGGATGGTTGATGCATTGTATTCACACTGACATAACAATAAGATGAGTGGCATCATCATATCAACTAAAGGCGAGAAACTTGTGGCAATTGCTGTTTGTAATCCTTATGTGAAATAAATCATGTTTATAAAAAAAAAAAATATCAACTAAAATCGGCATACTTTATCAGTATGTGTTATCAGAGGCAAGCATTTTCATGATAACAAATCTTGACATAAAATATCATTATTTGCTCCGCATTTGGTCACATAATTATAATAAATGACAACCAGAGTGGTTTTAATAACAAAGTGATCTGCATTATCATGCAGTCTGATATTTCCGTGATATTTATCATGTTTCTTCAGAAATGGCAAATGCGATTTACAGTATATAAGCCTACACATAAATCTTTCCTATATTTACAATGCGATTGACAGATCACACCAGTACAATTCCATACCTTGAAATGTAAAGACTTTCTTATCCCATGGAAATGTTGCCAGGCCTAACAGTGTGTCACTTGTCCAATCAGCAAAGAAAATGTTGATCCACCGGTCATTGGCATAACCGAGCTCATGTTTCAGTTCATCCAGTGACATATATGATCTGTTAACATGATTACTAAACATATTCGCCATTTTGCAATTGCGCTGCTGTTTTGTTTATGAGCAATAAAAACATATTATTACACACATACAGCTCACCATTATCTCTAGAAACGTATTAATTGAACAGTGGAACTCAATTAAAATAAAAGCAAACTAGAGGAGAATTATGACTTTTCAAGTAACAATAATGTTTGGACAAAGTTTTATAAATTTTTGGTGGCCATTTTGAATTTTGTTTGGTTATTTTTATTGTGACAGATCGATTGGAATTTGATTATGGGTTTCTTGGAAGCCATTTTGAATTGGAATTTTAGCATTTTGGAAACTGACTTCTTTGTTGGTTTAATGCTGTATCCCTGTCTGCGACACTGGCCAATCATTAAGAAGACATTGCGTCGACGTTTCGTGTTTGATGCATTTACAACTGTTAGTTCAATGTTAAAATTTAGCATTTTGAAAGGCTCTACTGTTCATATCAAACACCTGATGCTGGTTCAATGCTAGTCCCACATTGAAACATTATTGGATATAGGCCAATGTATTTTAATTTATTAAATGTAGAGGGTGATCAAAGGGTGCAAGTCGGTCGTGTCGCCTCTGACAAAGAGCCCCTATTGACTAGTCAAGATTCATTCATGGGGTTTCTCCCGACATTTACAACATTGAACAGATATTGATCCACATGGTGATCCAGAAAATCCTGGTTAAATCCGTAAGAACATGATCTATGACTTATAAAAGTCATAGCCCACCTCCCCAAAACCTAAGGATCATTGTGCCAAGGTTTGAAGAAATAACCCTCGGCATAGAATATTAAAACTGTTGAGATCCAAACAAAACTTAATATATTTAGGCCAAAAGATCCAAACATAATTATTATCAACTGAGTATACCACAATCTACAGCTTAAACATGTTAAAGTCTGTTAAAGTCACTCACATTTTCCATATCTAAGTTAGTTTTACTTCGTACAAAACACCTTGTCTATAAAATTGACAAATAATAGGCGTTCGTGTTGTCTGGATTGTGTGGTGCAAAACCCCTAAAGTGACATCATTCGTGACACTAATACTTCCGCAGTTGATATCAATACTACTTTTTTCATTAAACATAAGCTCGTGAGGTTGCCCAGTACGCATAACCGAGAAGTAAAATCATACATTAACCATATAAGCGGTTTATCTCTGGTCAAATTTAAATGAGCTCCACATTTAGTACCTTCCCAGCAAACACAAAACACCTAACCAATGGTTGACCAATGTTGAATCACCGTCTACGACGTTGGGCCAACATGTAGATGTGTCGTGTTTGCTGGGGTGATGTGCAGCGTGAGTTCGCGTACATTCATACACACTGATAGGGATACTACACGCAAGGGGGATAGTGAGGGGAAAATGCATAAAGCCAGATACTAGTAAATAACCATTGCCACACCAACTATTGATTACAATATCATTTTGCGCAAACAGCTTAAATTAAGAAGAAAATGAAATATTTACTCACTTTAAAACTACAACCTCTATTTTTTGCAATTTGATTTCCACGTATGTTTATAAATTGCTCTTATAGTGTTGTCGACGAAACATCTGTCTGTCGTCTGTGTAGTATATATATGCACTTGAAGAAGTATAAATATTTGAAGTAACCTCGATTTTGATTACACCCACATTCATCCATCCATTGAATGTCAAATAATTAGTGGCAGGAAAATAATTTAGATTTTGTCAATTGATGACACATTTCATATGGTTTATTGATCATTATTTAGTGATTGTCATTAAAACGAAGGAGTTATATTCCAATATAAATGTTTTTTTTAAATCACTTTGATCTGTAAATGATGACAATTAGAGCCCTGTATATCGCCATGGTCTGTGGAATGTTGATCAGGGTCACCCCCGTAGACTGAAAGGACTGTTTGCATTACCGATGAGGTAATGACATCTTTTCCCATATTTCCGAGAAGTGCTCATTTTACGTCTTTCAAGAAATGCAAAGAATAGATTTATGGCCAGTCATTCCTGAGGAATAATATAATATTTCCTGCTGAGAATCATTATCCAACGCCCTGTTATCGACCATTAAACCTTATAGTGCTAACTCTCAAGCGGAGAGATGAAGCCTAGGACTGATATCTTTCCTCAGCAAGACTTAACAGAGTACAGGTACTCTGCTGCCATGTCTTGCTGAGTGAAGATGAGAAACAATGATTTAGCAGTAACGGGTTGACTTAAAGTATGTAAGCCAATAGATACAATATGCTCATTAGCTATGCAAGTAGATGCATAATATAATGTTATCAATGGTCAAAATGACGTAAATGATATCCAAATGTAAATTTTAAATATTGTATAGGCTGGAATGTTTTAATCAAATCACAGATTAACATTGACAGATCGTAGCAACATAATGTTAGAGCCCCTGTCTAAGGTGTGGAACACTTGTAGTTTCTCATGAACAATGCATGCGCTTTGATTTTCGCACATTTTTTACCATGTACCATACTCGGGTGGGGGTGAATGTGTGGGGACCGCTTCGGTTTCGTTCGCCAGGGGTCAGAACCTGACGAGGAGCTGCACCCCCTGGCGAGCGCTACCGACGACGCTCAGCCACGAGGCACGCTTCACCCAGACACTTGTGATTCAACCAACGGAGCGGGTGGTTGTCTCCACCCGCTCCCGCTGGATCAGCCACGAAGCTGCCACCGCGTTCGACATTCCATCAACATCCTGGGGTCCATCTGAGACAGTGCACAGCGAAGTTGAAGTTATATCAATAAAGCATCAATAATCATCATCGAGTCAAATACAAGTAATTTATGTACAGTTGCCCAGACGGGAGTTAGAATAGGCTAGGAACTTCGACACAAGTTTCTTAACCTATTAAATGTTGTCTGGGTGGAATTATAGACTAACAACATAGCTGTTGATGCCTTTGAATACATAGTTATTATAAAGACTACTATTATACATTACGAGCGATCATTCCGGACAATGCTATCACAGGGATCATTACAGACTGTAGCTGTAACATGGCCGGGAATTACAGACTCGTGCCATTGTCGGCAATACTTCTCCAGATAGAATCACAGACTCTTATGGGCAATGCTTCTCCCAAGAGAATTACAGACTCGCATCATTGTGGGCAATGCTTCTCTCGAGAGAATTACAGACTTGTATCTTTGTGCGCAATGCTTCTCCCGAGAGAATCACAGACTCATATCATTGTGGGCAATGCTTCTCTCGAAAGAATTACAGACTCGTACCATTGTGGGCAATGCTTCCCCAGAGAGAATTACAGACTCGTACCATTGTGCGCAATGCTTCCCCAGAGAGAATTCCATAATCGTACCATTGTGGACAATACTTCTCTATAGAGAATTACAGACTCGTATCATTGTGGGCAATGCTTCTCCAGAGAGAATTACAGACTCGTACCATTGTGGGCAATGCTTCTCCCGAGAGAATTACATACTCGTACCATTGTGGACAATGCTTCTCTAGAGAGAATAACAGACTCGAATCATTGTGGGCAATGCTTCTCCAGGGAGAATTACATACTCGGACCATAGTGGTCTATACTTCTCCAGAGAGAATCACATATTCGTTCCATTGTGGGCAATGCTTCTCTAGAGAGAATTACAGACTCGTACCATTGTGCGCAATGCTTCGCCAGAGAGAATTACATACTCGTACCATTGTGGACAATACTTCTCTATAAATAATTACAGACTCGTATCATTGTGGGCAATGCTTCTCCAGAGAGAATTACATACTCGTACCATTGTGGACAATGCTTCTCTAGAGAGAAGAACAGACTCGAATCATTGTGGGCAATGCTTCTCTAAGGAGAATTACATACTCGTACCCACTGGGGAACAGAAGCGTGGATACAGACACATTTGCTAGGGTACATAGCAATGCTCGGACTGTACATCCTCTCTAGAGAATCCATGGGATGCAACAACTCTCCGAGCCACATCAGACCTGATTTGAGAGGGCGGTCGGATAAAGTGCGAATTTCAACATTCAACACGCTTAAAATCACCCAAATTTCAATCACACCATCGCATGATAATAATCACAAAATAAAAACTTGTTTTCATCGATATCAGAGACGTTTTGTGTACATGCCGAGGCGTTCTTTACAGACATTCCCTCCGCCTGTCTGTATAGTTAACTGAGGACTCGACTAGGGAGACATCACGTGACCACTGGTGACAGACAACGCATACACTCATGATACAGACAATATGGCGGTAAATTAGAATCGTGCTGGACTCAGTCAGAAAAAAATTATGAAATAATATCACTTATCTTTTTGTCACAATCTCGCTCGATGTTTAGTGTCCATTTACATGTATCAATACCCAGGAAAAATACGCTTAGATGCAGTTTATCTATCGTTATTCCTCAGCCTCGGAAATCAACTAAAGCAGGCCTGTGTGTGCAGTAGGCCATGTAGGGGGCAACTGTACAAGTGGTCAGTTGAAAGAGGGCGATGCAACACCACAAATCCGGCTACTTTAATTAGTGACTAAAGGCACCACATTCAATTCAACCATATTAGCCTACTATTACTGGCTTTATTATCATTGAAAATTAAAATAATGTATACATTTCAATTAACCCTTTAACCGCCGGTGCCGCATATATTCGGGTTTCATTTTTTATTAGCACATTAAGTACCACCTTTTAAACATGTTAAAGATAACATGTGACATCAATCAGCAATATTTGAAAACAGTTGACCTCCATTTTGTCAAATCTGAATATTTCTCACTCACTTCAAGTGGGTGAAAATTCAGATTGAATAATTTGGCGGTTAAAGGGGTTAAAAAGAAGTAATAGTGAAGTAAAATAAACAAAACGTCATGATAGCCTATAGGTTTATTATGATTGATTATCATAATAGGCCTATATATTATCCTAATATTTGAAATTATTTCTTACTTTAATCGCTGGATCAATGTTGGGCCAGCGTTTTTTAAAGATGAATTGTGAAAAAATATGTAGGTTCATATTATGGTAAATTGTGTTCTATAAATTATTAGGCCAAACCATCATCCACCCTCTGCCATCATCCACCCCAGACCAAATGTGTATGGTTTGTGGGGTTGTGCATCGAAATATATACGTAATCTCAGGGAAAAATTTCTTCTAAAATTATTGATTAGCAATTTTCTCATCTAAGTTTTAACTTACTGGACAACCTTATCATTGATGTATAAATATTTTGTTAATCAATAACAAATTTGATTAGCAAATGGGCAGAATTGAGTAGCATTTTGCTATGCGATACTGAACAATTTTTTTTCCTGAATCTGGTAATAATATTACCACTATTCAATATATATATATGTTCTGTGGCTGTGTGGGGCTTCTAAACGTTCAGTATGCACGTGTCGTAAATATATGTGAGCGTAGGCCTACATCACTTATCCCCTGTGGATTTCCGTTGAAAAACGATGCTTTAAAGCCGCCTCATATTATCACATGTAAACGGAGTCGGACGATCGTGTGATTGTAAATCTTGGTGAGCGAGGGTAGGATAAGGGAAGTAAGTGTTCATATTTGGCAATTTTATTTCTCTATCCAGTTTATTTCTGAAATCCGCCAGATTGAGCCCTCTCTATTCTGTACACACTGTATGTGCTGCTGTGTCACGCCAGGACTGGTGAGTGCAGACAAGTGGCGTCCCGGGGTGGGTGAAGTGGTACAGCAGGGGCTATCTGTGCGTAAAACGGCCGCACGACCCCACAAAACGATTTTGATATCGATGAAAATTAGTTTTTATATTGAAATTATTATCATGTGATGGACTGACTGAAATTTGGCTGATTTCAAGCGTGTTGAATTTGTAAATTAGCATTGTATTCCAACTGTCCCCCAAGCAGGTTTGACGAAATGTGCTTCACAGTGTTGCATCCCATGGATTCTCTAGAGAGGATGTACAGTCCGAGCATTGCTATGCACCCTGGCAAATGTGTCTGTATCCACGCTTCTGTTCCCCAGTGCTCGTACCATTGTGGTCAATACTTCTCCCGAGAGAATCACAGACTCGTTCCATTGTGGGCAAAGCTTTCCCGAGAGAATCACAGGTTCGCTCCATTGTGGGCAATACTTCTCCAGAGAGAATCACATATTCGTTCCATTGTGGGCAATGCTTCTCTAGAGAGAATTACAGACTCGTGCGATTGTCATGATTGTGGTCAATACTTCTCCCGAGAGAATCACAGACTCGTTCTATTGTGGGCAATGCTTGCTCAAGAAAATCACAGGTTCGTTCCATTGTGGGCAACAATTCTCCCGAGAGAATCACAGACTTGCATTGGGGGCATTACTTCTCTAGAGAAAATCACAGACTCGTACCATTGTGGGCAATGTTTCCCCAGATGTGGGCAATGCTTCTCCCGAGAGAATCACAGATTCGTACCGTTGTGGGCAATGCTTCCCCAGAGAGGATTACGACTCGTATCATTGTGGACAATGCTTCTCCAGAGAGTATAACAAACTCTTACTATCACACTAAACACGAGCCGTTAACCAATTGCATTGTTAATTTTGGGCCAGCGTCGATACCGGATTGTCGGTAATACTTTCCTAGGGAGAATTACAATCTTCTACAATAATGGGCAATTCATTCCCATAGGCATATAGGGATAACTACATAATTGTACCATTGTCGGCAATGCTTTTGTAATTGATTTTCAAAATCGTATCCTTGTGGGGTGTATTTTTCTGGCAGAATTAGAGACTCGCACCAATGCATTTCTATGCGGATAAGATAATAATATAATTTCGTGCTCTGCTTTCCTGGGGAGAATAATTACAGACTTTGTGACGGTGTTTTTACGTTGGTTATGTGAGAGTTAACAACCCTGGAAAAGGTTTTCAGATCTTGGTATTACAGATTAAAAGCAATCTTCATTTTTGTCCACATATCGACGTCTAGCAGCAAAGAGTGTCGTTTGTGCCACTCTTCGGAAGAGTGGCACAAACGACACTCTCGCTCCTAGAGACTATAATTTCAATATAATGAAATTATAGCGCTCCTTTGTAAACCTTATTGATGTCTCTTATAGTAAAAGAGTGCTATTTTAATCACACATAACTTTTAGATTCACATTTATGGCGAGCTGTTCTTTTTGCTGAATAGATAAAAAACTAGCTTCAGCATGTTTTTAACGAGGTTCAACATAAAGTCTCGTGACTTCTAATGTGAACTTCTGTCTTGATAAATCTCTGCAGAGATATTATATTTACAGGATAGAAAAGTCAAATTCGGTATTTTCCGTTGTGCAAAGGGCATCCAATTTGCCTGGTTGTATTAAATATAGAGTATAATGCATTATGGATTTGTTTTCAGTTGACAAATCAACAATGAATGCACTGATCAGATCTTTATATCAAAACGAGCTGCTAAAGTAGGTGGGTCGTGATGATTCACTGAGTAAACATTTAGGGCCCCCAATACAACGACACGCATGCGCAGCATGCACAGCGTCCACGGGAGTGGGGTCTGCCGTAACGTGAATATTTTGATACAGTGAAGCCTAACGACCTACCCACTTTAAGATTATGAAGGAATAGCTTGTACAGCTTGCGCAGAAAAAAAGGCATAATTCTCAACAATTTCAGACATGACCAATTAATTAGATCATGTATAATTCGCAGAACAAGCCTACATGTACAATACATGATTGGATGCAGCATGTTTTTTGCGCCGATCGCTGTAGGTCATCACGAAGAGGCCTCGTCAAGACCCGTATAATTTCTGCTAGCCAGACATTATTCCAACTAATTAATCATGGTCGTAAAAACATAAACTGATCAATAATCATAGGTATAAAACAGAGATAAGTCATTAAAACCTACGTAAGCTACATCACAGGCACATATCACATATCATATTGGTATTGTTATTTTAAAATTAAACGCGTTCGCAAAGCTGGGCGATGGCTAGCTGAAAATATCTTAGGATTGATTTGGATAAAATTATTATTTTCTTTAGTAAAATAATGCACTCCTTCTCGATTGGGATAAAATAATGTGGCACAATGTATCCTGTACAAGGATGTATCCCCTTAATTAAACGAATACAACTTATTAATCACCTGTTAATCAGTGGAACTCATCATTGCTGCAAAGTTAAAATTACCTTTCCACCGGATAAGATGTGTCCCTTTATTTTCCTGACAGTAAAGGTCAAAGTAATCGGTGTCTTGCTGAAGGTTAACTTGAGTGATAATTAACCCCCTAGTTCTCTATTTTGTATTTGTATTAACCCTTTAACCGCCAAATCATTTAATTCGAATTTTCACCCACTTGAAGTTGTGTATCGCTTAAACTTCTTCAGATTTGACAAAATGGAGTCTACGATTTCGAAATCGTGCAAATTCGTGTCAGGTTGCATCTTCAACATGTCCCTGATATTTAATGTGCTGACAAAGAATGAAAACAACTAATGTAATCGGGAACGGTGGTCAAAGGGTTAAAGTGGAAACAGTTTGGTGTGATAATAGTCGCTTTTATCGTAAACAGATCGTACGTCTGTCGCGATATTTTAGCTTCTGAAACAGAACGCATCAAAACACCGCGAGCAGTAGAATGACAACCGTGTCAGTGACAGCTACTTCCAAAGGCTATTGTGAACTGGTCCGTATAGGCAACGTCTGGATCAGCGACAAACTCAATGATAGATCAATGCTGGTACGACGTTGTACCAGCATTGATCTAGCGTCGAGTTGGTATCTGATCCAGACAGCTCACCTGTTTGGAGAGGAGGGCTGCAGACAATAATCCCACATTTGTTGACAGCAGTCCCCGTCATCCCAGAAGAAGAAATGAATATTGCACTCCAGATCGCAGTGGCCGTCACCCAACCTATCCTCGTGACAGTCCAGGATCTCCGTTTCACAGTCGCCGCCGTCAAATCCGGCGCCTTTGTGATTGCATTCCGGATTGCAGCGTCCGTTCCCCACACTGGCTGGTTCACATCCCACCAGGATCGTCTTGAACCTGAGCGTTGTGTTTCGCACCTCCTGTACGTTCCACTGCCAGGTGATGTTGTGAGGCTTGTACGCCCGTCTCAAGGCGCCCTCCTGAGCCGCGAGCTGTTGTTCAGTCACCTGAGGACCTGTACCATTGTCGTAGAGGAGGTTGAAAACCCTGAGCCTCACCTGCTTTTGCAGCCTCATCTGCCACGACCCTGTGTAGCTGGTGATCACCGCGGGGTCGTCGCACACCGTGTGACCGCATTGTGAAGGTTTCACCTCTGGTGCCTCCCTGAGGCCCTCATGTATATCAGATCCTACCAGCTTAGGCATCACCGCATTATCAGCGTCATCCTGGCTCTCCAGCCAGCGTTCAAGATCGGTGTCAAAGTGCTCCACCATGACCAGGTCCAGTTGGTCTTCAGGTGATGGCTTCGTGTACATATGTGTCAGTACATCGCTGTGTGTACGCGCTGTACGCCATAACCTGACCTCATCCACAGCTCCACGATACAGTCCTCCCACCTCAGGTTTGGCTGCACCACCCAGGTGCAGTGTACGACAATGTGGAGCCACCAAGGACAGCACAGGTCCTTTCTGGTCGTGGCTCACCCCCACCTTGGCTCCATTCACGTACAGTTTCATTCTATGAGTGTCATATGAAGCAGCCAGATGTGTCCACGTGTTGGATATGTAGCTGCGGGGATCACTGATAACTGATACAGTTGTGGGTCTATCAGCGCCAAGAGAAAAGTAAAACTTGGCCTGCTGTGATAGCTTATCCTCTGTTTTAAGTCCTATGGACCAGCCTTTGCTGCCATCAATTCCAGAATGACAGTCATCAAAAAGTCCTTCAAGAGATAAAGAAAAACAGTTTAGAACTGCAGCTGCTTTTTCTACAGATATATTTTTCTATTTTATTGGCTGATTTATATCACTGCATGGTAACTATATAGTTATATATATAGTTAGTTATACTATCAATGTAAGTAATATAGACAAAAGTACACGTTTTATAATATTGTTTCTCATGATCTGTATAACATGCGTGGCTAATGCACATTACTCTGCAATATTGCACTAGAATATGCTCCTTTCTAGTATTTTTTTTATTATTTTTTCCACCCAGCAAACACAAAACATGTGTATGACATTTATACAACTTCGGCCCAACGTCTTCAACTTTGTATAAATGTCATACAAATGTTTTGTGTTTTCTGGGTATCGACTTTCAGACTAAGCTAACATCAACAGTCCCTGTCTTGCCATGCTTGCTGTAAAGCCGTTATTATGACGTGAGATAAACATGATAAAGGTGGAGGGGAAATTAAAAAGACCGCTTCACATCCCAATCAATATCGGATTTTAAATTTACCGTTTTAATAATGTTTAATCTGTTTATTGGCTGATCAATCAAAGATATTTCAAGTAAAATAGTTCATCAATCAGCAGATTGTAACGTCTCCACGAGCCACAAATTGCATTTGCTCAATTTAACATTTGTGTAAAAAAAACATTTGGAAAGTTTAAAGTAATTATTTATTTAAACTTCCCTTCACTTTGTCTGCGAACAACACGGTCGTGCAATGCCAGACAACTATATAATTCTGCTCTGAAAAGCCAAAAGGCAGTATCTGCTGTATAGTAGGTAAGAATATACTGCCTTTTGGCTTTGCACGTTAGGTAAAGCAATAATACAGTAGCTGCTTATTTGCAACGTGAGCAGATACTGGATTTTGACTTTTCATAGCAGCATTGTCGTTGAAATCTAAAGGCAGTAAATTCCCATCAATAAAGTAAGCTTTCACTTCCATTTTGCATTGTAGAGCATCAGCTTTTAACCCAGCAAATACAAGGCGTTGATCCAATGCTGGCATAAGGCTGGTCCACCGTATTTGACGCTGACCCAACATTGAGCCAACATTCTGTCAACGCCTGGTGTTTGCAGGTAACTTAACATACTTATACGTGCGACATAGAAAGGCTCTTTTACCTAGAATGGTGGTCGTGTGGAATTGTCCACCCTCGGGCTTGACCCACGCCTCTACTGTGAACCCCTCTCTGGGGAGGACCCCCAGACTGACCACACCATCAGACTGCAACTTCCGGTCTTCTCTTTGTCCTTTCCACAAAATATCATTCTTCCCACTGAAGTAGGCCGCCTTACTAAAATGTATGGAATTCTCGTGTGCATTTTGCCAGGACCGATTGATACTCCGGCCTCGTCTGTAGGTCTTTTTCTTAGAATCAATCGGCACACCTGTAGATTCATCAGCACCGTTTAGTTTCTCCCTGGCATAGTTTGTGTTGGACTGAGCGCTGTTGTGCATGGCTAATAAGATTATAAATATGCCCAAAAAATTCAAATCCATTGTTGTGGCTGTAGCCGCTCTCCTCTTGTTCTGACTACGTGAGATGTGTATTAATGAAGATTCTCTATGTCAGCGTTTCTTGTTCTGTGGACAGAGATTGTGATATGCAACAGATGGGTTCCACAAAATACCACTGTGGCTATAACCTGCAGTAGAATTTAAGGCCCCAACACAATATATATATCGCTGTTTATATGCTATATCCCCTTGCTGAACAGTCTAGATCTAAGTGTTTATGATATGACGGCTTCAATCTGCTCTTGTTCTGAAGTGATTGGCTCTCTATGTGACTAGATAATGTGAGACAAAGCTGTTGCTGTGCTACACTTCTTTCGGTGACTCTGTTTTCAATGGCTCTGCTTTCGGTGGTTTTGCTCTCAGTGGCTCTGGTCCAGTGACACTGCTCCCTCTCTCCCCTCTCGTGTTCTTGTGCTGCAGGTCTTAACACTCTGAGCTCCTGCAATGCTGCAGATCAACAACAATTCTCAGTAATCATTCGGTTACAATACCCCTGTGCGGCATCACCAGCCAATGCGACAGAGCTCGCGCAGCGTCCACTAGATGTCGAGCCGACGTCGCCTATGACAGCTGGCATTGACCTGGCGTTTGGCCAGCGGCATCCCAAGCAAACACGTGGCGTAAAGCCGATGCTGTTTCAATGTTGGGCCACCGTCTGCGACGCTGGCCCAACATTGAAACCACATTGGCTTAACGTCTCGTGCTAGAGGCATCGCGCTCAGGACTCGTCACTGACCAGCGTTGCAGCTCGCGCACGGTGATCCCGGCTTGCGTCTGGATACACTCCTGGTTGTCTGGACTTTGTGTCCTGCTCTCTCCAACAGCGAATCCGGGAAAACTGGTGTGGAAGTGATCACGCCGAGCGTGCTCATTTGACGGTGGGCGGGAGCCGCCGGGAGCCGCTGGGAGCCACTGCGAGCCAACGGGAGCACGTAGGCAGGTGGGAGGTGGATTACTAGTTTAACCGCTATTGAAAACGACTACAGTCGTATTTTATTTGTTTTATTAGTTGATTAAATCACTGCTATTGACAATGAAATGTGTGTTTAAACTTCCAACATCTGCACATTTTGTATAACAAATTAAACAAATATGGAGACGTATCCCTGCCGACGCTGTGACAAATCTATTTAGATAGACACACGACGTCAAGTGAGTGAAACTTTAACGTATTTAATTTAGCGCTTTATGTGCTACCGAGATATTCCGCATGTAGACTTTCTGGTTCTATTTTATATTGTTAAAATTGTAAAGCTTCGACTCCGTGCGGATTTGTAACAAAACATGGTTTGCATTTATATATTGCCCTATAGGCCACTTTAAAATGCTTACTATAATTATTTGAAATTATTTATAAATCTTCTGCCAGCGTTCTGACTGTCTGCATTCCAGATATTAGAGCTTATTAGTTTAAAACATATTTTATTGACCGATTGAAACAATACAGGATTGTAATACATAGGCTTCGCTCGGAAAAAAAAAAGAAAGTGAGTGATGCTTGCGGAGTCATGGTGTGAGTACTATGAGTAGCCAGTGGGTGCAAATCTCGTTAGCAGAGCTAGAAAGTGTCGTAAAGCAAATGCTTGGAATCATAACATTGGCAACATGACCTCATATTGCCAACATGACCTCATGCTATCAGCATGACTTCATGTTGTCAACATGACCTCATGCCGTCAACATGACCTCATATTGCCAACATGACCTCACATTCTAGCAAACACAAGACAACGACCCACAGCCAGCCGGGTGCTAGACCGACGTTGAAGATGGTGGGTCAACTCTATGGCAGCATTGGGCCGATGTCCAGCGGGATGAGTGATGTCAATGTGACAGCGCTATATCCATTTGATAACATATAATAATCCCTAAATATATATAACATAAAATTAAGATGGAATAGCGCCATGTCTGACACATCAGCGCCGTGGATAAAGAATCAAAACGCCAATGTGTCAGACATGACAGTAACTTCCAAAAAATGGTGATTATGAGTCTTACTATTTCTTTGTTAGCAAAGCAAATCGTTTAGTGGCGGTGATAAAAGTATCTAGCAGGGATATCAATTGAAGGTCAAGAAGGCTGTCACGTGTACCATGGAGAAGCGTCTCTAAGTTGAAGTTTATATTTATTTGGGTTAAATTTTCTATTAAAACGACTCTGGGTAGATGGTATTGTGGACATTCAATAAAAAAATGGTTGGTTGTTTCGTTACGTCCACATGTACATAGGGGATTATCAATAATGTTCATTGTAAAAAGATGGTGGTTAAGTTCACTGCATTCCATTCTAATTCTGGCCAAGATAATATTAAGTTTCCTTTTGCCAATGTTATAGTATGATTTTGTATTGGGCTTGTTTCTTTTCAGTATTTGTTTTAGTGACTCTTTTGATGTCAAGTCTTTAATAGAATCGTCTAGGTTGTTCCAGAATTGGGTGGTGGCAGGAATATAAGATTTTCGAAAGGTTTCTGTACGAGTGTTGGTTTGGTTTATATTTGAGTTGTTTCGTAGGTTGTATCTGCCTTGGCTAGTTTCTTTAACTGTTTGGGGGATAATGGGTTTTAAATAAGAAGGAGTCCTATCGTGAAGTATATCAGAATAAAGCATGATCATTTTGTTTTCGCGTCGGGACTGTAGACTTTCCCATGACAGTTCGGTGTAAATTTTAATAGATGATGTGCCACGTATAGCCCCTGATACTATTTTTCCTGCTCTCTTCTGAATTTTGTCAAAAAGTTCCAGATTTTCATTAGTTGCATTTGAAAAAAGCTCGTTTGAGTATTCCAGGACGCTTCTGACAAAGGTAAAATAAAGAATTTCAAGACTATTTCTACTGAGTTTGAAACTAAGCAAATTTAGGATATCCAAACGTTTATTGGCTTTAATTGATATTTCCTCAAAGTGTTTGTCCCATTTTAAATTTTGTTGAAGGGTAACACCTAAATGTTTGGAGTAGGGTATATTTTGTAATTCTTGGTTATACATCTTAAGGTTATTTGGGGGAGTAATATTTCTATAATTAACCACCATGCTGTTTGTTTTTAAAGCGCTGAAGCTGACAATCCATTGTTGCGCCCACGCTTCGAGTTTTTCGAGGTCGCTGTTTAGAATTTGCGAATTTATTATATGACAATTTGAAATAGATAAAAGTAAATTGTCATCTGCAAATAGGGTCAGTTTTGATGCTAGGCCTTCTTCCATATCATTAATGTAAACCAGAAACAAAAGTGGTCCAAGGACGGAGCCTTGAGGAACTCCAGCGTTTATATCAGCCCAGCAAGACGACTCACCCTGCAACACCACCCGCTGCTTTCTGTCACACAAGTAGTTACTGATCCATGCAAGTAATTCCTCCGTGATTCCCATATTTTTGAGCTTGAATAATAGCCCGGCGTGCCATACTTTGTCAAAAGCTTTGGAGATGTCACCAAACACCATCTGTACTTTTAATCCCTTATCGAAAGCTTCGGAGATGCTGTGGTACAAATGTACCAGATGGTGTGTGGTGCTACATCCCGGAAGAAATCCAGATTGAAATTTATATATTAGGTCGTTATCTCTGAAATAGTTATACATATGCTTAAAAATACACTTTTCCATTACTTTGCCTACAGAACTTAAAAGGGAAACGGGGCGGTAATTATTGGGGGAGCTCTTATCGCCTTTTTTAAATATTGGGATTACATTTGCCTGTTTCCATGTATCGGGAAAGATTCCGTGTTGGAGGGATACATTAAAAAGATTAGTTAACGGTTTTGATATTGTTTTTGCAGTTAGTTTTAAGACATGGGGACTAATGCCGTCAGGGCCAGGTGCTTTTGCTGGTTTAAGTGTGACTAGAATATCTTGCACTTCCTTCTCGCTGAGGCGTATTGATGTTAATCGACCTTCTGTGATGAATTTAGCAGCAGGCAGTGTTGTGTGCGAGTCGTCCACTGTGGAATGCGAGACGAAGAAATTGTTAAGCACACTTGCTTTGCTGATATTGTCATGAACAGCTTCACCTGATGGCAATAATAGAGCTGGCATGTTGTCGGATTTTGAGTTCCCAATATGTTGTTTAATTGTTTGCCACCACCCGCGACCACCGATATCTTCTAACTCTAATTTACTGATTTGTTTGTTTTCGTATGCTTCTTTGGACAGAGCCAAACAATGAACATATTCATTTCGAATTCTGCGATATTTTGATCATGCTTCGTTGGTGTTTTTTAATTTAGCGTGTCTAAATAGTCTGTCCCGCTGACGCCTTTTGGAGCGTAGAAGGTTGGTGTACCACGGTTGGTCGCCCTTTCGAATTGTTACAATTTTGTTAGGAATGAATTGCCTGGCCAGATTAATAAAAGATTGCGTAATGAGAAAGGTAATTTCGTTAACATTCTGCCGGTCTAGATGTGCTTGCCAATCGTGGTTTATGATAGCCGCGTTCAGCCCTTCCCAATCTGCTTCTGAGTACAGCCAGATGTGTCGCGATAAAGTGGTTTTGGGAGGGAGATCTATTGAGATATTGCAGGAAATTTGACAATGGTCGGTGGTCGCGAGGGGTGGGGTAATACTCACGTTGCCGGCTCGAAGCGTAGGCGTGACAATGAATTGGTCTAGTATGGTGGCGGTATTAATTGTATATCTTGTTGGTTGGTCAATTAACATAAGTAAAGAATTAGAATTGACAAAAAAGTGCAATTTAGTACCACTAGCAGTGTTCGGGTCGGCGTTAAAATCACCAGTTAAAATAATATTAATATATCCAGCTCGACGTATGGAATCATAGACATGTTGTAATTGATCCCAAAAAATAATACCAGAATTAGGGGGGCGGTAACACACACAAATAACAGTTTTTTTACGTTTAGTTACCAACTCTATACAGAGTATTTCCAATGAGTTAATTTCAAATTCGGTTTTCCGCTTGGCAATAATATTTTCATTAACATACAAAGCTACGCCTCCCCAAGGTACGTCTCCTTGACCTCTGTCCTTTCTAAATATAGGTAGGTAGCCGTTGAGTGATAGATCTAGGGTTTTGGTGTTGCATAATAAAGTTTCTGTTACAGCAACAAGGTCGAAGTGACCTTCGATTTCAGATTTTAAGGCGAGTAATTTCTCAGTGTTAAGGCCACGGATATTGCAGTGCCACACAGATAAACATGTTGATTGCGGTCCAGGGTTAAGCTCAACATCACCGCATAGTAGGATTAAATACATCACAAGCGTCATAACGGATAAAACAATGGATGTAACTAGAATAGAGTTAAATACAGATGATACAACATGAACCTTATACCTGTGTCTGTTAAATAGACCAATTCTAGCCCTGTACATTTCGAGATTCACCCCCATGACTCTCTAAGTGATATCACCGTACTCACACCACAACCCAAGCAAGCATCGGTGACAAAAATATTTGAATTGAAAAATAAACATAATTTGAGAAAGAAACATAATAGTGTCAAAATACATAAATAAATACAATAATAATATAGAAATAATCCTCGGTGGCTATTGTTATGCTAACATGCTTTCAGCGATAACTTTATGAGAGTGATTTTGGGTGAGAGGTAATACTTGTAGTTTATAGTGATTATTAGAATGGTTTTGCAGAAGAAGAATAAATCAGTCGTTCATGTAGTTCGACGGAATTGTTACTTATAGTCTGTAGTAGTTGTAAGGATGGTTTTGCATTTATAAGAATAAATCAGTCGTTCATGTGAAAAACAATTGAGAGGTATCAATATAATAAAGAAACAGGAATTGTTCTTAAATTAATTAGAGAGATCAGAAGATGGTCTGCTTACGGATACCAAATATGAACTGAATTTGGCTTAATATTTTGCTATGTGGAAGAAACAGCAAGCAATGGTATTTTAATCAAGTATCAGTGTGACGTATAGGGTTAGAATCATTACAACTGATCGAGTCAATTAGATATTAGAGCTTATTCTTGTCACAGTCTTGAAAATTTATTTATCATGCTGAGATATAGCAGGGTACATTCGAATTAAATAATATCAAACGTCATTCGAAGTATACTCTTACGCGGAATGTACACAAATGTACAAAAATCATTCATTGCGGGTTTTAAGTAATGTAACAAAAAGCTGTAAGCATCTATAATCCCGCCCGATTTTTGACATACTAGTATTCTTCATCGGAACTACTTTGGTTCGACTCCTGTACAAAGATTTAAAGGTTACTTCCCACTGTCCACTAGTGAACATGTTTGCTTGTGGTTAGTATAACAGAACTTAACCCTTGCAACGCAGAAAACATGGAGACTATAAAGGGGTTTTTGAAATTATCACAAATGTCTCAGTTAGCTCTGTCCCTTTGATTTGAATATCTATGTTATGGGTCTACGACCGTTGGAAATATGTTTATTCTTTCAGTGCGGGGACCGTTTTTATACGTCTACAGACGTTAAAGTGACAATTTTGTGACAATTATGTTCGAATATCGCGAGCACATGTACCTCATAATATTCTGTACATTCCGAGTGCAATTATCTTCAAATATGCATTGTGTAAAATACGAGTAGCAGG